>JALMQS010000189.1:0-364938 GCA_024734495.1 Forficula auricularia
TAAAAAAAAAAAAAAAAAAAAATTAATTGATGGATGAGACGATTGATCAGGGGGTGATCATCAACCAATCGACTTGATTGGGGAATAATGGAATTGAAATAATTATCGGAAAAGAGGTTTTTTTATCTAATTAGATTTTTCCTCTTATTAAAAACAAGGACTAAAGATGAATAAGGACACTCGATGGTGGAGAAGTAATCTCCGGAATCGAAGCAAAAATACAATGTATACATTAATTAATGTAAAATAATTGGTTTAATAAAATTTATAAAAAAAAAAATGGAGGATGGAGAATGACGGATGGAGTGAGGATTGGAAAATGAAACATTATCGGAAAAGATGTTTTTTTTATTTAATTAGTTTTTTCCTCCCGGTTTTTAACAAGGACTAAAAAGATGATCAAGGACAGTCGATGGTGGAGAAGTAATCTCCGAAGTCGAAGATCAAATACAGTGTATACATTAATTCATGTAAAATAATTGAGGAGAAGAGGAAGACCGAGACGAACGTGGAAGCAGGGGGTAGATGAGGCAATGACCAGTAGGCAACTACAAGAGCAAGACATCCTGGATAGAGAGAATTGGCATGTTGGATGCGGAAAACGGCGCATGCTGTAGAACAAACCGCTTTATATATATATAAATTTATAAAAAAAAAAAAAAAAAAAAAAAAATTAATTGATGGATGAGACGATTGATCAGGGGGAGTGATCATCAACCAATCGACTTGATTGGGGAATAATGGAATTGAAATAATTATCGGAAAAGAGGTTTTTTTATCTAATTAGATTTTTCCTCTTATTAAAAACAAGGACTAAAGATGAATAAGGACACTCGATGGTGGAGAAGTAATCTCCGGAATCCGAAGCAAAAATACAATGTATACATTAATTAATGTAAAATAATTGGTTTAATAAAATTTATAAAAAAAATGGAGGATGGAGAATGACGGATGGAGTGAGGATTGGAAAATGAAACATTATCGGAAAAGATGTTTTTTATTTAATTAGTTTTTCTCCTCGGTTTTTAACAAGGACTAAAAAGATGATCAAGGACAGTCGATGGTGGAGAAGTAATCTCCAGAAGTCGAAGATCAAATACAGTGTATACATTAATTCATGTAAAATAATTGAGGAGAAGAGGAAGACCGAGACGAACGTGGAAGCAGGGGGTAGATGAGGCAATGACCAGTAGGCAACTACAAGAGCAAGACATCCTGGATAGAGAGAATTGGCGTGTTGGATGCGGAAAACGGCGCATGCTGTAGAACAAACCGCTTTATTATTATATTAATTTAAATTGAGTAGGGAAACAATTATTTTTATAGAGAAATGTTTGTGGAATTTAACATGAACAAGTCACATTGATAGATAGATAAATACATACATACATACATACATGGATACACGAATCGAAACGAAAGTTCCTATCTATGTCTATTCTTAATAATATTCGGCTTACGGAGACGACGACGGCCTGATCTATCTGATTGGATAAAGAGATCGAATAGAGATCACTGATTGGCCGTGCTTAAGCAATACATAAAAAAAAATACGCAGTTTTTCCTTCATAAAATGAAAACCACTCATCCTAGAAACTTAATTTTTGTCTCATTCTCTAGTAAATTTTGTTGACTTGGAAGTTTCCTTGGACCGCTTTTTTGGTAAAACTCTTAGATTTATAGATATCCAGCATTTTCTGGACAGGATATGAATTAAACATCCGACCGGTGGATAATTACTCGACCACCGAGGGCCATCGCAGTCAAAACTTCAACCTCATTGCCGCAGAGGTTACTATTATCCAATTAGGATGAAACTTTGTTTAAATTGTAGCAAATTTAATCTAGTTTAAAAATGTATAGACTGGTCTTTGTCGAAAACGTCCTCCTTCATGGTCAAAATAGGAAAAAATCGAAAAAAGTTCGAGTTTTTTGGATATTCAAAACTGAATCCGGGGGCTGTTTTTTGGATCCTCATTAAAAATCGAACTACTTGACCAATTTTGCATTTCTTTTTTTTAATCAACGTGAAATTTCGTCCTATTTCGAAAATTTAATCCAGTTTATTAAAAATAAAGCTTTACTTGTGAAACACCAATATAACCCGTTAAAAACTCCTATGTTTAATATGTTTCACTATAAACCAACATCGGTTTCCCTAAATGTTAGTTTAAAAATGTATAGATTTGTCTTTGTCGAAAACGTGCTCCTTCATGGTCTAAATAGCGAAAAATCGAAAAAAGTACGAGTTTTAGGGATATTCAAAAGTGATCCCGTGGGCTGTTTTTTGACAGGCGCTAGTACCAGTTCTACTTAACCTAAATAGATCAAATTGTTATCATTTTATGCGTAATTTGAGAGGTTTAATTTAAATAATAGATATCTTTTTGATTTGATAAGCCGTTTTAGAGTTATTCAAGAAAAACTGAAAAAATTCCGAAGTTTTCTCATTTTGAGGCGCTTAGAAAAATTTCTACAACACAGAATTGGGGAAAAACATAGGGTAGTAATATTGGAGTACCAATAAAAGTATTCCAGCAATAAAATGTTTATCAGGGAAAATGGGTAGAATTTTTTTTGCATCCCCCATTTTTTTTGTCTGATAATGTTAAAAATACATTAAAAAAAAATTTCATTTATTTTCTTTTCAAAAATAAATTTAGTTATTTTTTAGTTAAATTTTTTCATTTTTATATCTCTTCAAAATGTGGTAGATCTTTATGCCACACCCTGTATAATAATTAAATTAAAAAAATAATATTACAAAAATTATTTTTGTAATGTTATAAGCAAAAAATATATGTTACTTGATTTATATTTTATAAAATAAAAAAATGTGTCTTTTTTTTTTAATAAAACATTATTTAATCTCCAAAAAATGTGGCTCGCTTTGAAACAGTTTTATAAATTTGCGGCTCCCAAAGTTAAGGTTAGTGGCCACCCCTGGTATATGCTGTTTAAAAGAAATTAATCTGATTGTTTTTAGTCTTTTTGAGGTCTTGCAATCGGTATTAGATTATTTTAGGGGATGTCAGAGAGAAGAAGGGTGGTGAAAGAACGAGAAAATATTTATAACATTCACGGGCCATATGGCCCTTGTTTGTGTAATGTAAACCATGAAAAAGACATGCACACTGAATGTAAATATGTAGACTATCAGGAACGAATTTTAAAATTGAGCTTTGGAGGAGGGAAAAATCAGTTCAAATGTAAACTAGATGTTATATGTGTATATGATTGAGTGGCAAAAGGTCAATAAACGAATAGATCAAGGCTTTAAAGACCATCCATCAGCAAACGATTTAAAATTTGGAAGATTTTTAAAAGTGTGAAAAATAACATTTTAACGTCTAATTTTGTTTGGCTTTATTGTGAACGACAGGTTTGTGAGTTTAAGTTTATAGTACCTGGAGGCACCGAGCGATGCTCGGTAACTTTTTTCTTCAGTTAAAAGCTTTATTTTAATATTATTTTTAATTTAAAATTCTGATAAAAATGTCGATTTTTATTTAAGAACCGTTTTCAAATTAAAAAAAAAAAAATACAAATATATAGTTTTTAAGGATTTAGGTGTCGGTTCTAGGTGAAACATTATAAGTAACTTATGAGGAGAATTTTCTAGGTTAGGTTTCACAAAAGGAAATATTGGCTCCTAAATTCGATTACATATTTTGTGTTTGTAATTTGTTTTTTGTTTTTAATTTGATTTTGTTTGTAATTTTGTTTTTAATTTTAATTTTTTTATTTTAAATAATAACATTTTGTTTATATTAAAAAAAAAAATTCTGAACGTACTCTTCTTTTTCAAAATTTTACCTGTTGAATGTTTTTACAAATTTGTATTCAGTTTTCATTTGAACTCCTGATGATGGTCTAATAACCCGAAATATATATCGAGTGAATCAAACTCAAAAAAAAAAACATACATTTGTTTTAATATTTCCTTTTGTGAAACCTAACCTAGAAAATTCTCCTCATAAGTTACAAATATATAGGTATAGTATATTAATTGTTGTCTTTCTTCCAGCTTGATTCAATTTTTTTTTTTTTTAATGATATTGATGTGAGAAGGAGATACACCAGAAGATCCATCCCCTAAAGGCCTGTATGGGCTGGCCCCTCCATCGTGAAAAGAACAGAGTAGAAAGAAAAGAAGCCAAATCTCAGAAAGTTAGATATAGTCCAATTTACTAAGTTTTTAGGGGCCTCGAGCAGTGGTAAATTCTCCGCGCGATAAATTAGGTTAAATTTATCTCCCACTTAATTATACATATTTCAAATTTATTCAATAAATTCTATTTATAAAATACATAGATATATATAATATATTCAATTATTTCCACACGTATAATAAAGTCTAATTCAAAAATATTCATTTTAGTAAAAGTAAAATGCAAAGATTTTTAAAATAGTTCTATAGTCCAGTGGTAGAGTGTGAGACTCTGATGCAAGAGGTCTCTGGTTCTAATCTGACATTCGTCAAATCAATTTTTTTTATTGAGATTTTTATCAATCAATAATTACTTTAATTAAGAAAAAATCAATTAAAATGAATTTTGATGAGATCCATGCCTAACCAGATCGCTTTCTCATCCTCAAAACTTGTTAATAGATTTTGTTTCATCAAAATCGGTAGGGCCGTTTTCAAAATAGAACCAAGATACAAATATATATATAAAAAAATAAATATATAAATAAATATACAATTTTTGCTTGTTTAATAAGAGTAGATTATCTTAATTGGATAATGGTAACCCGTGCCACAATGAGGCTGGAGTTTTGAAAAAATGCAAATTTTTGCAAAAATCCCAATATTTCCTTCATAAAATAAAAACCACTCATTCTAGAAACTTGATTCCTGTTTCATTCTCTAGGAAATTTAGTTGACTTGAACGTTTACTTGGACCACTTTTTTAATAAAACTCTTAGATTTATAGATATCCTACCATACATTTTCCGGACAGGATATGATCCGATTCCTCCAAAACGTCATTGAAAAATAAATTTATCAAAAAAGTGGTCCAAGTAAACGTTCAAGTAAATAAAATTTCCTAGAGAATGAGTTAGAAATCAAGTTTCTAGGGTGAGTGGTTTTCATTATATGAAGGAAAAAACTTCGATTATTTGAAACACTGGATCATTTTGTGTCATGGAAAATGTTAGATATCTATAAATCTGAAGAATTTTAACAAAAAAGTGGTCCAAGTAAACGTTCAAGTCAACGAAATTTCCTACAGAATGAGATATGAATCAAGTTTCTAGGATGAATGGTTTTCATTTTATGAAGGAAAAATTGCGATTTTTTGCAAAAAATTGCAGTTTTTCAAAACTTCAACCTCATTGCGGCACGGGTTACCATTATTCAATTAAGATGAAACTTTGTTTAAATTGTAGAAAATTTAATCTAGTTTAAAAATGTATAGAGTGTTCTTTGTCGAAAACGTGCTCCTTCATGGTCAAAATGGGAAAAATCGAAAAAAGTGCGAGTTTTTGGTGTCGAAAACTTTGATTTTGCGCTTGAGCCTGAACTGTTGGTCGGAGAAAAAAAACCTAAATAATGGAAAATTTATGAACTTTCATTTTGAATGGGAAGGTTATTTACGAAAAGTTGATAGTTTTCGTATTATAAACAAAAAATCACCAATAAATGGAAATCTTCACCTTTTTTTGCATTTTCTACAATGTTGCGTCACGAAATTTTGGGGCGAGAATTCAGATTTGGATTCAGCTCCCCCAAAAAAACATATATATGCAAACAATTAGAAGTTTATTTAATTTAAAATTTTAAAATGCTAATTGAACTGAAAATCCGTCCCTTTAGTCCAGTCAAATTGTGCTCAAATGGTCCCCTATGGGGAAAGTTTTGGGGAAGTTCCGTTTTTTTGCATATATATGTTTTTAGGGGCGATGAAACCAAATATGAGGTCTCCCACCAAAATTTCGTGACGAAACATTGTAAATAATGAAAAAAAAATTTAAATTTCCATTTTTTGGCGGTTTTTCGATTATTACTCGAAAACTATCAACTTTTCCTAAATAGCCATTCTATTCAAAATGAAAGTTCATAAAATTTCCTATACATATCATTATTTAGAATTTTTCTCCGATTAACCGTTCGGGCTCAAGCGCTAGTTGAAAATTGGCGTATTTTTTGTATCCGCAAATCCCAAAAATTCGCACTTTTTTCGATATTTTCCTATTTTGACCATGAAGGAGCACGTTTTCGTCAAAGACCACTCTATCCATTTTTAAACTAGATTAAATTTTCTACATATCAAATACAGTTTCATCTTAATTGGATAGTGGTAACCAGTGCCGCAATGAGGTTGAACTTTTGAACAACTGTCAACAAAAAACCCTCTCACCCGTGAATTTCATCCAAATCGTTAGAGCCGTTTTCGAGAACCCGATTATATATACAAGAATTGCTCATTTAATATAATAAGATTCATGTTTATTTATAATTTTAAATTTTAAAATGCTAATTGAACTGAAAATCCGTCCCTTGTATGGAAACCATTTTTTCCTTTTTTTTTTTTGTTTTGCTTTAAAGTTATTTTGTGATAACAAATAATAATAACGTTCTATTATGTTATAATAAATAATGTATGTATATCAAATAGCATTATTATAATTTCAAAGCATTTTTTTTTCTATAGGCCATCCACTCTGTTTATTAAACAATCCCTCGTATTTTCTGATTTAAAAATATATCATCAGTGGAAATTTCACATATGCACGCGCATCGTCTATTTTTAAATGTCAAAAAAATAAATATTGAAATCATTGATTTATTGAATCTAATAAAAAAAAAAAAAAAGAGTGAGGAAATAGAGGGATCATCATCAGCAGACGCGAGATTGAGATAGAAAAATAAGCTTTAAGGAAAAGCAAATCAGTCCCTCTGAGAAGAGATTTAGAACAGCCAATCGTGCTCTCAGATTTCCTCCACATCACTTAGGAAACACTATTATCGTCATAAAAGTAAAAAGATTTAAATTTAATCCAAAGTATCATTAATACACAATAACGCGATAAGTATATTTAGTGTTAATGTAGACAGTGAAGATAGCTACAAGTGAGAAGAATCTTTTTAAAAAGTGTTTGGAAATGATATATGTGAAGTGCAAGCTTTATCTATTAATACAGATACAGGTAAATATATTTGATATACCTATATTAACGAATTCTAATTAGGTTGCCATGGCAACAACAATGTATTTACAAAGAGAAACAAAGAGGTTGTCCTCTGCTTGATGCAAATAAACATACACACATACAGGGTGTCCCAAAAGTCAAGGATCAAACGTGAACACGAGATAGGTGAGTTCAGGATTGTCCAAAATATAAAAAAAAAATTAAATAAAACTAAATAGTATCCCATTAAAGAAAGAGCATTTTTTAACAGAACTAGAGATAATCAAAGAAATAGCTATAAATAATGGTTATGAAAGCAATTTAATAGATCAAATATTAAAAGGTAAAATTCAAAAATCAAATTTAAATTTAATCTATTCACAAAATTCCCAAATTAAAGATCTGCCAAAACTAATATTACCATATTATGGTAAGATGTCCGAAAAAATAAAGCATAAATTAAAATCTTTAGGGTACGCGACAATCTTTAGATCACCATATACATTAGGAAGTGAATTAAGTCAAATTAAAGATAAAATTCCGGAAAATGAAAAATCCGGTGTATATAAATTGACATGCCAAGATTGCAATGCAACTTATATAGGAAAAACGGAAAGAAATTTATCCATTAGGATCAATGAACACAAGAGGGCCTACAAATTAAAATATGAAAATTATGCATTTGCAGAGCATTTAAATGCTAACAATCATAGTTTTCCAGATCAATCCAAAATTAAATTGATCAAAGAAGTCAATGACCCCTTAATTCTTTCTTTAAAAGAATCCATTGAAATTTTAAAATCCTTGGAAAAAAGCCCAATTGAATCTTTAAATGAAAAACTAGAAATTATCAATGACCCTTTTTTAAAAACATTCCATTCATTCAGGTAAAACTCTTTAGAAAATGCCTAAACAAAAGAGTAACCCAGATATTGCTCCAGTTATATTCTAATCTCCCAAGAGGAAACATGAAGAAAAAGACATTATATATTTTTCAAAATTTTCTATGTATAAATCTTAATTTGTAACTAATTTGAAATATTTGTGATAGACTGATGATGAAGGCAATGCCTTCGAAACTATAGTCTCTAGAAATAATTAAAAATTATTTTATTTAAAAAACAGAAGACTCTCTCATTTTATTTTATTTTTAACCTAAAATTAAATAAAACTCTTTTAGTTTTCGAGTTATGGGCATTTTTTTGAAAACCGTGAATTTCGCTACCCTGCTCTAAATATTTGAATGCAGTGGCTACGAATTTTCATATTTTATAATTCTAATTTTTGTTACGGAATCCTGAATGGTACTGCTATCGATCACAAAACAGAAAACAACTAAGAGTATTATACTTTTTGAGAAAAAAATATTTTTGTCAGATTCATGTGTTAAAAAATTTTAATCAGCTAACTTTGAGTCTTGATATCTTAAAAAAAAACTGTTTTTTCATTAAATTGAAGGGTTGGTTTTGTCACAAATATAATAAAACAATAATTTTAATAACTATTAGAATTATTTAATTGATAACTATACAGTTTCGGTCACCACTGGTCGACCATCCTCAGTAGTTCTAAAAATTGAAATGAAACATTTATTTACAATTTTTTCTTTTTATAGAGAATTATATAATACAAAATTTATTTTATTTTTTTATTTTTACAATAATTTTAAATCATACATACATCTCGTTCAAGAACCGGAATTTGTCATTTCACATGAAACATTCATTCTTAAATCTTCAATATAGACACATCACACAATTCATTACAATCACACACATACATATATATATAGCAACAATTTATAAAAACGTTTATCACTGAGCTAGAAACTATTCTGAATTAATGATTATATTAAATATTATTTTCAAATTTTATTTTTTCTAATTATCTCATTGCATCGTCTGGAAGAAATTTAATAAAAAAAACTGTGTCAAACAATAAAGGCAAATTATCTAAAAAATTGACGCATTTAATCAAGATTTCAAAATGGTATAAAACATTCCACTTTTTAAAAAACAAAAAATAATATTTGCATTTTTATGCGAAAGAAACCAATTTCAAAACACAATTCTTAATTGGCTAAAGGGTAGAATTTAAACATGAAAACAGATATCAAAAAATTTTAATTTTAATTTGTAATTTTCAATATTATTAGATATTAAAAATAAAATCAATTATTATTTTGAACATTTACTTAAATTGAATAAAAATATTTTAATAAATTAAATTAGTTTTCATGTTTAAATTCTACCCTTTAGCCAATTACGAATTGTGTTTTGAAATTGGTTTCTTTCGCATAAAAATGCAAATATTATTTTTTGTTTTTAAAAAAGTGGAATGTTTTATACCATTTTGAAATCTTGATTAAATTCGTCAATTTTTTAGATAATTTGCCATTATTGTTTGACACAGTTTTTTTTAAGATATCAAGAGTCAAAGTTAGCTGATTAAAATTTTTTGACACATGAATCTGAAAAAAATATTTTTTTTCTCAAAAAGTATAATACTCTTAGTTGTTTTCTGTTTTGTGATCGATAGAAGTATTATTCAGGATTCCGTAACAAAAATTAGAATTCGTAGAACAGCATTCAATTATTTAGAGCAGGGTAGCGAAATTCACGGTTTTCAAAAAATGCCCATAACTCGAAAACTAAGAGAGTTTTATTTACATTTTTTTTTTTATATTTTGGATAATCCTGAACTCACCTATCTCGTGTTCACGTTTGATCCTTGACTTTTGGGACACCCTGTATATACATCGAGATGATATATCTGTATATATATATATATTATTTATTTGTTTGAGACTATAGTTTCGAAGACTTGGTCTTCATCATCAGTCTTTTTTAATTATAAATGTTGTTTTTCATGGAGTCAATATCGTATGGATATTTAAAATTTGATGTTCCTTCTTCACTGGTGGTCAGCCTAGAATTAAAGACATTCTTTTGGTTCACATTCAAATATAACCATATGCTTCCCTTTCTCCTTGTTTTACAAAGAGATAGGCTGACAATGGAAGGGGGGGGGTTTGTTTTTCTTTTTTCTTTTATCTTTTGTTAGCAAACATCTTAAGCAAATTGCTATTTGATAATTCAATTTGGCTGTTCAAACAATGTTTTGAATTTTTATTGAATGATTTCAAAATTTCTAACGATTCAATTGAGCTAATTAATTTTGGGTTTCTTTCTCCTTTTATTAATCTAATTCCTGTACCTTCTAGGAAAGAGTGATTGTTTGAATTTAAATGTTCCGCAAAAGAGTTTTCATTCTTTTTATTTTTAAAATCCCTAATATGTTCATTTAATCGAATTTTCAGATTCCTCTCTGTTTTCTCTACGTAGATCGCTTCGCAATCTTTGCATTTCAAACTATAAACCCCTTCTTTTTCTATATTTGGTAATTTGTCTTTTTTATTTGAACCTAAATCTTTTCCTAGAGTAATTGGAGTTTTGAATACTGTGTTGAACCCTAATTTTTTCATTTTTTGTTTTAATTTTTCCGAAATTTGTCCATAATATGGGAGAACTATTTTAGGATTTTCTTTTTCTTTTTCATTCTTTTGTGAATATATTGATTCCAAGGTTGATTTTTCAATTTTTTTATATAACATTTGGTCTATAAGGCTTGCCTCGTACCCAGTTGCATCAGAACTAGATATAATATTTTTGTAATATACAAGATGAGCACACATTTTCACAACACAGAATTGGCGGAAAATTTAGGGTAGTAATATTGGAGTACCAATAAAGGTATTCCAGCAATAAAATCTTTACCGGGAATTATTTCCTGTTTAAATCGTAATTTGCCTGGACTATTTCGAGAATTTTAATTTTCTAATAAAAAACAACATCTAATTCTTCAAAACAATACCTACAATAATCTTAGATTTTTATTTAATCTTTTCTAATCGTAATAATCGTAATACTATTATAGGAAATGATTAAGATAATGGATGATTTTTATTATGTTTGGCTCGAAGGGTTAGTTGGAAGGAGATTCGCCGGGCTTGGATGGGAGATAATCTTCAGAGATAAGAATCTCTCTTGTCGGCGTAAAGACAGAAAAATGCTATTTTAAATAATAATTTGCACTAGGCAGTTGAAAATATGCTCTTCTAAAATACGAACTTCCCATAGGCAATTGGAAACATGCTTTAAATAAAATAATGGCACAAGGCCCGCGTTTATTGCTTCTTCGTTACAGAACGTGTATACAAATTACTTCTTAGACACAAGCCGTCTCTACCAAATCGTTCCCTGGTGAGTTGTCCCATTTCAATGAGCTTCAATAACTGACAACTCACAAATGACAACTGAGTTCGCTTCGAGGAGCTGGCTGCTTTTATCACCCTGGCTCTAATTAGCAATTAAGCTGATTGGTTAATTATTCGCGCCTTTTAGGTGACGTATGCATAAATTTCGCGCGCTTTCTTCTCAATATAAGAGGGGCGTGTCCCTGCTGCTCGCCCGCCAGTTTATCGAAGGATTCTGACCGGCAAACAGCAAGCAAACGCCTTTTTCAAGGCGAAAACAAATCTTTATTTTCAAAAGCATTTTACATTGAAAGGAGCGGAGAATAAAATCCCACATTATTTTTTAGAAATTGTACTTAATTTATGTTATTTAAACATGAAATATAGTTATAATTCTTCCATGTCTCAGCCTAGTTATCCCCCAAGGCCTGTTTTATCTGATTATATTCCCTTCTTTGAGTAAAAGAAGCTATTTCTGTTTGAACAGAGATATAATAAAATATTCCTTTCCATTTTTTAGATTATGCCCAAGTAATTTCCGTTATTATCGTCACTTTTCTTTATTTTTTAACAATCTCAATTTTCATCGCTTGACAACAAGATTGAATTTCATCCTCTCTTTACGTAAAAACTTGGGTCATCTCCATTTTCTTGATTAATTTGTCATTGGGGAAGAATTCTCAAACATTCAAAATGATCCATCCATCATCTTCTTAGCCTTGTTGGCTTAACCTAAATTCATAATATTAGATTTTGGGTTAAATTCAATTTGGAGAAGATTATAATTTTCTAAGTATTATTCTATTTTATTATTTATCTAAAAAAAAAATTATTAATTTTTTCGATAAAAATGCCATTTTGGAAAAAAATGCTGGGAAGAGGCAAAAATGAAATAACGCTTCATTCAGGCCTTAAATAAATAAGATATTCGGCCCTAGTCGGCTACTAAAAATAGTACGCCCCTTTTTACATAAAGACATCCTATAAATTAAAAAAAATATATATATATATATATATATATATATATCAAGATTTTTTTTGGCGTTTTTTTTGCCTCGTTTTTTCGAAATATCCTAAAAAACGGCTGAAATTCTTTTTGATTAAAATAAGTTGACGTGTTCGGATGTGGCCATCCACTTGACTTTACCATACAACCTGGCCCCTCACTTATATTTAATATTTAATAAAATTATTTATAATCATGTAAGGGAGGGGGGTTAGTTTTTGTATTTTTAGACTTCTGTGGTCCCTGATTATGTATACAAGATTTGGTTGAGTATGGTAAATGGCCAAGATTTTAATTTTTTGACCATGCACTCCCCCTCTATTTTGGGCGGTTAGTTTTTGCATTTTTAGACTTCTGGGGGTCCACTGATTATGTATACAAAATTTGGTTGAGTATGGTAAATGCCCAAGATTTTAATTTTTTGACCATGCACTCCCCCTCTATTTTGGGCGGTTAGTTTTTGCATTTTTAGACTTCTGGGGGTCCACTGATTATGTATACAAGATTTGGTTGAGTATGGTAAATGGCCAAGATTTTAATTTTTTGACCATTCACTCCCCCCTCTATTTTGGGCGGTTAGTTTTTGCATTTTTAGACTTCTGGGGGTCCACTGATTATGTATACAAGATTTGGTTGAGTATGGTAAATGGCCAAGATTTTAATTTTTTGACCATTCACCCCCCCCCTCTATTTTGGGCGGTTAGTTTTTGCATTTTTAGACTTCTGGGGGTCCACTGATTATGTATACAAGATTTGGTTGAGTATGGTAAATGCCCAAGATTTTAATTTTTTGACCATGCACTCCCCCTCTATTTTGGGCGGTTAGTTTTTGCATTTTTAGACTTCTGGGGGTCCACTGATTATGTATACAAAATTTGGTTGAGTATGGTAAATGCCCAAGATTTTAATTTTTTGACCATTCACCCCCCCCCCTCTATTTTGGGCGGTTAGTTTTTGCATTTTTAGACTTCTGGGGGTCCACTGATTATGTATACAAGATTTGGTTGAGTATGGTAAATGCCCAAGATTTTAATTTTTTGACCATTCACTCCCCCCTCTATTTTGGGCGGTTAGTTTTTGCATTTTTAGACTTCTGGGGGTCCACTGATTATGTATACAAGATTTGGTTGAGTATGGTAAATGCCCAAGATTTTAATTTTTTGACCATTCACCCCCCCCTCTATTTTGGGCGGTTAGTTTTTGCATTTTTAGACTTCTGGGGGTCCACTGATTATGTATACAAGATTTGGTTGAGTATGGTAAATGCCCAAGATTTTAATTTTTTGACCATTCACTCCCCCCTCTATTTTGGGCGGTTAGTTTTTGCATTTTTAGACTTCTGGGGGTCCACTGATTATGTATACAAAATTTGGTTGAGTATGGTAAATGCCCAAGATTTTAATTTTTTGACCATTCACCCCCCCCTCTATTTTGGGCGGTTAGTTTTTGCATTTTTAGACTTCTGGGGGTCCACTGATTATGTATACAAGATTTGGTTGAGTATGGTAAATGGCCAAGATTTTAATTTTTTGACCATTCACCCCCCCCTCTATTTTGGGCGGTTAGTTTTTGCATTTTTAGACTTCTGGGGGTCCACTGATTATGTATACAAGATTTGGTTGAGTATGGTAAATGGCCAAGATTTTAATTTTTTGACCATGCACCCCCCCTCTATTTTGGGCGGTTAGTTTTTGCATTTTTAGACTTCTGAGGGTCCACTGATTATGTATACAAGATTTGGTTGAGTATGGTAAATGGCCAAGATTTTAATTTTTTGACCATGCACCCCCCCCTCTATTTTGGGCGGTTAGTTTTTGCATTTTTAGACTTCTGAGGGTCCACTGATTATGTATATAAGATTTGGTTGAGTATGGTAAATGGCCAAGATTTTAATTTTTTGACCATCACCCCCCCTCTATTTTGGGCGGTTAGTTTTTGCATTTTTAGACTTCTGAGGGTCCACTGATTATGTATACAAGATTTGGTTGAGTATGGTAAATGCCCAAGATTTTAATTTTTTGACCATTCACCCCCCCCCTCTATTTTGGGCGGTTAGTTTTTGCATTTTTAGACTTCTGAGGGTCCACTGATTATGTATACAAGATTTGGTTGAGTATGGTAAATGGTCAAGATTTTAATTTTTTGACCATGCACCCCCCCCCTCTATTTTGGACGGTTAGTTTTTGCATTTTTAGACTTCTGAGGGTCCACTGATTATGTATACAAGATTTGGTTGAGTATGGTAAATGCCCAAGATTTTAATTTTTTGACCATTCACCCCCCCCCTCTATTTTGGGCGGTTAGTTTTTGCATTTTTAGACTTCTGGGGGTCCACTGATTATGTATACAAGATTTGGTTGAGTATGGTAAATGGCCAAGATTTTAATTTTTTGACCATGCACTCCCCCCTCTATTTTGGGCGGTTAGTTTTTGCATTTTTAGACTTCTGGGGGTCCACTGATTATGTATACAAAATTTGGTTGAGTATGGTAAATGGCCAAGATTTTAATTTTTTGACCATGCACCCCCCCTCTATTTTGGGCGGTTAGTTTTTGCATTTTTAGACTTCTGGGGGTCCACTGATTATGTATACAAGATTTGGTTGAGTATGGTAAATGGCCAAGATTTTAATTTTTTGACCATGCACCCCCCCCCCTCTATTTTGGGCGGTTAGTTTTTGCATTTTTAGACTTCTGAGGGTCCACTGATTATGTATATAAGATTTGGTTGAGTATGGTAAATGGCCAAGATTTTAATTTTTTGACCATCACCCCCCCTCTATTTTGGGCGGTTAGTTTTTGCATTTTTAGACTTCTGGGGGTCCACTGATTATGTATACAAGATTTGGTTGAGTATGGTAAATGCCCAAGATTTTAATTTTTTGACCATGCACTCCCCCTCTATTTTGGGCGGTTAGTTTTTGCATTTTTAGACTTCTGGGGGTCCACTGATTATGTATACAAAATTTGGTTGAGTATGGTAAATGCCCAAGATTTTAATTTTTTGACCATGCACTCCCCCTCTATTTTGGGCGGTTAGTTTTTGCATTTTTAGACTTCTGGGGGTCCACTGATTATGTATACAAGATTTGGTTGAGTATGGTAAATGGCCAAGATTTTAATTTTTTGACCATTCACCCCCCCCCCCCTCTATTTTGGGCGGTTAGTTTTTGCATTTTTAGACTTCTGGGGGTCCACTGATTATGTATACAAAATTTGGTTGAGTTTGCTCAAACGCCCTAGATTTTTATTTTGGGCTGTTAGTTTTTGCATTTTTAGACTTCTGGGGTACCTCTGGTTATGTATGCAAAATTTTGTTGAGCTTGGTCAAATGGCCTAGATTTTTAATTTTAAACCCCCCCCTCCCCTCTTAATTTTTGGTCGATATGCACCAAAATTTAATCACCTCTTAATCTCAATGGACCAAAACTATGTGTGAAATTTGGTTTCGATATTCATACTAGTTTTTGAGCTAGCTCGTCCACAAAATTTGGTAACGCACACTAACTAACTGACTAACAGACATTTTGACAATACAATTATTAACCTGTTTCATTCTATACTGGCGTTGTCCTATTGTCTAAATTTACACTGCTTTGGAAAATAATCGATCTAATAGCAAATAATTTAAAAATTTTTACAAATAATCCATATAATTTGTTCTATTAACTCTTAAGCTTAACAATAAATATTGTTGATATTTGTTGAATCTTATAAACAAAACCAAGTAAAATTAAATTAAAAGATACAATTACAAATTATCATACTTTCTCAATATTACTTTATATTAAAATAAAGTTTTAATAATAGATCAAATTTCATTTGAAATATCAATCACACGAATCATTTTGAATTAACCATCATCATTGATAGAAACATAAAATATACAAAATTGATATTTCTCAAGTTCAAGCAGACCACGGTAATTTTACTTATATTTTTTATATAATTCAAAAATTATCAACAATATTTATTGAATATGTTAAGCTTAAGAGTTAATAGAACAAATTATATGGTTATTTGAATGGTTTCATTTCAAAGCGATCTAAGTACCAAAAAAACAAAATGTTTTTTTCTTTTCAAAGTGATCTAAGTACCAATGCCCTTCTACATGATCTATGTTCCAAATAATTTGTTAGTTTTTATAGTCTCTCATAGAATGCGCTTTAAATAATAATGTAGCCAATTAAAAATTGTTTTTTTTTTCAAAACTGCGAGTGTTTTTTGAGGCGACTGTGGGTCAGTGGGTAGAGTGCTGGCTCGCTGACTCGAAGATCGCTGGTTCGAGACCGAGTCTCGGCAGATAGATATTTGCAGTCGCCTCCTCTTGGAAAGTAATGGCAACCTACCAAGAGTATAATTGCCTAGTAACCTCTCCAAATTAGCCGTTCGGAACCGGCGTTAAAAGTAGGTCCCGTATATCTGTGTAAAACAACTAAACACACTCAGCACAGGTATATGTGGAGAGGAGCCGACACCCGTTTCGGGTATGGCACTCGAAGAAAAAAAGCAGTGTTTTTATTGATTTCCCAAAAATTTTACATTTGGCACTTAGATCACTTTGAAATTAAAGCATTCATTTGTAAAATTTTTTAGCCATTTAATAAAGTTTTCTATTAGTGGTTCGATTTTGTTGCACCGCAGTGTATAGGTATTAGGGTGGTCGTTAAAAATGATTGTCTCAAATCAGTTATGGAATTGTATACTCTATGTTGATTATTATTCACAATACTATACGTGTATTGTCAATATATATTTTAAATAAAACAATATCGTGTTTTTATCAATAAAAGTTTCGATGATTTGAATAGCGAGCGGCTGCTGTGTCTATAAAAGCCTATTCATCTCTGCCATTGCATTTATTCCGATATTCGATTTAGGTATTATTATTTACCATATCAGCCCTATTATCAAATCCCCCCAACACCTTGTCACTTTATCTCGTTTCCTTTTTCATCTGTGAAACATAAATAGAACTCGAAGTTGACGCGGCGCACTATTATCTAATAACAATCTAGAACTATATTTGGTTCATTTAATTATATATATAGGGTTGATTATAATACAGAAATTGAAGCTGAACAAAAAGTTTGTATTTATATATACATAGAGAGAGAGAAAGAGAGGGCAGGAAATTAATATCCGATTCAGTACTAGTCTGCTGGCTGAAATTGGCTCCATGTTCTTTTGAGGTGTTTAGTTCATTAGAATCAAAATCAAAATACCCTTCACAGAATTCTCTGACGTAAATAGTAGGTATTCCGATTTGATGACAACAACTTATATTTCAAAGTGTATTGAGAAATGACAACTACTGGATTAGGAGGAATTCAATGGCCATTTTCCATACATGTAGTTACTTCCCTAAATTACGTGAGGAGATTTTTCGATCCCCGAATTATTTTTATTTAAGACTAGTTTTATTATCCGAGTTATTGCACTTTGTCAGCTGTGCAAATATGCTCAAAATTGGTTCTTGTAACGACATGTTTACACCCTGCCTAGACACTTATTCTGCACAATTTCATCATCATTATTGAGTATACAGTCCTAAGACTGGTTTGATGCAACAATCCGTCTCCACTCGACTCTGTCCCCCGCCAGCTGTTTGACCTCTCTAAATGTCTGGCATCCCATATCCCCAATTATTTGGTTGAAATATTCTAATCTGGGCCTTCCCTTTTCTTTTCCACCTCCCCTCCAAGATATCATCCCCTAAGCAGTCCCCCATGTCTCAGTGTGTGCCCCATCATCTGACCTCTTCTCTTCTTCAGACTCTTCCACAAGGTTCTTCTTTCTCCGATTCTTCCAAGAACTTCTTCATTTGTAATTTTATCCATCCATTTGATATTCATCATTCTTCTGTAGCACCACATTTCGAAAGCCTCTAATCTCTTCTCTCCGCTTCTCTAATTGTCCAGGTTTCACACCCGTACATGGCTATGCTCCATACATATGTCTTCAATAGCAACTTCCTGTTTTCTAAGCTGATTGAGGAGGAGCATAGTAGTTTTTGTTTTGAATTAAACCCCATTTTTGCTTGGGCAATTCTTGATTTAATTTCGTTTTCGCTCCTCCCATCCCATGTTATTTTACTTCCTAGGTAGCGGAATTCCTTAACTCCTTCTAGGTTTTCTTGGTTAATTTTGATGCATTCCTGTCTCGTTTGTTCTTTTTTGTACATACTAGGACCTTGGTTTTATTCTTGTTTATTTTCATTTTGATTTCTTCTATTAGGATTTGGTTAATTCCATTCAGGGCGTCCTCTAATTCTTTTTTATTGCTTCCTAGAAGGGCAATGTCATCGGCAAATCTTAACATAGCGATCTTTTGACCTTGGATTTCGATACCTGTATCAATTTTGTCTTTGAATTCTTTAATCGCTTCTTCTATGTATAAGTTGAAAATCATGGGTGACAGCACACATCCTTGTCTTACACCTTTTTTATTTTGGCTTCTCTTTGCTCATCTCCAATATTTATAATTGCCGTCTGGTTTTGATATAGATTGTAGATTAGTCTTCTCTCCCTGAATTTTATTCCCGCCTGTTTTAAGATTTTAAACATAATTTCCCAATTGACGTTATAGAATGCTTTTTCTAGGTCTATGAATCCGATGTAGACAGATTCTTCCCTGATAAAAGCCCTTTCTATTATTAGTCCAAGAGAGAGAATTGCTTCTCGGCTACAATTTAATATAGAAAAAATAATTAACTACCTAACACGAAAAATCATTAAAATCTAAGTATGTTTGAGTGGAAATTAAATTTAAAATGGTATATAATAATAAAAATCAATTTGAATAAATCCCTATACACTTTTCCCTTGAGTAAAGTTAAGTTGGGTTAAAAGCAGAAATTTTCTATAGAATCGAATAATATGATTATATTACATAACTTTCGAATTTATTAAGCATGAATTATTCCCCTTAATTCCGATGGGAAAAATATTCCTCGAGTCTCTTTTATTAAAGCGGATAGTATGAGGAGGAGGAGGATGGAACTTCAACTTCTGGATTCCCCCCTCCCCCCCTCCCCCATACGCCCATCTTTTCCAAAGAGCGGGGGCTATAAAAAAAGCGAGTAAAATTTTCTTTTTATGCCATTTAATGAATGAGAAGAGCACTCAGCTTGTTAGCTCCCCTGTAGCCGAGGACATCTTATGTAGGCGTTACAAGAGTGTTTCAACACAACCAACGAAATCTTGCATCTCATCAGTGGAAAAACCGTCAAGGGGACACAAAAAAAAAAGAAGAAGAAAACATCCGTCTCAGGCGTTTATTTTATTTTACTACTCTCTAATATACCATAAGTTATCATCCATAAATTTGAAACAAAAAGTTATTTAATAGCAATTTGCGAGGGAATAAAAGAAAGCTTAGCTCTCCGTGAATTCTAGTGATAATATGAGAACTCGAAAGCTGAAACCTGGTAAAAAGAGGAAGCATTAATACATGGTAATACAATACCTACTTGTATATCAAATTTCAGCTAATAGTTAAGCCTAGTTTACACGGACTTAGTACTTGCCATTAGTACTGGACGCGCCAAAGCGGTCCTATGTAATGGCGGACTTACTCTGGGTGAATCGTAGTTTAACTCTTAATTGCTAACTCTATGACACCGGTCACATGATCCAAACAATACTAATTAATATTTTATTTTTTCTCATTATTAATAATTCAGTTGTTTATTAACAAGCAAACAAGCCACATCGGATCGACTCAAGCCGAACCTTTTCATACATTTTACTCGAGTTAATCGTTTCCATACAACTTATTTATCTAATCTAATATTATTGTCACTCTTTTAAATATGAACTCTTTTGTTTTCTAAACCATGGACCAAATCTATTAATAAGAATGCAATTGGATGTTGATGAAAGCAGTCATTGGTGGTTGTAAAAAATAAGACTACAGAGATTTTATTATTTTACATTTATTTGTTAAACCGACGTTTCGGAGATTTATTCTCTCCTTCTTCCTAAATCTCGAAACGTCAGTTTAACAAATAAATGTAAAATAATAAAATCTCTGTAGTCTTATTTTTTACAACCACCGTGGACTGCTTTCATCAACATCCAATTGCATATTTATACCAGTCCGTCTCCTAAAGAAAAACTCTATCAATTAATAAGAATATTTTTAGATAACATTGTAACAAACCGATAATTAGCGATTATTAATTAAGATAATTAATAAGCACATATATAAACCCACACAGACCAATTAAGATAATTTCTATTTAATTGGTTCCTATTACTCAAGGCTCCCACCTAGCTGGTGGGTCAAGAAGCTGCTTGCTTTGCAATCACGTCGGGGTCACCAGATTGTTAGGGCCTCGTGAGTGCTGAGTGCTTTGTGGTGCGTGGTCCGCGCCCCCCACCAAGTCGGTGGGGTCCCAACAATATGGTGTGTGCTGAGCGTTGTTTGTGCCCTGATGGAAAGCCGGGATGGGCGCCACCCGCTTTGTTAGCGGGGGAGGGGCTACTAGTTGGCGGTTGGCCCCTCCTTCCATTCGATGCTCAGCCGAGATCGAATTGCTTCACTTATAGCATGACTGATATATTATCAGTCATGCAAAAGTGTCGCAACGATCTGACTGAGTCATCTAGCGGCCGTGTCTAAAGGCTCGTAGCCAAAGCAACAGCGGGTCAGCTACACATACTATTATTTAATTATAATTAACTATCTTTAAACAAAGTATTATTTGTAATATTATTTTTTATTCAAAACAAAACAAAACAACAAAGGAATGAATTTATTTCTTAAGCAAATTAATTATCTTCTAATTATTACATCAAATTATAACATAACATTATCTTGTAAATTTTTGTTTACTGAACTATATTCGATTATTCTCCAATAAAATAATTAAACTTGTTATTTTCCAAACTAAATATTTTGCTCAATCGTTTATTGTCCAACTTATTATTTGTTTGATACAATTTGATGGCTGTATATGTATATAATTAAGTAATGGAGAGGATTCAGTCAATGGGTAGCCTCTGCTGAATAAAAAACTCCCAATTATAGAAAACGTTTCGGCTTTAATTAAATCATGCCATCATCAGTTCCTAAGAGTTGATGAGTCCCTGAAGACGAGCTCATATTTGTGTATAAGGTGTCTGAGCATGATGATATTCGTCAATGAGTTATAAAGTTGATACATACTATACAGCCATCAAATTGTATCAACTTTATAACCATTGAGTAATATCATCATGCTCGGACACCTTATACACAAATATGGGGCTCGTCTTCAGAGACTCATCAACTCTTAGGAACTGATGATGGCATTATTTAATAAAGCCGAAACGCTTTCTAATTGGGAGTTATTGTCAGCAGAAGCTACCATTGCTGAATCCTCTCCGTTACTTAATTATATTATTATTTGTTTTAATATTTCAGCACCTTTTTGTGAATAAAACCTTCTGCGTCTAGATCACACAAACTTAACTTTATTTATAACTAACTAACTTTTCAATCTATCATACAATAAAAGTTTGTATCTGGTTGACCAATTGGTGAACGGAGTCACATAACTGACAAATTGTTTTTTGTATCAGTGTCACATTTTTAGAATTTTCAAGCACTTTCACAGTTGGCCGTTCCAGCGGGCTTCGCATCTGGTAAGTTTATAAAAATCATCGTATTGGTCATTTAAAAAGCCTTTGTGGATCAGTGTCTGACCCATTCGGGTCATAAGTTCGCCACCACTGGCATAGAACATACTTGTAATAAAGTTTTCACTTTTTCTTGCGATTCGATATTATCGTTTTTAAATTTTCATTTTGATTTTGATTTTTATTTATGTACATTAATTTTTTTAAATAATTTCTTTTTTTTTAATTGGTTTTTTAAGAAAATATTTTAAAGAAACGTTCCACGTTGTTTTGTAACATTTTCATTGATGTATAGGCTTTTGTGAATGGACCTTTTTCAGTGGACATCATCACGTGAGTGACTCGGAGACCTCGACAACATAATTGAAAAGATTTTATGGAAGTGGAATTGGATTAGGTAGATCGATAAAAAAACAACTAAAATCCCTAGTAGGTAGGTATACGTAATTACTTCCCTAGTTAAAATTTCAAACCTCTCAGAAACCATTATAGAAGAATAAGGAAGAAGGATCGAGGGTAGATAAAATAAAAAACAACTATATAATCCCAGATAAGATCAATGGGTGTTGGGTTTGCCAACCGGTGACCCGTGAAACGTGTTTTATTGATGCTACACGGAGACTGATTCGAATGATGCGAGTTTTATAGACTAACTAGAGACATGCTCAATAAGAGAAACTGACAAATTACACATTTAACGGGCTTTAACAAAAAACATTATTATTTATATGGTAAACTTGATTATACCAGCCCCGTCCCATCTCAATTGGCCCACCAATATTTTTTCTTTTTAAATAAAATTATGCTAATTCACGGTAAATTAAATTTAAATATTTATTTTTATTATCATTTGGAACAACATTTTAAACAATTTAAAACATTTATTGTAACATTTAACTTAAAATTATTTTTTAATTGTTAAAAACAAGGAAAACATACAAAATCAACCTTTACCACTGTGTGATGTCGCCTTTATTTTTAATTACTGCTTGAATTCTTTTGGGCAACGTACTTATCAAGTTTTGACACTCATCTTGAGTGAGAGTATCCCAAATATTTTGAAGTTTGTGTTTTAATTCGACTACGTTTCTAGCTGGTTGTATTCGTAATAGCTTTTTCATTGTGTGCCAAAGAGTTTCTATTGGTGACAAGTCGCGACTGTTTGCCACGCACTCCAAAAGTGGAACATTATGATCAGAAAGCCTTTTTAAAGATTTTTTTGATGTATGGCAGGCCGCCCCGTCTTGTTCGAACACAAAATTATTAGTGTTCTGCAATGCATCTGCCATTGTTGGAAGTAACGATTTTTTTAAAATCTCTAAATATTTATTGGTGTTTACAATTCCATCAATGAAGTGAAGACATTGAACTCCATATCATAACTGAAGCAGGAAATTTTACTTTTCTTTTTTAAACAACCTGAGTTGAAAGCTTCATTTTTCTGACGAATAGCTCTGCTTCGATTGTCCCCAACACAAACTTCAAAACAGAGTACTCTATCACTCCAATGGACACTATTCCATTCATCACTCGTCCAATTAATGTGACAGTGGCTTTTCTTTTGCCTAAAAAAAATTAGTAAAATTACAACAAAATTTTTTTTTGGAATAAGTTGCAATAAAATTACCTTGTAAGTTTTAAAACATAACTTAAGGTCTACTCTTGGTTAACATTCTAGCTTCATGAAAAATCTTCAAAGCCCTTTTGTCATTATTCAATACAATATATTAATCAAATTAATCATTCTTATCATTTTTGCAATATTTTTTTTTAAATCAAACTAAGCCCGTTATTTATTAGAAATTTAAACTACTACTTAACACACTCTTAAGCTTTTTTGTCTTTATTTTCTAAAAAGTTTAAAAATTTCATTTTTTTAGTTGTTCTTTTTTTATCAAATTAAACTCACCCCTAAAATGTAAGTTTGACAACGAGAGTTAGTTTTAAACTAAAAAAACAATTAAAAAAATGAACTTTGATTATTATTATTTAATTGGATTTTTAATTTAACAATTACTTCAACAATTATTTAATTGGATTTTAAATTAAACAATTAAACAATTAATTATTATTATTTTTAATTTGAAAACCTAAATTCATTTAAAAATAAACGTTTTTTTTTCCATGAAATGAAAAAAATAAATAAAAAAACGCTTTTTCCACTCTCTATCGTTTTTTTTTTAAATCATACACTTAATTTCTACTACCTGGAAACAAATATTTAATCAAGCCGGGGATGGATGGATAACAGTGGAATTGGAGAAACATCAAAGCTCAAAAAAGATAAAAAAAAAAAAATGAAATAGGAATGTGTACATATGGAAATTCGAAAAGAGTAAGCTAACATTTCTCGTTATCAATTTAATTAACTCATCTGAAATTTTCCAATAATGCCTAATTTAAATATATAGAAACAAATACGTAGAATATAAAACATTTCTATGAAACGATAGATTATTGATTTCTCTTCTCTAGCAGTTAGTCCAGTCAAATTGTGCTCAAATGGGCCCCTATGGGGAAAGTTTTGGGGTAGTTCTGATGTTTTGCATATATATATATATATGTTTTTTGGGGCACTAAATCCAAATATAAGGTCTCTTCCAAAATTTCGTGACGCAACTTTGTAGAAAATGGAAAAAAATATGAAAATTTCCATTTTTGGCTGTTTTTCGCTTATAACTTAAAAACCATCCACTTTTCGTAAATAGCCTTCATATTCAAAATTATAGTTCATAAAATTTCCTACACATTTAATTATTTAGGTTTTTTTCTCCGACCAACCGTTCGGGCTCAAGCAAAAAATCCAAGTTTTCGACCTAGGCAGCACCCACCCCCGGATCACCCAAAAACTCGCACTTTTTTCGATATTTTCCCATTTTGACCATGAAGGAGCACGTTTTCGACAAAGACCACTTTATACTTTTTTTTTTTATTTATTTATTTAATGTCACCGGGAACAAAACCCATTTAGACAGCACATAAGTAAAGTGTTAGTAGGGTTAGTGATGGAGCCGAGTTTTCAGTCGGTAGAAATTTTTATTTGCCAGCCAGGATCGAACCCCGGTCTCCCACTCCAACATCGTCATAATCGATCGACACTGAAGCGAGGCCAGTGCGTTAGCCGACTGAGCCAACCCGACTCCACTTATACATTTTTAAACTAGATCAAATTTGCTACAATTCAAACAAAGTTTCATCTTAATTGAATAAATAGTAATCCGTGCTGCAATGAGGTTGAAGTTTTGAAAAACAGCAATTTTTTGCAAAAATTGCAGTTTTTCCTTCATAAAATGAAAACCACTCATCCGAGAAACTTAATTCCTATCTCATTCTCTAGAAAATTTTATTGCCTTGACCCTTTGCTTGTAAGACTTTTTTGATAAAAGTCTTAGATTTATAGCATTTTCCATGACAAGATATGATCAGATTTCTCAGAAGTGTCATGGAAATCCTGGATATCTATAAATCTAAGAGTTTTATCAAAAAAGTAGTCCAAGTAAACATTCAAGTCAACCCAATTTTTTAGAGAATGAGATAGGAATCAAGTTTCTAGGATGAGTGGTTTTCATTTTATAAAGGAAAAACTGCGATTTTTTGTAAAAAATTGCAGTTTTTTTCAAAACTTCAACCTCATTGTGGCACGGATTACCATCCAATTAAGATTAAACTTTGTTTGAATTGTAGCAAATTTGATCTAGTTTAAAAATTTATAGAGTGGTCTTTGTTGCATCTGTCAATAATTATTTTAATTAAGAAAATAATCATTTAAGATGAATTTTGTCGAGGTCCAGACCTAAGCCAGATCGCTTTCTCATTCTCAAAACATTTTAATAGAGTTAGTTTCATCAAAATCGGTAGAGCTGTTTTCAAAATAGAACAAAATACAAACAAATATATATACATCTAAAGTACCTGGACCCACAGAGCGATGCACGGTAACCCCCCCCCCGAAACCACACACCTCGACCCCACAACTGCACCCCACCTCCTGCACCTCCCACATCCACCCCACCCCGCACCCAGTTTTTGCATTTCAAGCTTTCTAATGGTCCACATATATATTATGTGTATATTTGTTTACTCGTACACCAATTTGCCCACATTTGTTCATATTGATAAACATTATAAAAAAATAAATAGGAAAATAATAATAAAAAAAATAATCTTATAGGATCTGAAATAAAAACATAAAATCAAATAAGATTTGTTTCCAAGTTTAATAAAAAAAATCCACTTCAACCACTTTATTTGTAAACACACCTGTAATGTTATGATTTAGACAGATGTTAATTAAAAACAAACAAAAAATTCCTAATTTTAATTTAATATATTAATATTTGCAATAACCTATTAGTGGGTTTTAAAATTAAAAAACCAATTAAAAATAAAACATAATTGAAAAAAATGTAAACAAACTTTTTATTTAGATTTTCATCTGTCAATAATTAATTTAATTAAGAAAAGATCAATTAAGATTAAATTGGGGGGTCGATAGGCTAGTCGGTAGCGTGACAGCGAGCTAACCAGGAGACCCGGGTTCGAATCCGACTCGAGGCAGCCAGCCAAAATCTGACCCCGGGGGTAGAGACAAATTTTAAAAATATATCTAGTATCGTAATTAGGCTTATGGCTAGAAGGGCCGAAAAGCCAAAAAAAAAAAAAAGATTAAATTTATCGAGGTTTGTTTCATCAAAATCGGTAGAGCCGTTTTCAAAATAGAACAATGATAAATAAATATATATATATATATATAAATATACAAACAATTTTTCCTCATTTAATAAGAGTAGAAGTCTTAAAATCACTCTTGAAGATCTACCAAATGGATTTTTTTATATATAATAAATTCTCTCTCAAGAAATAACAAATATGTTCACTTAAATTTTTGTGAAATATGTAGAATATTATAGAAGAAAAAGAAAAAAAATATCCTTAGGATAGATATATCGACACCATCCGAGATTGTGTCTTCAGGGATGTGCTTTCTCGACTCGAGATTTCCATTTGAGCTACCCTCTCTCTATTGGTATTTGAAAAGCTGATGTGTCGTTCTGTCGTTTGCTCGTAAGACGTTGAGAAAAACTCACCCCTAGGGAATTTACTTTTAGGAGTCCCCTGTCAGACAGACTACTTGCTGCCCCAAGGACAGACACCTGCTCCTCCCCTTCACACTGACGTTTGCTTTTTCAAAAATAGGGATCCCTTTTCCTACTGTGCATACAAATGAAGTATTAGGTATATTTTATGGATTAATTTATTTTAAATTATTACTCGACTAGCTGAAAGGCCCGCCTTAGGCTGACGGGGGGGGATACCCCCCTGGACTGCCTATATCAAAATCGGATGATTGAACCCATAAGAAATAACAAATAGAATATTTCTAATTAAAATAACTGATTACGAAGGTCAAAACTTCGAAATTATAGCATCTCTCGTTCACACTCCCCGACCACCGAGGGACATCGCAGTATCCGAATAATTAAAATTTTCTAATTTTAATAACTTTTATTTGTTATAAAGTTATTCCTCCTAAAAGTACTAAAAATAATACATATCCCAAAAAGTTTGGTATACTGTCCCCGAGAGTAGTGCAATACAAAACGTTTTGTACGGCCGTTCGCCTACTAATTCCGTTTTCTGCCACCGGAGGCCGCTGGCCATTCATTATTACTCCTGACTTACTTCTAACTGAGATTCTGCGCTGACACACACACACACATAGAACTTTATTTTCAATTTTAAAATTTTTTGAAAATATAATTTTTTTTTTTACAAATTTTTTTTGCCAGGCACGGGCCTCTATGGGGGGGGGCGATCGCCCCTCCGCCCCCCCCTGGATCCGCCCTTGCCTCCGGTGGCAGAAAATGAAATTAGTAGGCGACGGCCGTACACGTTTGGAAAAGTAAAACCAACCTTATCGCAAAGGGATAGTGGAAATTTTAAAATAAATATCTACCCCAAAATTGCGCTCACTGCAAGAAGAAAGATTTTTATTATTATCAGGGGGTATGTTTTAAAAAAAATAGTTTTGGAGACTGATAACGTAAGGATGGATCCCTTCCTTGAAGTTTTAATAAATTTATTATTATTATTATATTAATAATTATTATTATTATTATTATATTTATTAAGGATCGTAGGGAGTTGAACAAGAATTTAAATCAAACCCAAATATTTATAATTAAATGGGACAAACGTTTCGTCACTGATTCCTGACTTCTTCAGTGAGCTCATTTGATAAATTTATTTGTCAGGAGTTCTAACTATAAGAAAAAACACCCTTTTAACATTTTTTCCCATAAGACAAAACACCCTTTTAACATTTTTTCCCATAAGACAAAACATCCTTTAAAAATGTTTTTGTTATAGTTAGAACTCTGACAAATGAGCCACCGAAGAAGTCAGAAATCAGTGACTTTTGCTGGCCTATGTGTACGCCCTCTGGGCTACCTACTATCGGAATCAGATGATTGAACCCATGAGAAATAACAGATAGAATATTTCTAATTAAAATAACTGATTACTAAGGTCAAAACTTCGAAATTATAGCCTCTCGTTCATAATCCCCGACCATCGAGGACATCGCAGTATCCGAATAATTAAAATTTTCTAATTTTAATAACTTTTATTTTGTCATGAAGTTATTATTCCTACTAAAAGTACTAAAAATAATACATATCTCAATCAAAAAGTTTGGAATACTGTGCTCCGAGAGTGCAGTGTAATACAAAAAGTTTGAAAAAGTAAAATCAACCCAATCGCTAAGGGGATAGACCCTTGGCTTCGGGAACTAAATGACCATTTAGCCAGATAAATAGATTTCAGTCAAATATAATATACTTCACAAGAGATAAATTAAAGGTCTTTAAATTACCTCTAAAATGATAACAATTAAATCTATTTAGGTTCAGTGAGGACCGATTACTAGCGCCTGTCAAAAAACAGCCCCGGGATCACTTTTGACTATCTCTAAAACTCGTACTTTTTTCAATTTTTTCCACATTTTGACTCTGAAAGAGCACGTTTTCAACAAAGACCATTCTATACATTTTTAAACTAGATTAAATTTGCTACAATTTAAAAAAGTTTCATCTTAATTGAATAATGATAAACCGTGCTAGCAATGAGGTTGAAGTTTTGAAAAAAATGCAATTTTTTGCAAAAAATCGCAGTTTTTCCTTCATAAAATGAAAACCACTATTCCAAGAAACTTGATTCCTATCTCATTCTCTAGTAAATTTTATTGACTTCAACCAGTTTTTTGTTAAAATTCTTAAACTCTTAGATTTATAGATATCTTACATGTTCCGGACATGATATGATCCGAATCCTCAAAAGCGTCATGGAAAGTGCTGGATATCTATAAATCTAAGAGTTTTATCAAAAAACTGGTTCAAGTAAACCGTTCAAGTCAACAACATTTACTAGAGAATGAGACTAGGAATCAAGTTTTTAGGATGAGTGGTTTTCATTTTAAGAAGGAAAAACTGCGAATTTTTGCAAAAAATTCAAAATTTCAACCTCATCGCTCCACGGGTTATCATTATTCAATTAATATGAACCTTTGTTTGAATTGTAGAAAATTAAATCTAGTTTAAAAATGTATAGAGTGGTCTTTGTCGAAAACGTGCTCCTTCATGGTCAAAACGGGAAAAATTCGAAATAAGTGCAGATTTTTAGGGTGTTATTTGACAGAGCTGCTAGTTACCGTTTCTGAACCCGAACTGTAAATATCATAAAATTGTTATCAATTTTTACGTGATAATTATAAAGAGCTTTAATTCTATCTAATTTACAATATGACGGTTATTGATTTGATATGGACCGCTTTTGGAGTTATTCAAGCGAAAAACTGGAAAACCTTCGAAGATTTCGAGCGTCTTGGCCACCAAAAGTTGTCCACAACACAGGCTTTCGGGGTCGAAAACTTAGCGTAGTAATAATGGAATACCAATAAAGGTATTCCAGCAATAAAATCTTTACCGGGAATTATTTCCTGTTCATGCTATTTTTTCCACGTAATTTGCCTGGACAATCATGAGACTATCATTATTTTTACTTTCTCCAATGCGAAGCATGGGAGAAAGTATTGCAATCGGTCGCGCGGCAAGCGCGACTTCAACGGGTCCTCAGGTAAAGACTACGGAACCCATGGACTCAATTAAGGTCACAAATTGAAGTATTCAATGAGATTGAATTTTAGCATGTGGCGGTTTTGCCAAAAGTTACCTGGAATCTCGTCGAGAGGCCAAAAAGTGCCATTTTTTTTGGAAGTGCGTGCGGATGGATGGATGGATGGATGTTATCGTTTTTTTCGTCCACGATTTTTTCCACACCTTTGCACCGATTGAAATGAAATTGAAAACCTACCATCATTTTAACAAAATGAAGCGCTGATTAGTTTTTGGTACATATCGGCCCACAAACATTAGTATTATACAACATTATTTATTTCAGTACTTTTTTAGTTTTTTCTAAATATCTTTAAAATGACTTAACCAATTTTGATGAAATTTAATATCCTAATTAAGTACCTTGGGGCCGACAAAAAGGTTAAATAAAGTTTTTAGTAAAATTATATTTTAAAGTACTTTACTCTAAAGTAAGATTTTTGAATTCTTTAAAATTTATTCATTTGATCTGTTTATGGTAATATAGGACTCATTTAACCTAACTAAGTAAGAGTGGATAGGCTTTTCTCTGTGAAATGCTAAAAATAGCGATTGATTCTCATCTAATACTTGAGGAATAACCATTCTATATTGGATTTTTGACATTTCGATTTTGATTGGTAACCATTGCTGAAGACATGGAGGAATCGACTTAAAATCAAAAATAGCCATCGATTCTCATCTAATACTTGAGGAATAATAATTCTACATTAGGTTTTTGACGTTTCGATTATTATTGGTAACCATTGCTGAAGACATGGAGGAATCGACATAAAATCAAAAATAACGATCGATTCTTATCTAATACTAGAGGAATAACCTTATTGCATTCCATTTTTGATGTGTTGATCATTAATTAGCAACCTTACTGAAAACGTGGAAGAATCGACTTAAAATCAAAAAAGACTAAATTCTTTTTTGGTAAACAACTCAAATGAGAATCGGTGGCTATTTTTGATTTTAAGTCGATTCCTCCATGTCTTCAGCAATGGTTACAATAATAACCGAAATGTCAAAAATCCAATGTAGAATGGTTATTCCTCGACTATTAAATGAGAATTATTTTTAATTAATTTCAATATGAACTACAAATTGCAAGTGATATCTGATTAATAATAAAGGAACAAACATACTAATATTTCAAATGAATTTGGATAAAGTTTAGCAACGATCCGTTGCAGTTTATTTTTTTCAAAACTCCGCCTACACATTTTATTTATTGTATTCTACGCTGACAAATAAAATTTATTAAAATTAGTAAATTTAAATGATCAATTCAAAACTACCACTATCGAGTCCAGGGGCCGCCGCAGTTCCCCGGCCAGCAAATTCCCGCCGAAGGAGGGTTTCGCAGCTGGTAGTATAGTAATATAGTTATTTACTTTTCCGCTTTTGTGTTATATTTTTCTAATTTAAAAATAATATTGGCATTCGATAAATTATTATACAAATATTTTAATATAAGTTTACTTTGATGAATATTTTGAGGATTAGGTAGTGATATTTTGATGGATTAGACAGACAGACAGACAGACATACACTTGATTGAAATGTTGTATTAATTACCTAGCTGCTGCTCTCGGAGGTTTCATCCCCTATTTCCGGAGCCGATATCAAGTGTTTATTGATGTTAAGAGAATCGACGACCAAATCAGAACATTTCCAATAAGGGATGTATTGGTTGAGGGTATAGGGGGGGAGGGGGTTGGCCGGACACCACAGAGGCATTTTGTATTGGAAATGCGCGTATTTGATTAACCCTCTTCATTTCATTTAATATTTAATAACAATAACGGAAATAGGATCCGAAACGTACCTACACATTGTGGGTAGATGATTTTTAGGCCAATATTTTTACAATATCATAAATATTAATATTTCATTATTCGTGTCCATGATTAATAATTAAAGGAATCGTAGGGAGTTGGACAAGACTTTAAATTAAATTAAATACAAGTTTTCATTAAATATGCCATACGTTTTGTTGCTGTTTTGCAACTTCTTCAGTGGCTCATTTATTAAACTTATTTGTCAGGATTTTTTTACTACGAGAAAAAACATTTCAAACAGTATTCTTTTTTCTATCACACAATTCATTCAATTCATCAACTAACATAAAATATAAACCTTTTAAACAAATTAATTGTTTTTTGTCAAAAAACTAAAAGAATCAAATTGAACAAAGAATTTTTTTTTTTTTTTTATTATTATTATGTACTAAGATGTCATTAAGAAGATTATTATATACTAATCTTCTTAATGACATTTTAATAGGTTTAATAAGCTATTAATATATATTTGAAAATAATTTTACTTGTATATTTTTAATTGTTAGCAATACTTACTTTATTTGACTCTAATAAATGGAACTGCATATTTTTAGGGCTCTCGTGAGGTGAGTGCTGTGTGGTGCTTTGTGCGCCCCCCATCAAGTCGATGGGGTCCTAACAATCTGTTGAGTGCAGGTTGTAGGTTGCGTGTTCATATAGGGTGTGTGCAGGGGAGGGGCTGCTGGTTGGCGTTTGGCCCCTCCAGATTCGAATGTCCGAATCCGTTCGCTTCCCAATCGAATCGAGTCGCTTTAATATAGCATGGGTGATAATATTTCACTCATGCTAAACGACGCAACGATCCGACTGAGTCATCTAGCGGCCGTGTCTCAAGGCTCGAGGCACATGAGCAAGAACGGGCCGCTACACCACACCCTTTGTTTCTTGTGTGATTGCCGATTACCGACTAAGTCAGCCGGGCAAGGCTCTATCCACCTAGCTGGCGGGTCAAGAGGCTGCTTGCTTTGCAATCACGTCGGGCGGTCACCAGATTTTGTTAGGGCTCTCGTGAGGTGAGTGCTGTGTGGTGCTTTGTGCGCCCCCCATCAAGTCGATGGGGTCCTAACAATCTGTTGAGTGCAGGTTGTAGGTTGCGTGTTCATATAGGGTGTGTGCAGGGGAGGGGCTGCTGGTTGGCGTTTGGCCCCTCCAGATTCGAATGTCCGAATCCGTTCGCTTCCCAATCGAATCGAGTCGCTTTAATATAGCATGGGTGATAATATTTCACTCATGCTAAACGACGCAACGATCCGATTGAGTCATCTAGCGGCCGTGTCTCAAGGCTCGAGGCACATGAGCAAAAACGGGCCGCTACACTGCAAAACAATAAAATAATAAATAATAAATAAATATATCAATAAAATAATAAATAAATATTAATAATAAATTATATTTTATTTCTTCGTATTTTAAAATTTTCTTTTTCTTTTGTTACAGGTAAGAATTATCTTCTCTGGAATTGGATGAATCTATCTCCGTTAAATGTATGTAATGTAAAACAAATTTATTTCTTATTTTTTTAAATAAATGTCCCGTAGATAAAAAAAAATGCGAAATAACATTATTATTGAATCCTAAATAATAGATTAATCACTCAAGTGTATTGATAATATAAAAATAATAATTAATGATTACTTCATATATGTACGTACATTGATGTTGTTCAACGTCCAGTCAATCAACCGGTATTGTTTTATTAATTAAATCGATAATTTTTATGATGTTACTTTATTTGTCAGAGGTATCATTTGATTTATATATGATAATTTTTACTTATTGCGTCAATAGAGGAAGGTTAATTAAAATTAAAAAAAAAAGGTAAACTTCATTGGTTGAGTTGATAGAAAGACCGTATATCTAACAACGGATTCCAGTAGAGTTTTTTCTACGCTCATTCTCATGCGATTTCCGATTTTTAACCGACTTCAAAAAAGGAGGAGGTTCTCTATTCGATTGAATTTTTTTTTTTTTTTTTTTTTTTTTTGTGCCTATGTTACCTCATATCTCCGCCAATTGTCAACCGATTTTGAAAATTTTTTTTGCATTGGGTCCAGTCTAGCTTCCGATTGGTCCCATTTTTTTTCGATTTTTTTTCATAGGTATTAGACCTTTATTATATTAGGTTTGTTTAGACCTAACCTCTTTTGTTTATGAACCGATTTCGATGGTTCTTTTTTATCCGAAAGGGGTGTCTTAGGGATGGTGTCATATTAATTTGGTCAAGTTCTGATGATATAATCACTATTAATAACATCACTAAAAAGAGAAAAATAAAAATTTTTAAGAAAAAAATAAAAACCGACTTCAAAAAATTAAATGCAACAAATATAAAAATACACTAAAAGGTATAAAATAATTATTATCTTATTTAGTTACAACTAAACGACGAAATATTAACACGAAATTACTTTTTGAAGTCGGTGCCAAACATATACCTTTTATGAATCGCACTCGACGGATCTTACTTAGTACGTTTGGCAGGTACGCTCGCTTATAGGTATAGTTTGTTTGTCACCGACTTTAAAAAGTAATTTCGTGTTAATATTTCGTCGTTTAGTTGTAACTAAATAAGATAATAATTATTTTATACCTTTTAGTGTATTTTTATATTTGTTGCATTTAATTTTTGAAGTCAGTATTTATTTTTTTCTTAAAAATTTTTTTTTACAACACGTCAGATTTTTGAGATATTATCGGTCAAAACGACAAAAAAAGGCCATTTTGACTTATTTCGAGTCACATTAAATATTAAACAGATATATTTGAAATCAAAATATTTTGTTGACGTATTAGAAAATAGCTTCCTCTTATATTTTCAAATTACCACCTGTTTGTAGCTCAATTAGAACTCGAGTTATAAATAAAAATTAAAATCTAATTAATTAATAAATTAAAGGGTGTGTAGTTTCACAGTGAATGAAATAAAACTCAAATTTGGTAACGCACAGACTAACAGGCATTTTGACATAACAATTATTATCTCGAAAAATATAATTTTTTTGAAGTTCACTTATAAGGGCTTTTTTGTAGAGCAAAGTGCTATGGTTTTGCTCAATTTTTTGTATCTATATAGTTTAAGCTGTTTTTGAGATATTTCGAAAAAACGAAGCAAAAATACACTTTTTTCGTCCACGATACCTGTATAGTAAAGTAAATTGAATCTTAAATCAATAAAATTGTTCTTGTTTTATATATATTTTATATATATTTTATATGATTATTACACTCAAATATTGTGAATATTTTTACTTTACCATGCAGGGTATGGTCAAGTATTGTAATCGTGCATGAAAAAATTTTTAAGAAAAATAAAAACCGACTTCAAAAAATTAAGTGCAACAAATATAAAAATACACTAAAAGGTATAAAATAATTATTATCTTATTTAGTTACAACTAAACGACGAAATATTAACACGAAATTACTTTTTAAAGTCGGTGCCAAACAAACTATACCTATAAGCGAGCGTACCCGCCAAACGTACTAAGTAAGATCCGTCGAGTGCGATTCATAAAAGGTATATGTTTGGCACCAACTTCAAAAAGTAATTTCGTGTTAATATTTCGTCGTTTAGTTGTAACTAAATAAGATAATAATTATTTTATACCTTTTAGTGTATTTTTATATTTGTTGCATTTAATTTTTTTGAAGTCGGTTTTTATTTTTTCTTAAAAATTTTTATTTTTTCTCTTTTTTAGTGATGTTATTAATAGTGATTATATCCTCAGAACTTGACCAAATTAATATGACACCATCCCTAAGACACCCCTTTCGGATAAAAAAAGAACCATCGAAATCGGTTCATAAACAAAGAGGTTAGGTCTAAACAAACCTAAACAAACCTAATAAAAAAGGTCTAATACCTATGAAAAAAAAATCGAAAAAAATGGGACCAATCGGAAGCTAGACTGGACCCAATGCAAAAAAAATTTTCAAAATCGGTTGACAATTGGCGGAGATATGAGGTAACATAGGCACAAAAAAAAAAAAAAAAAAAAAAAAAAAAAAAAAAAAAAATTCAATCGAATAGAGAACCTCCTCCTTTTTGAAGTCGGTTAAAAAAAGTGGTTTCTTTTCCTTCTTTTTTTCAAAATATCTAAAAAACGGCCCAAACTATTTCGATTAAAAAAATTGAGCGAAACCATGGCATTTCGGTCTACAAAAAAAGCCCTAATAAGTGAACATCAAAAAAATTATATTTTTCGAGATAATAATTGTTTTGTCAAAATGTCTGTTAGTTAGTTTGAAGGAGACAATAAAAGAGTGTGTCTTCTGCTGGAATTATAAATTTTATTTATTTATAACGATTTATCGTTATAAATAAATAAAATTTATAATTCCAGCAGAAGACACACTCTTTTATTGTCTCCTTCAATATATAAAAATTCTGCTACTCTCGGCAAAAACTTTCAATTTAGTTAGTTAGTGCGTTACCAAATTTGTGGACGAGCTAGCTCAAAAACTAGTGTGAATATCGAAACCAAATTTCACACGTTGTTTTGGTCCATTGAGATTAAGAGCTAATTAGATTTTGGTGCATATCGACCCAAAATTAAGGGGGGTGGAGGGGGGGGGGGTTAAAAATTAAAAATCTAGGTCGTTTGAGCAAACTCAACCAAATTTTGTATACATAATCAGTGGACCCCCAGAAGTCTAAAAATGCAAATACTAACCCCCCTCCCCTACATGATTATAAATAATTTTATTAAATATTTAATATAAGTGATGGTCCAGGTTGTATGGTAAAGTCAAGTGGATGGCCATATCAGAACACGTCAGCTTATTTTAAGACAATTCCAGATCTCTTTGTCGTGTTTTTTCATTCTATTCGGTTGCGGTAAAATCGATAACTTGGTAAAACCTTGTTCGAATGAATCACGCGATCCACCATTACACACTCCTTCACGATTTAATTAGATATACCTAGGTACTAATCATACTAAGAAAAGTCAATTTAATTTTATGATTTCTAAACATCAGTTGTTTCTGATAATTGTACCACCTCGAAGGGTGATATTTCAGGGTTTGAATTAAAGTTTGTTGGATGAAAGAGAGTTCTGTACTTCATTAACAAAGTGGCAAATATATTAGAATTCTCGGTAAAATGAGCTCTCTTTCTATTATTATTATTTACCTTCCCGCTTTAACGAATGTACTCTAATATGTACAGACAGAGCGTCTTAAACATCTACTCTTTCATGTAACAACTTTGCTTAACTTTCAAGATGTATGGCCTCGGCACCTGAGCAAGCTTGTTGTTCAAATTACCAAGTATATATTTATAAATTCACGAGCCAGCTAACATATTTTCCAGGTAATATTCCATTTTCTTAACTCTGTTATTTTCTATCTACCTATGTCTGAAAAGCACTTTCATCTCGAATGCGGAGGGAGTTCTCAAGTAGAATTTGTTGAATAAGAATAACTTGAAGATCAAATAAAAAAAATTGAGAAAGTTTCTTTTGAGTGTTTTAATAATTTTAATACTTGAAAGGAGGTGTCAAATAATAATCATTAATTAATAAGGGTGTGTAGTTTCACAATGAATGAAATTAAACTCAAAGAGGTTTATACAAACTCAATATATTTCGGATTATTAGTCCATCATCAGGAGTTTACAAGTTAAAACTAATTATAATTGAACGAGCGACACAATTTTAACATCTAAATCATAAGTACCAATATGACAAAATATAACATTAATATAACACAAGAAAAACATCAATAAAATTAAAATTTAAAAAAAATTTACATAAATTTTTCTTTTTTAATATAAAAATACATAAATATAAATATAAAAAAATCTAGGTAAAAATGAATATTAATATAAAAAACCTTTAATTACAAGTATAAATATAAATTTTTTAGAATTAAATTAGAGAATAAAATTACATATTTAAGTCATAAACACAAAATTAATTATAAATATCAATGTACAAATAAGTTAACTTACATATAGAGAAACAGATTAAAATAAAACATTTTGACTTATTTCGAGTCCCATTAAATATTAAACAGATATATTTGAAATCAAAATATTTTGTTGACGTATTAGAAAATAGCTTCCTCTTATATTTTCAAATTACCACTTGTTTGTAGCTCAATTAGAACTCGAGTTATAAATAAAAATTAAAATCTAATTAATTAATAAAGTAAAGGGTGTGTAGTTTCACAATGAATGAAATAAAACTCAAAGAGGTTTATACAAACTCAATATATTTCGGATTATTAGTGCATCATCAGGAGTTTACAGCTTAAAACTAATAATAATTGAACGAGCGATCACAATTTTTAACATCTAAATCATAAGTACCAATATAATAAAATATAACATTCAAATCATGCATACCAATCTAACACAAGAAAAACATCAAAACAATTTTAACTAAATTTTTCTTTTAATATAAAAATACATAAATATATAAAAATCTAGGTAAATATGAATATTAATATAAATAAAAAACCTTTAATTACAAGTATAAATATAAATTATTTAGAATTAAATTAGAAAATAAAATTACAAATTTAAGTCATAAACACAAAATTAATTATAAATATCAATGTACAAATAAGCATAAATTACATATAGAGAAACAGATTAAAATAAAACATAATAGAGATAAATGTACAATATACAACAATTTTGTGGTTATCTCATATATCAGTATATGTCATTTATTTTAGAAGCGCTCTCAACCTTCTAAAATAAATGACATACTGATATATGAGATAACCACAAAATTGTTGTATATTGTAATTTATCTCTATTATGTTTTATTTTAATCTGTTTCTCTATATGTAACTTATGCTTATTTGTACATTGATATTTATAATTAATTTTGTGTTTATGACTTGAATTTGTAATTTTATTCTCTAATTTAATTCTAAAAAATTTATATTTATACTTGTAATTAAACGGTTTTTTTATTTATATTAATATTCATATTTACCTAGATTTTTTATATTTATATTTATGTATTTTTATATTAAAAAAGAAAAAATTTTGTAAAATTTTTTTAAATTATAATTTTCTTGATATTTTCTTGTGTTATATTGGTATGATTTGAATGTTATATTTTGTTATATTGGTACTTATGATTTATATTTTTTTTTTATGATATTGATGAGAGAAGGAGTCACACCAAAAAGGTGCAACCCCTAAAGGCCTGGGTGGGCCCCTCCATGGTGAAAAGAAGAAGAAAGAATTTTATGGGTTGGGCGGGGGTCGAAGGTATCTGTGGATACGGGTCTTAAATAGCTGAAGGTTATAAGTCGCGGGAAAGATGGTGGCAGGGAGCGAGTTCCAGTCTCTGGAGGTCATAGGGATAAAAGAGTTGGCGAAAGCGCTTGTTCGACTTTTATCCAATTTGACAGCGAAGGGGTGCTGAGCGTGTTTCTCGTAAAGAGGGCATTAGGGGGGATAATTGATTTCAGCTCGACTGATAGTATCTGTAGTACAGGGAAAAGGCAGAAACGGTTCTTCGGTGAGCCAGGGAGTCGAGTGAGTTGGTTAGAGCCGGGTCTCCTATTAGTTTAATCGCTTGCTTCTGAATTGCATCCAGTGTAGCAAGAGAATGCTTGGAGGCACCCCTCCACAGATGAGAGCCATATTCGAGACAGGGCCGAATTTGAATGAATTTGAATTTGCTTGTTTTATGGTTTAAATAACCTAAATAAATTAAATTCTGATCAATAATATACTTTTTTACGTTCGGGCAACATCTTAGAAAAATTCTAAGTATATTTATTATTAATCAGAATTTAATTTATTTAGGTTATTTAAACCATAAAAAACTAGTGTGTTTATTTTACAAATTTTAACTAATAGAAAAAAATTACAAAAATTTCGTGAATTGTGCAATTTTTCATAAGTTTAAAGTTCGATGCGCTATCGGAACATGTTAACCGATTTTAATTTTTTTTTTTTTATTTCGACCCACCCTAATGTAACTCCTTCTAGCCTATATCGAGCTTAAGTTTCGAATTTCGTAGCTCTAAAACTTGTAGTTGCAAAACGCACGGGGTACATAAATACGTATGGATTTTTGGTCACTTTTTGGCCCCTGGGGACCACAATATCCGGATTCATGTCCTAAATCCCGTTTTTAACTATTAAGGACATTAATTCTTTCTATTTAAAAGTCACAAAGTAAAATTAACTTTTTTCATCTCTGAGATAGAAGCCCTCAAATTGTGAGGACCCTATTTCACATTATATTCTATAGCAGTGTTTTTCAATCTTTTTCATGAAACTACCCCCTTAGTATGAAAAAAAAATTATCAACCCCCCCCCGCGCTGTTTGAAAGGCCCGGCTCGTGACTTTGTGCACAATTTTTTATTTTATTTTTATATTAATAAATAAATAAAAACAATAAAAAATTATTGATTTATCATTTGTTTTTATAAATCCTGATATTATTTTTATTATTATTATTATTATTATAGCTTTATTGGTTCTACGTTATACATTTCTTAGTATACAAGTTTCTATTATTAATTTTATAATTTTATCTACAGTAGTTTACAACAGTTTTTAAATAAGTATTTACACCTGTATATACATATATATATATTTTATTTTAATTAATTTTTTTCTCAACTTTTACAATTTAAATTTTAACATTTATAATAAGTACTAACTAGTTGGTTAGTTTAACTGTGCAACCAGATCCCTTAGGGTGAAGGCTTCTCCCAGCCTCTTCCATTCATTTCTGTCACGAGCTATTCTTGACCAGGTCATTCCTGTGAAATTCATTATCTCATCCGCCCATCTTCTCGATTGACGTCCTCTTTTTCTTTTCTGTTGAGGGTGCCATTCTGTAATTCTTTTTATCCATCTGTCCTTCATTCTGCAAATGTGTCCCGCCCATTTCCATTTAGTTAGTCTGATTATTTTTAGTATATTTTCAGATTTAGATAGTTTATAGAGTTTTTCGTTAGATATTCTATCGATTTTTCTTATTTTCATTATACTACGCAGCATCACTCTATGGGTAGTTTCTATTTTCCTCTCTAATTTTGTTGTTAAAGCCCAAGTTTGGGCTCCGTAGATCATTGTTGGTATTACGCATTTGTTTAGTACATTTATCTTTGATATTAAATCGATATTTTTATTTTTTAGAATGAATTTTAGTTGCCAAAATTTATTCCAGCTCAAGCTGATTCTTCTCTCAATTTCATCCTTTGATCTGTTCCGAAAGCTCATTGTTTGGCCTAGGTATATCGTTTTCTCCTTTAATGGAATGGGAGGGTTGGTTATTTATGATAATAGATTCTCATTTGTCATAATTATTGATTTTTTTGTATTAATCCTGATATAAATTAATAATAATAATAAAAAAATATCGAAAAATGTTGCAATGGTCCTGTGGATTGAACCATAATTTATTTTTAATAATTAATTACTTCTTATTTTTATTCATAATTAAAGTCTAATTGAGGCAATCAATTGATCATCAAACAAGGGAAACCAATGAGTTCTGGGAAAGCATAGTAAATGACCAACGATTAACAACATAGAAGAGCATTGACATGAGCAAGTTCGGCAGTCATTGTCAGGAGAGAGAGTGAGCATCTACTGCTATCAAGTGCTCAGAATATATCTACAAATATCTATACTCTTATATTCAAGTTCCGTCAGTCATTGACTGACATGTCATGAGAGAGAGTGTGCATATCTACTGCTATCGAAGTGACTCTGAATAAACCTACACAAATACTGTTATATTCAAGTTCCACAGTTTTTGACACGAGTGCAGAGAGAGAGTGAGCACATAAACTGCTAATTCTATATATATACAAGTTCCTTCTTCATCGAGCACCTAGGTTGCACAAGGCGGTTACTTCATTTTATTTGATACACGTTCTTCTTGAGGAAAAGGTACTGGCGTACGAAGCGCACACCGCTAATATATATACAATTATATACATTGAGCACCAGAGAAGCACACCTTCGGATACGGTCCTCAAACCTAATATATATATATATATATATTACATTCACCAGCCGTTCTTCCCCATCGGGACATCTACAAGCAAAATAACACGCCTCTCCACTGCAACTGGGAAACTACAAAGGAAACACTTCTCTATCTCGCCTTTCTTATTTATAACGATACAAAAAATAAATATCTCAGTCTCTCTATTAATTGCTGGTCTGTATAACTTTATTTATAGTATTAGTACCAGGAAGCCCATTTCCCTACATCCTTCACGCATCACCTCAAATTTCATTCTCCATTTCAGGGACGTGCCACTTGGATCAGTCACTGAGGGACACACCCACCCCATTAATAAATAGCGAAGCAGATAAATTTAACAATAACGTAATAAAATAAAGCCCAATTTCCCTAGTACATAAGTTACATTACCCCCCTTGCCCCATAATAACCCCCCACCCCCTCGTGTGGTGGAGGTGCTGGGATTCCCTAGTACATAAGTTACATTCACCCCCTTGCCCCCTAATAACCCCCACCCCCTCGTGTGGTGTTCGTAAGCTGGGATTCCCTCGTACATAAGTTACATTCACCCCCCCTTGCCCCCTAATAACCCCCCACCCCCTCGTGTGGTGTTCGTAAGCTGGGATTCCCTAGTACATAAGTTACATTCACCCCCCTTGCCCCCTAATAACCCCCCACCCCCTCGTGTGGTGTTCGTAAGCTGGGATTGGATAGGCCGCAAAAGAAGCCGGTATTCTACTGATCCAGGTGACAATCCCTATTCATTTTCAAAAAAAATCATTTCATCTCACAATTTCCTGGTACTATAATTCTGAAAATATTTGAAAGTAGCTACGTTTACCCAGAGATTAGAAGGTTCCTTTGTTTGAAAAAAAAAATTTTTTATTATATTGAAAAAGAAAAATTTACAAAAAAATTTATTCTATATTTATATTTGCCTGAATTAAAAATAAGTAAATAACCAAGGGCCATTGACATTCCCACCTACCGATTATAGATTAAAATACATAATATTTATTAATCATTTTTGTTGATATTACTATTTATTTTTTTTCTGAGCTACCCAAAATGCCACAAGGGGATCGAGACGGTGATATTGGGGAAACTGCAGATCGCAGGCCATCCCTATTAACTAGCTCCGACGAGACGGGAGTCGTTGCGGAGGGGACGTCCGGATTCGCTAGTGCGGAAACGGGCTCGGAGGCAGCGTCGTCTACACCAACTGCTGGCATGGAACCTGAGACCAATAATGCGAACAACGAACTAACAATCGGCTCCACCTACATACGAGAGACACTCGACAGAGCAGCAGGTAATATGAACCTGCCCCCAACCCCCTCCACACCCCCTAGTACTAGACCCACCATCCCCAATAACGATGATACGCAGGCAATGTTCAGGCAGATGATGACTGCGATGGAGAATATGAACGCAAATATAAATAGCAATATGAATGGTAAATTTGAAAATATGAATAGCGATATGAATGGTAAATTTGAAAATATGAATGGTAAATTTGAAAATATGAATGGTAGATTTGAAAGTTTGAATGGCGATATGAATGGCAAATTTGAAAATTTGGATGGTGAATTTAGAAGTATGAATGATAGATTCGATAATGTAGATGGCAGATTTGAAAATATGAGTGGCAAATTTGATGAAATGACCAGTAAGCTTGATGGGATAGATAGTCGATTTAATGATCATCCCGGAAAGTTTGAAGATGTAACTGCCCTCCCAACCACTCAAACCCCTCCATTAAAAATTCATTTGGCAACAACGGTATCCACAGCCGAATTCACCGAAACCACACAAGAACTCAATTCACACCCCTTTAAGAATGTCAATATTAGTCCCTTCATAGAGCCCACCACCGAATTAAAGTCAGTAACGTATCTACCCGTCATAGAGATTAATGAACCAATTATCAGTCAACAAATCATTAAAATTCCATCCTCACAGCCCCCAATAGTTAAACATACACCCGTCATTAATAATCAAGAAATTATTGAAATTCAGTCCCCACCGCCCTTAGTTAAAATAAATACAAATCCCCTAATCGAAATCACCCCCACAAATAAAATTTTACTTGGTTTAGACACATATTTTAAAGAGTATTTCAAAGCATTTTTAAGTTTAAAATTAATAAAATTAAAATCATTAATAATATTTATTAGCCACATACTTCAAAATAAAGTTCACCCCGGCACCATGGCGTTGGAACAAATCGTTCGTAACGCCTCGCGGAATCACACACGCTAAAATCAATGAAAAGAAAATATTTTGTTGATCCACGTGAAATCTAAGAAAATTGTCTTCCCACTGATATCCGTCTTAAAAATGTAAAAATAACAACCAAACCAAGTTTTATTTATTTCTCCCCCACTATCGTATTCATTTTTATTGCTGTCATTTGTTGCATATGTATATAATTTGTTCAATGAAATCTCCGCCTTAAATCTTACAAATTTCATAGCCCCCACATTATAAAAATATAAATTTACCAGTCCCCATTAAATTCTTAATTATATTATTTCCCATAGTTTAAATAAATCTATTCTTAATTGCATAATATTAAATCACTAATCTATTTTGTCCGATTAGCAACAATAATTAGATGATTGTATTAATCCTTTTCTATTTAAATGCATTTCTTTACAAAAACAAATGTGAACTTCCATAATAATTTAATAATTATATCTACTCATTTTTAAAATCAGCCCTTTTTCTCTTCTCCCCAATGTTTATAAATCTAGCCCTTCGTTTTTATGTTTCGCCGTCTGTTTTGTTTTATTTCTTACCCGATTAGTTAGGATATCGAATCCCCTCTTAAATTTACATCTCACCCACCCACACATAAGTATTATATTTTAGTCCCTCATTTTAAGTACCCCAGTGATATCATTTATTCTGTTATTTGTCTTGTTAGCTCATTCATTATTAAAAGCTATGATTGTCAATGCTATTGTGATCAAATCAATTACATAGTATAATACATTTATATTTTTGCCATCTATTATAAATTGCAAACTCGAATTATCATTATCAGAGCCTGCTACTGCTTGCATTTTCATTGTATCTTCTCTACTCAGGTCACTCACTTATTAATCCCTAATCCCATAGAATCATAACAACCCAAATATCAATATTATTCGAATAAAAGAAGATATTCCTAATTCCTTGTGTCATGTGCCATAAACACAAACCCCATAGTAACCCTAAGCACCTCTGCCCTTCCATATTAAATAATTTTCTACCCTTTTTACCTGTTGCTCGAAAATCAGGTGTGTCTCGAGGTAAGTGGACGCAAATGAATCAATATTTCACTTAACGCCTAAATTACTCTAAATAAACATGTTAGTCGTGTGATTGTTCCCACCCTGAATCTGGGATGATTAATATACCCTGGTGAATTGAGTGAGGTCTCGGCGATGCGTTTTCGAGTTACCGTGCGTTCTGGTGAGTCTGGAGTCCGTCTGTCCGCAACCCCGATACATAAATAAATAATCGAGCATTTTTGTCCCCAATAAATACCCCATAGATAAGTATCAAAAGAAAAATAAATGAATATCTATCAATATCCCTATAATATCTCAATATATTTAATCATTTTTCTTTACCATAACGTCGGAGGTGCAATGGTCCTGTGGATTGAACCATAATTTATTTTTAATAATTAATTACTTCTTATTTTTATTCATAATTAAAGTCTAATTGAGGCAATCAATTGATCATCAAACAAGGGAAACCAATGAGTTCTGGGAAAGCATAGTAAATGACCAACGATTAACAACATAGAAGAGCATTGACATGAGCAAGTTCGGCAGTCATTGTCAGGAGAGAGAGTGAGCATCTACTGCTATCAAGTGCTCAGAATATATCTACAAATATCTATACTCTTATATTCAAGTTCCGTCAGTCATTGACTGACATGTCATGAGAGAGAGTGTGCATATCTACTGCTATCGAAGTGACTCTGAATAAACCTACACAAATACTGTTATATTCAAGTTCCACAGTTTTTGACACGAGTGCAGAGAGAGAGTGAGCACATAAACTGCTAATTCTATATATATACAAGTTCCTTCTTCATCGAGCACCTAGGTTGCACAAGGCGGTTACTTCATTTTATTTGATACACGTTCTTCTTGAGGAAAAGGTACTGGCGTACGAAGCGCACACCGCTAATATATATACAATTATATACATTGAGCACCAGAGAAGCACACCTTCGGATACGGTCCTCAAACCTAATATATATATATATATATATTACATTCACCAGCCGTTCTTCCCCATCGGGACATCTACAAGCAAAATAACACGCCTCTCCACTGCAACTGGGAAACTACAAAGGAAACACTTCTCTATCTCGCCTTTCTTATTTATAACGATACAAAAAATAAATATCTCAGTCTCTCTATTAATTGCTGGTCTGTATAACTTTATTTATAGTATTAGTACCAGGAAGCCCATTTCCCTACATCCTTCACGCATCACCTCAAATTTCATTCTCCATTTCAGGGACGTGCCACTTGGATCAGTCACTGAGGGACACACCCACCCCATTAATAAATAGCGAAGCAGATAAATTTAACAATAAGGTAATAAAATAAAGCCCAATTTCCCTAGTACATAAGTTACATTACCCCCCCCTTGCCCCATAATAACCCCCCACCCCCTCGTGATGTATTATAAACCAATAAACCTACAGAAAGTCACTGGCCAAATGGCCCGGCTCGTGACTGTGTACAATTTTTCATTATGCATTCGGATCCACGATGGGAGAAATTAGTTAACGAAAAACATTAATGTGAATGTGTCTCATATTTATTTTGTTGATTTGTGTGTAACCTACAAATGTCCTTTAATTAACATTTTCTTAATAAAAATATATTTTTAAACTTTGTTTTTTTTTCTTTTTTACTGAAGCTTATACCCCTTTATAAAGGCTTCGCGACCTCTTAGGGGGTCCCGACCCACAGGTTGAAAAACATTGTTCTATATAGAATATATACCTATATGAAAGTAAAAATAAAATTGAGTAATTTCCCGCTGAAATAAAATTTTGATTTTATCATTTCCATATCTAAAATGAGATCATGTATGGATTACGTGAGGGGGAAATAGGGGGAAGGGGGGAGATCATCCGGAATGCAATTTGCTACCACATCCCACGATATATAACCGGGTGAGTTTTTTTTTTTTTATTTTGAGACAGTTTTAAATAAAAGTTTATTTATATCAGGGTGGAAACTAAATAACGCTATTGTTTGTCGACCTAGAACAAGCTTTCAAGGGTATTTCGAGGTCAAGTTCTGTTTTTTAAATGGAAACTTATATGTTTCTGAACATATTCTGAATCTACAAAAAAAACTGAACAACTTTTATTAGAACTATTTTTTTATACGACATCAAATATTAATTCAATTAAATCTCAAAAAACATCCTAATAATTATTTTTAACAATCATTCAACTTAATTATCAAATAATAATGACCAAATATTTAATTATTAAATAAATAATTTAATAATAATTAATAATTTAATAATTTTGCCACACTGTTCTGAGATATTCCAGATTGTATGAGTGTATATCGCAAGTCTTCTGGATGAATACAACACGATAAAATGAATCTCATTAGGGCAAAATGATTAAATTATTAATTATTATTAAATTACTTATTTAATAATTAATCATTATTAAATTATTTATTCAATAATTAATTATTATTAAATTATTTATTTAATAATTAAATATTTGATCATTATTATTTAATAATTAAGTTGAATGATTGTTAAAAATAATTATTAGAATTTTTTGAGATCTAATTGGTTTAATATTTTGTTTATTTGATGTATAAAAAAATAGTTCTCATGAAAGTTGTTCGGTTTTTTTAGTAGATTCAGAATATGTACAGAAACATATGGATTTCTATTTAAAATAAAGTAAAAACAAAACTTGACTTTGAAATACGCTTGAAAGCTTGTTCTAGGTCGTCAAACAAATAGCGTAGTTTCTCCCTTGATATAAATAAAATTTTATTTGAAGCTTTTTTTCCCATAATGCAGTTTTTGAGTTATAATACTGCCTCAAGATAACAAACTCACCCGGTATATTCCCTTTGAATCCTAAATAAACATTCCAAATTAATTTGTACATGTAATATGTACATGTTTTTACATTCACATCTAAATAAGAAAGTCGAACTACACTTAACAGGAAAAAATAAACAAGATAAGAACAATGTATGAAAAGTTGTGTCTCCCTCTAACGAGTGAGGGATTAAAACTTTGAATCTTGTTCGTATATTCCAGATCTTAATTATGGTTTGGTGTAGGGTATAAGTACCTACCTTCACAAAAACAGAACAAAAGGAATCTCCGCTGCGATGTTAAGATAAAATATTTATCATCCCTCTAGTAATCCTCTCCCCCCCCCCAGGGCATGAAATTATATTTTTAATTTATTTTAGGTAGAAAATTACACCCGAGAAATGTAAATGTTTCTTTTTTATTAATTATAAAAAAAACTTTAAATTAAATTAAAAAAACAGACTTTTGATTAATATAAAAAACAACCCTTAAATATAAAGGTAGAGGGAATAAAAAAACACCCTTGGCGTAATTTAATTCATTATACAAGCTTTTTAGAGTGTAGCTTTTTAGCAATAAACCACGAGAGGGTAAAAAAAGTAAATTTGATTTTCATTCTTTTTTCTAATGTAATAATCTCTATTAGAATGAATTATTTTAATTATTATACTTGAGGTCAAGGCAAAAATAAAAATTACTTAAACAACATAAAGCTCAAAATGTTAATTTATTTGGTACTTTAATTACACTGACAAAACGATATATTTATAGTTAAGAAATTGTATTTGATATGAATAGATGGTATTATTCATTTGGTTGAATTAATTAGATAAAAATTTGAATTAATTATTATAATTGGTTTAAGTTACGAGGTAATCTTTTTTTTTTTTTTTTTTTTTTATAAATTTTATTAAACCAATTATTTTACATTAATTAATGTATACCTTGTATTTTAGCTTCTTTTTCGGAGATTGCTTCTCCACCATCGAGTGTCCTTATTCATATTTAGTCCTTGTTTTTAGTAAGAGGAAAAATCTAATTAGATAAAAAAACCTCTTTTCCGATAATTATTTAAATTCCATTATTCCCCAATCAAATCGATTGGTGTTTCTCTCCCCTCCATTTCTCCTTTTCTACGAGGTAATCTAATTTTAATATATATTTATATTAATATTTCTTATAATCTTATAGTGTGTTTTAAAATTAAAAAAAAAAACAATTAATAATGTAAACAAAATTAAAAAAAATTTAATATCTTAATTATTAAGATATCACTATTTGAAAAAAAATCTAAGTCGTTTTATGGTAAATAAAACCATTTGTTTTAGATTATAATAAGAGGTTTCACTAAAAGTAAGCTTTCATTTGATATTAAGAGATATATAATAGAATAAAATAGATCACTCAAGTATATAACATATTTTAATTAAATACGTAAAAATTTGGTCATATTTGGAATGATTTCGATATATCTTGATTATTAATAAAATATCTTTGGAATAAATAAGAGCTCATTAAAAATGCTCAACTCTAGCAATATATTTATTATAAAGAAATTGTTTTTTCAGTGTATCTATCTAGTATAGATATACTGCTTATTGAAATCGGTTTGCATCTTAACTATTAAGTACCTGGAGGCACCGAGCGATGCTCGGTAACTTCTCAGCTCAAAATGTTAATTTATTTGGTACTTTAATTACACTGACAAAACGATATATTTATAGTTAAGAAATTATATTTGATATGAATAGATGGTGAGGTTAATTATATTAAATCGATCGATCTCTGTTCAATATGAATAAATGATATATCTATTTGATGTATTCTCATATTTTTGGAGCAGCTCTAGATATATCTACTCTTATTAAACGAGCAAAAATTGTATATTTATTTCTTATATATATATATATATATTTATTTGTTTGTATCTTGGTTCTATTTTGAAAACGGCTTTACCGATTTTGATGAAATTCACGGGTTAGGGGATTTTCGGGGTGGCAATTCGATCTGACACGGTCTCATCTTTGATAAAATTGTTTTTGATGGGTTTTTTCGTAATCAAATTAATTATTCTCAGGTAGACAAATCCCATTCTTAGGGTTTTAAAAAAGGTTTCCCTTTTCCTTTTGTACCCAGGCAGGCAATGGGTCGAGTTAATCCTTTTTTTCTCAAAGGCCTTGAAGAAGTATTGTGATTGTGGATTTTAACATATTTTGTTCACCCTAAACATTAGAAATATTAATAAACGTTTTATAATTGTTTTTATAAAGAACTTTATTTAATAGAATAAAAACTAATCAAGAATTTACTTTTAAAATATATTTCACATAAGCAGGTCTCAATTTTCTGAAAAAACAACATATTTTGATAGGTTTTATTTATTAACAATTGGATGAATAAAAATGAATCATATGGTTGGATCAAAACAGGTGCAAGAGGCGGGGTGCAGTGGGGGGATCCGGGGGTAGGGCGAGGTTTCGGGGGTGGGTTCGAGCGGGGTGGAGGTGGGGAGGGGGGTACAGTGGGCGAATATTATATTATTTTGTATTTTTTTTTAATTTGAAACCGGCTCTCAAATATAAATCGACCTTTTTATCAGAATTTTAAATTAATTTAAAAATAATATTAAAATAAACCTTTTAACTGAAGGAAGAAGTTACCGAGCATCGCTCGGTGCCTCCAGGTACTTAATAGCTAGGATGCAAACCGATTTTAATAAGTAGTATATCTATACTAGATAGATACACTGAACAAACAATTTCTTTATAATAAATATATTGATTTTTAATGAGCTCTTATTTATTCCAAAGATATTTTATTAATAATCAAGATATATCGAAATCATTCCAAATATGACTAAATTTTTACGTATTTAATCCAAATATATTATATACTTGAGTGATCTATTTTATTCTATTAGATATCTCTTAATGTTAAATGAAAGTTTACTTCTAGTGAAACCTCTTATTATATCTAAAACAAATGGTTTTATTTACTCATAAAACGACTTAGATTTTTTCAAATAGTGATATCTTAATAATTAAGATATTAAAAAAATTAATTTTGTTTACATTATTAATTTTTTTTTAATTTTAAAACCCACTATGGGATTATAAGAAATATTAATAAATATATTAAGATTAGATTTCCTCGTAACTTGCAAAGAGGTTTTTTATTTCGTAAATTTTTCCTCTTACTAGAAAACACGGACTAAAAACATTATCGCAAGCACGAGAAGATCAAGAACAGTCGTTGGTGGGGATGTAATCTCCGAAGTCGAAGCTCAAATAAAGTGTATACGCTAATGCATGTAAAATAATTGGTTCAATAAAAATTTATTATTATTATTATTATTATCTCGTAACTTAAATCAAATATAATAATTAATTCAAATTTTTATCTAATTAATTCAATCAAATGAATAATTAAAATAAATATTTATATAATTCATATCAAATGAATATACTCATCTTCTAGTTAGAAATACATTTATTATAAATAAAAAAATATTCAAATTTATATCATTTCTTGTCGGAATTACGTATTATTCCATTTAAATACACAACTTTTAAATTTAACTATTCCACTATTTTACTCAAATAACAATATTTTCATAATTTACTTATTGGTGTTTGGTTCAAATAGCGGCATCTTAACTATTAATATATCTAGAACTGCTCCAGAAATATGAGAAAACTTAAAATACGTATATCATTTATTCATATTGAACAGAGATCGATTTCGCCATAATTAACTTCACCATCTATTTACATCAAATAAAATTTCTTAACTATAAATATATCGTTTTTTCGGTGTAGATAAGTGAAAGTAAAAAAAAAAACTGCTAGAGGATATTTATTCTGTTATTATATGGTCACTTGACGCACACACATATATTAGCATATTTATTTACACCCATTCCGACAGAGATTACCATTTGAAAATTGTTGCCTTGGAATGGATGGCCCGCCCATGCACTTGACTGCTTCCGAAGGTACCTTTCAGATAATATATCACTCAATCGGGTTCACAATGAATTCAGTGGCTTCAATAGACCCTCAACCTAAAGCGCATGCCTTGCTCGTTATAACCAACACCATGAGTCAATAGAAATACTGCTGTTCACTTCGTTTTTTTATTAAATCCCTCTGTTTACGTCTAATTGAATTTAAAAAAAAAAAAGTTAAATTCGCGCCTCCAAGTTTTCAAGTGTTTTGTTGTTTGTTGTTGTCTGCATTACAAAATGGTAATTAGAATTTCATTTTCATACTCACAAAAGCGCACAATTCGTTAGCTCACAGTTGTTGTATGTTGTTTTTCTAGATCGCTTATATAAGTAATTCACTTATAATTATTATTCGGTCAAATTTGCATCAAGTTGAAGAAAAAGTTTTACATTGGATTCTCTTATAAATATTTATTATTCAAGATTCGTTACTTTTAATTTGTGTATCATCATTTATATATAGGGATCTTTTGAAATGTTATAAATACTAAATATACGTATATTTCGAGATGTTAAAGTATTGTTTTTACTTTATCCAATGCAAAGCATGGGTAAAGTTTCACTCAAGCTTGAGTTGTTTGCCATAAAAGAATTTAGTCTTTTTGATTTTAAGTCGATTATTCCACGTTTTCAGTAGAGGTTGCCATTAATAGTCAAAACATCAAAAATGGAATGCAAAAGGTTATTCCTCTAGTATTAGATAAGAATCGATCGTTATTTTTGATTTTAAGTCGATTCCTACATGTCTTCAGCAATGGTTACCAATAATAATCGAAACGTCAAAAACCTAATGTAGAATGGTTATTCCTCAAGTATTAGATGAGAATCGATGGCTATTTTTGATTTTAAGTCGATTCCTCCATGTCCTCAGCAATGGTTACCAATAATAACCGAAATGTCAAAAATCCAATGTAGAATGGTTATTCCTCGACTATTAAATGAGAATTATTTTTGAATTAATGTCAATATGAACTACAAATTGCAAGTGATATCTGATTAATAATAAAGGAACAAACATATTAATATTTCAAATGAATTTGGATAAAGTTTAGCAACGATCCGTTGCAGTTTATTTTTTATAAATCTACTCTTATTAAACGAGCAAAAATTGTATATTTATTTGTATATATATTTATTTGTTTGTATATATATTTGTATCTTGGTTCTATTTTGAAAACGACTCTACCGATTTTGGTGAAATTCACGAGTTAGGGGGTTTTTGGGGTGACAATTCGATCTATCACGGTCTCATCTTCGACAAAATTGTTTTTGATGGGTTTTTTCGTAATCAAATTAATTATTCTCAGGTAGACAAATCCCATTCTTAGGGTTTTAAAAAAATGTTTCCCTTTTCCTTTTGTGCTCAGGCAGACAATGGGTCTTTTCATCTTCAAAACTTGTTAATAGATTTTGTTTCATCAAAATCGGTAGGGCCGTTTTCAAAATAGAACCAAGATACAAATATATAAATAAATAAATATACAATTTTCGCTCGTTTAATAAGAGTAGATAGAAATTTTTTTAATTTTCAATTTAATAAAAATATATTTTTTCCCTATTTTATACTTTTGAAACCAAAGCTATGAAGCCCGCCTTTAAAAATACCAACATTTTGACACTAGAATGAACTTTCTTCGATTTTTGATTTATCAAGGGAATTGGAATAAATTTTATTAAAAAAAAAAATAATAAAAAATATAACAATGGGGCACTCTCCCCGTCTCCGTCCCCAAAAAATCCATATCCCTACTATTTTGGTCCATCTCCCGTGAGTAGATTATATTTCGTTTCGTTAATAATAAATGAATAGAAATTCCCAGTGAAAAAGTATTTATCGAAATTCAAGGAAATTGATAATAGGCTGGGCTGGCTGGTCTCCATGCTTTCACTGAAAGCTTATCAGTTAAAGCCAGGCAGCCAGGCAGAGCGGGGAGAGCCTAGCCAGCCAAAGGTAGGAAATACGTCATAAAGTGTACTTTCTAGTCTCCTAACACATACTTTCTCTTGTCCTAACTGCTAACTGCTTGTTTATTTAAATGATTGCATATTATAATTAATATCATACTATACAGGGTGAGTCCGAAGTTCACCCCTTATAACAATATTGTAACGGACTTTGGAAGAGAATAAATGAAATGCTGACTTGCGAGGTCTCTGACTTAATAAATAAACAAAAGAGTTTTTGATTGATTGTTGTTGTCTGGTTTTTTTTGCTTGATAATAAAGTTTTATTTCTCAAATCCGAAATTGGTTTAAATTATATTACTCTTAAAAACGTTACAATATGAATATACAGGGAGATCCAAAGTTCATCCCTTATAAAAATATGAATATACAGGGTGATCCAAAGTTCATCCCTTATAAAAATATGAATATACAGGGAGATCCAAAGTTCATCCCTTATAAAAATATGAATATACAGGGTGATCCAAAGTTCATCCCTTATAAAAATATGAATATACAGGGTGATCCAAAGTTCATCCCTTATAAAAATTTGAATATACAGGGTGATCCAAAGTTCATCCCTTATAAAAATATGAATATACAGGGTGATCCAAAGTTCATCCCTTATAAAAATATCAATATACAGGGTGGTCCAAAGTTCATCCCTTATAAAAATATCAATATACAGGGTGGTCCAAATTTCATCCCTTATAAAAATATCAATATACAGGGTGGTCCAAAGTTCATCCCTTATAAAAATATGAATATACAGGGTGATCCAAAGCTCATCCCTTATAAAAATTTGAATATACAGGGTGATCCAAAGTTCATCCCCTATAAAAATATCAATATACAGGGTGGTCCAAACATCACCCCTATAAAAATTTGAATATACAGGGTGGTCCAAATTTGATCCCTTATAAAAATATCAATATACAGGGTGGTCCAAAATGCATCCCTTATAAAAATATGAATATACAGGGTGGTCAAATTTGATCCCTTATTAAAATATGAAAATACAGGCCGATCCAAACATCATCCCTTATAAAAATTTGAATATACAGAGTGATCCAAAGTTCACCCCTTATAAAAATATCAATATACAGGGTGGTCCAAACATCACCCTATAAAAATTTGAATATACAGGGTGGTCCAAATTTGATCCCTTATAAAAATATCATATGAAAATACAGGCCGATCCAAACATCATCCCTTATAAAAATATCAATATACAGGGTGGTCCAAATTTCATCCCTTATAAAAATTTGAATATACAGAGTGATCCAAAGTTCACCCCTTATAAAAATATCAATATACAGGGTGGTCCAAACATCACCCTATAAAAATTTGAATATACAGGGTGGTCCAAATTTGATCCCTTATAAAAATATAATATGAAAATACAGGCCGATCCAAACATCATCCCTTATAAAAATATCAATATACGGGGTGGTCCAAATTTCATCCCTTATAAAAATTTGAATATACAGAGTGATCCAAAGTTCATCCCTTATAAAAATATCAATATACAGGGTGGTCCAAACATCCCCCTATAAAAATTTGAATACACAGGGTGGTCCAAATTTGATCCCTTATAAAAATATGAATATACAGGGTGGTCCAAAATGCATCCCTTATAAAAATATCAATATACAGGGTGGTCAAATTTGATCCCTTATTAAAATATGAAAATACAGGCCGATCCAAACATCATCCCTTATGAAAATATGAATATACAGGGTGGTCAAAACTTCATTTACTATAAAAATATGAATATACAGGGTGGGTATAATGCGGCCATTTAACATGAAAAAGCTCCCCACTTCAGCCTTAGTCAATTTTCTTATTTAAACTTCGAAATCAGATATTCCGGCTAAAACATTACCTAAATAAGAATTAATAACGAGATATTAACTGCTTAATATTATAATAAATATCCAGCTAATGTTCTTTTGCGACATTCATAATGGAATTTATATTCCACTTTATGTTTAAAATAAAATCATTCAAACGACTTTCAATTCAATAAATAAAATATCATCTTTTCCCAAGTGGGTGGGTGTATCACGTTTTGAATTGGTTTAACGACCTTTTCAAATATTGTAAATGCAATTTTCCAAGAGCGACTAATGTTCCCTCCCATGTTCAACAGCTTCTGATGAGTTCCCCTTTTATTTTAGAAATGAAATCCAACACCCCCTCCCTCCCCGGCCCCCTCCGGCCCCCTTTCTTGACGACGATGGGGTCTTTTTCATCCCAGGGCATATGCCACCTAAATTCAATTTTATTTCGCCTTCTCTCTCGTCAAGTCTTCTAAATGTAATTTGATATCATTAAAGGAATGATTTATTTTCTCCTCTGTAAGCTTTTTGCACATTATTTTTTTTAAAGTATATATTTTAATAATAAAATAAGAGAAAATATCTCTCGTTTGGTTTTTTTTTCACTTAAGTGTCTTATTATCATATGATGAGATTATTAAAAATATTAGAAATAAAAGTGAACATTTTTTCAATCGTCGATTCCCAAAATCTGAGAATTTGGGAGCTCAAAATAAACAATTCTCAATTGCTATTTGACTTTACGGCCTCTAGTGTGAACTTAAGCTAAAATTGTCAAATTGATATCACTGCTCGACAAAAATTAAACAGAAATTTCACCCCGTAACAATGGATGTCACTAGAGTTTTCTACGGTGATTCTCATGCAATTTCTCGATATTTTACAACAGTTTTGAGATATTATCGGTCAAAATGACGAAAAAGGCCATTTTGAAATATTTTCGAATCCCATTAAATATTAAACAGCCAGCAATATATAAAATCTAAATATTTTATTGACGTAATAGAAAACAGCTTCCTCTTTGATTTTCAAATTACGACTTGTTTGTAGCACAATTAGAACTCGAGTTATAACTAAAAATTAAGACCATATGTTTTTAACCTTTATAATCACGTAGTTTTAGTTTTTTAGTTATAACTCGAGTTTTAATTGAGGTAAAAATAAGAGGTAATTTGAAAATCAAAGAGGAAGCTGTTTTCTATTTACGTCAATAAAATATTTTGATTTGAAATATTGCTGTTTAATATCTAATGGGACTCAGAAATAGGTCAAAATGGCCTATATTTAGTCATTTTGACCGATAATAATTGGTAATTTTTATGGTGATTTTTGAATTCAGCAGGTGGAAATACATAAAAATCGGCTATTTTTGAGACCGAAACATTTTCATTGTTTGCCAGTGAATTAATAATATGATATTATAATAATATACACGGAGGTTATTTCGTTGACCCTTTTAAATCCTGAAGAAGGAGGCACGATCTTTCGAATTGTCGGATTTTTTAAGAGAATGAAATTGATATTCTAATAAATTATACCTTTAATTAATTAAATTGGCAAAGTATAATATATAATAATATTTGTATTTATCTATTAATGGAATTTAAATTAAAAAAACCAATTAATTTTATTAAAAGAATATTGAATAAAAATGTAATTATACATTCTTATTGACGCAACCATCTGTTAATAATTATTTCAATTAACAAAAAACCCATCAAAAACAACTTAGCCGAAGATGAGACCGTGACAGATCGAATTGTCAACACAAAAACTCTCTAATCCGTGAATCTCATCCAAATCGTTAGAGCCGTTTTCGAGAAACGGATTCTATATACATATATAAGAATTGCTCGTTTAATATAATAAGACGAGCTTTTCGTGCGTGCCTTCGAAGCTCGGCCCTCCGGGCTGGTGCCCTGGCGGGCAGCGTCTCGGTCCAAAAATTTTATTCCTCTTAAAAAACCACACTCCAAATGTATACCGGTAAACTACCGAAAATACATCGTCTCTTAAAAGTTTCGCCTCTTTAACTTTTGAGTGGCGAGGTGGGGGGGGGAGGAATAATGATCAATATATTTAATGTTTCTTAATTTAAAATGAATTGGAGTCTTTCATTTCAAAATTCGAGTTCAAATTAGAATTATATTTCAAATTTGCCTGGTAAATGAAAATCGATTGGAGCCATCAGTTTAAAATCCGCGCTGACAATTATATTTCAAATTTGTCTCGTTAATTAATATATATTTAATGTTTCTTAATTTAAAATCTATTGGTGTTTTTTCATTTTCATTCGAGTTCAAATGAATACAATATTATCTCGACACAAAGTCCAAATCAAAAATATATAGTTTTCATAACAGAAATCAATATACAAATATTAATGTTGCAATGGTGTAATCGCGAGAGCTGATGCCCATAGTTCAAGAGTTCGTCGGTTCGATTCTAGGCAAGAGGGTAATTTTTTTAGAGAAATTTCTCTAAGCGTTGTTACAAATTAATCTAGACAAATATATATAGTATTCAAGCGATACCACTGCCACCTATTGGCAAATGATTCAAGCTTGACCTACGGCCCGCAACATTTTATTTTATTAATATAACGTATAACGTCTGATTTTTACGATCCATATTCCATATCCCTTTTGCTGACTTTACGACTATAGCACTGGCTAAAATTAGTCAAAATTGGATTAATGTATTTGATCATATCTAATTATCAAATTAAAAGAATCAAGTTAAAGAAAAGATTGTAAGAAGTAGGTACTAAAGTTATATATCGGGAATTGCACCCTCGGGGGTAACTGCGCCCTTGTTTAAGAACAATAGATGCAGTAAAAGTTTTATCGTACACACACCCTTAATAGTAATTGGATTGGTATAAATTCTAAATGTATTTGTTGAAACGCAAGAGTACACTTATCTTTATTTATTTCTCAGGTCGTTTTTTATTCATATTCCGACAGGGCAGAATCCTTATCTAAACTGGACCTTAAAATACACGTCCAACAACAGCCATTCAAGTTTACAAGGAAACTCTATTGGGTCTCTTTAAACAAGTCTATGAAATTTGGAGGGAATTCCCTTGGGGTACAGTAGCCAATTTGGAGGGATTATTGTGTGTCTGCCCTTCAGGGTATATCGATCACTATTTCTTGGGAGAGGGTCGTTTCATTTAAGGGCCTCTGTGTTGATATGATGCGTCTATTTCTTGTTATCTTCCTTCTTCCGATTACATCTTCAATCGCTTGCTTTGGAATATTGGGTCGATTCCAGAGTGGGGGGTGGATGGTTTCTTAGGGGGACTATGATTAATGAACATAGCTAAAGAAAAAAGAAGATAAAGAGATATGCAATGAAAACAGCAGAATGAATGAAATCATGTTCCCTTGACAGAAAAAATGACTTGGGCTTTTTGACTTGTATAGAAATGATATTAATTTTTCAACACTTGTCTAATAAAAAGAAGCGTTTCAAATTAAGTTTTATCCAATTACATTTTTATTTTAGTCCATTACGATTTTAACAGGAAATAAGATTTTATTGCTGGAATTCCTTTATTGGTACTCCAATATTACCACCCTAAGTTTTCCCCCAAATCTGTGTTGGGAAAATTTTTCTACGCGCCTCAAAATGAGAAAATTTCAGAGTTTTTTCAGTTTTTCTTGAATAACTCTAGAATGGCTTATCAAATCAAAAAGATATCTACTAGATAAATTAAATCGCTTTAAATTACGCCTCAAATGATGAAATCATTCAACTATTTAGGTTCATTAGAATCGTTACCAGAGCCTGTCAAAAAACAGAACAGTTTTGAATATCCCTAAAACTCGTACTTTTTTTTTTCCCCATTTTGACCATGAAGGAGGACGTTTTCGACAAGGACTACTCTATACATTTTTAAACTAGATTAAACTTTCTACAATTTAAATAAAGTTTCATCTTAATTGGATAATGCTAATCCGTACGGCAATGAGGTTGAAGTTTTTAAAATTTGCAATTTTTTGCAAAAAATCGCAGTTTTTCATTCATAAAATAAAAACTACTCATGCAAGAAACTTGATTCCTGTTTCATTGTCTAGGAAATTTTGTTGACTTGAACGTTTACTTGGACCACTTTTTTGTTAAAACTTAGATTTATAGATATCCTACATTTTCCATGACATTAAATTATCTATTTTTGCAAAAAATTGCAGTTTTTTAAAATTTCAACCTCATTGAGGCACGGGTTACCGTTATCACATTAGGATAAAACTTTGTTTGAATTGTAGCAAATTTAATCTAGTTTAAAAATGTATAGAATGGTCTTTGTCGAAAACTTGCTCCTTCATGGTCAAATTGGAAAATAATCGAAAAAAAGTACGAGTTTTAGGGATAGGAATTCAATAAGGATCCGGGGAGCTGTTTTTTGGAACCCCATTAAAAATCGAACTACTGGACCAATTTTGAATTTAATTTTTTTGATCGACCCGAAATTTTGTCCTCTTTAATTTACTATAGGACAGTTATTTACGAAATATGCCCCGTTTTTGATTTATAAGCAAAAAACTAGAAAACTCCGAAAATTTAGATTATTTTTGACCACCAAAAACTTGGATTTGTCATATCCTCTTTAAATTACGCGTAAAATGATAATAATTTCATCTATTTAGGTTAAGTAGAACCGGTACTAGAACCTGTCAAAAAACATCCCCCCGTGATCACTTTTTAACCGACTTCAAAAAAGGAGGAGGTTCTCTATTCGATTGAATTTTTTTTTTTTGTGCCTATGTTACCTCATATCTCCGCCAATTGTCAACCGATTTTGAAAATTTTTTTGCATTGGGTCCAGTCTAGCTTCCGATTGGTCCCATTTTTTTTCGATTTTTTTTCATAGGTATTAGACCTTTTTTTATTAGGGTTTGTTTTAGACCTAACCTCTTTTGTTTATGAACCGATTTCGATGGTTCTTTTTTTATCCGAAAGGGGGTGTCTTAGGGATGGTGTCATATTAATTTGGTCAAGTTCTGATGATATAATCACTATTAATAACATCACTAAAAAGACAAAAATAAAAATTTTTAAGAAAAAAATAAAAACCGACTTCAAAAAATTAAGTGCAACAAATATAAAAATACACTAAAAGGTATAAAATAATTATTATCTTATTTAGTTACAACTAAACGACGAAATATTAACACGAAACCACTTTTTGAAGTTGGTGCCAAACATATACCTTTTATGAATCGCACTCGACGGATCTTACTTAGTACGTTTGGCGGGTACGCTCGCTTATAGGTATAGTTTGTTTGGCACCGACTTTAAAAAGTGGTTTCGTGTTGATGTTTCGTCGTTTAGTTGTAACTAAATAAGATAATAATTATTTTATACCTTTTAGTGTATTTTTATATTTGTTGCACTTAATTTTTGAAGTCGGTTTTTATTTTTTTCTTAAAATTTTTTATCATTATCCCTAAAACTCGTACTTTTTTCGATTTTTCCCCATTTTTACCATAAAGGAGCACGTTTTCGACAAAGACCATTCCATACATTTTTAAACTAGATTAAATTTTCTACAATTTAAACAAAGTCAATCTAATTGGATAATGGCAATGAGTTTTAAGTTTTGAATAAATACAACTTTTTGCAAAAAATCGTAGTTTTTCCTTCATAAAATTTAAGCCACTCATCCTAGAAACTTGATTTTTGCCTTATTGTCTAGTAAATTTTATTAACTTAAACGTTTACTTATACCAATTTTTTTGATAAAACTTTTATATTTATAGATATCCAGCATTATCCAATACACTTTTGAGGATTCGGATCATATCCTGTCCGGAAAATGTAAAATATCTATAAATCTAAGAGTTTTATCAAAAAGTGATCCAAGTAAACGTTTAAGTAAATAAAAGTTCCTAGAGAATGAAATAGGAATGAAGTTTCTAGATTGAATGATTTTCATTGTATGAAGGAAAAATTGCGATTTTTTGCAAAATACTACAAACCTCAACCTCCGGCACAGGTTACTATTATTCAATTAAGATGAAACTTTGATTAAATTGTAGGAAATTTAATTTAGTTTCTAAATGTATGGAGTGGCCTTTGTCGAAAGCGTGCTTCTTCATGGTCGAAATGGTGAAAATATCAAAAAAGTGTGACTTTTTGGGATATTCAAAAGTGACCCCGGGGGCTGTTTTTTGACAGGCTCTAGAATCGGTTCTACGTAACCTAAATAGATGAAATTGTTATCATTCTACGTGTAATTTAAAAAGCTTTAATTTATCTAATAGATATCTTTTTGATTTGATAAGTCCTTTTAGAGTTATTCATGAAAAACTGAAAAAAAACTCCGAAATTTTGTCATTTTGAGGGGGTAGAAAAATTTCCACAACAAGGATTTGAGGGAAAACTTAAGGTAGTAATATTGGAGTGCCAATAAAGGTATTCCAGTAATAAAATTTTTACCGGGAATCATTACCTGTTTATGCCATTTTTTCACGTAATTTGCTTGGACTATATCTCGTAAAATATAATTTTTTCCATGTTCACTCATTAAGCCTTTTTTGTAGATCAAAACGCCCTTGTTTCGCTCAATTTTGTTTAAATAAAATAGTTTCAGCCGTTTTTGAAATATTTAAAGAAAACAACATGTTTTTGATGCACCAATACAATAATAATTGAAAGGCGGGCTTTGCAGCTCTCTTTAATATATACTAATATATATTTATCTAGATTAATTTGTAACAACGCTTAGAGAAATTTCTCTAAAAAAATTACCCTCAAGTCTAGAATCGAACCGACGAACTCTTGAACTATGGTCATCAGCTCTAACCACTAGACCAATGTCACATTAATATTTATATCTTGTTTCTATTATTAAAACTATATATTTTGATTTAGACTTTGTGTCTAGATAATATTGTATTCATTTGAACTCGAATGAAAATGAAAAAACACCAATAGATTTTAAATTAAGAAACATTAAATATATATTAATTAACGAGGCAAATTTGAAATATATATATATATTCGAATTTTGAAATGAAAGACTCCAATTCATTTTAAATTAAGAAACATTAAATATATTGATAATTGTTCCCCCCCCTCCCCCCCCCTCGCCACTCAAAAATTAAAGATGCGAAATTTTTAAGAGACGATGTATTTTCGGTAGTTTACGGGTATACATTTGGAGTGTGGTTTTTTAAGAGGAATAAAATTTTTGGACCGAGACGCTGCCCGCCAGAGCTAATGGAATACATATCATAGTTAGTTGTATAAGTTAATATTAAAAAATTATTTTTCGCCCTTAAAAGGTCTTAAATAAATAATCGAAAATTTGAAAATATAAACATCATAAAGTTTTAATCAAGTCCATAGCATCCATATTATTTAATTAATAAAGTACTTTGGCAAGTATTTGAATAGGAAAATAGCAAATCAAAAAATTGTCATTGATTTACGCGATGTTTCGCCAATTTTATTTTGGCATCATCAGGCATCTCAATGATTAATTTTGTCATTGAGACGATGAGAGATGAAGCCAAAATAAAATTGGCGAATCGTCGCGTAAATCAATTACAATTTTTTTATTTCCTATTTTCCTATTCAAATACCTGCCAAAGTACTTTATTAATTATAAAGTTTTTTTTATTAAAACATCTAAAATTTTTTTCTTATTTTGATCAATGATCCACAATGATTATTTCTATTTTTAGTTTGAACGTTTGAAATTTCAGCTACGTACTCTTAGGTGGTAGTTTTTGGAAACAACCCCTAATATTTTGGCAAGTTGCCACTAGGTGGCAGCGCTGGATACTGCCTTTCACTTACGCCCTCTCGAAGGGTGTTTAAGGGTTGTTTGTATTCGCGCGAATGCCAAAATTGATTTAAATGATTACTCTTGCATTAATTTCCAAAAGTTTATTAATTATTATTCATCTACATTATCATCAATCAGATTAGTGTTTGACGCAAAATGCAACTCGTGTATTTCTATATATCAAATAAATAATCCAATAGCATCATCATTCGATGAATTATTTTGCCAATAAGTAAATAAAATGAAATTAATACGATTAGAAAAATGCAATCTTATGCATCAAATTACAAAATATTATTTTGTTTTCACAATCAGCAATTTTTCAAGATATTATACACGCAAATTAATCCGTAATAAAATATTAGATTCACAGTTATTTTTTCTTCAATTTAGCTATAAAAATCTATGATATTTAATAATCGCTTGAATTACAAAATAAATTTTCATCATTACTAAAATGTATTTTATTTCATAATCCCATTATTTCAAATATTACCTAAGTTTGACTTATTAATTCAAAATATGTTACTTTAATATGAAATTTAAATGCCTGGATGGATATGTTAATTTTTAGAGGATGAATAAAATTCAATCACTTCTTTCCAGTAATTTTATCTTATCTTATCTTTAACTTTTAGGACCAGTTTCATAAAAATAGGATGACCCTATGCTAGGGTACATCCTGGGGTTACCTCTCGAAATGTGTTTCATAAAAAAAAACATAGGGTGATCTCAAACTTAACCCCCCTATATTTAACTCTCCGAAATTGATGGGTTAACCCTTAGACCATGAAATATATAGACACGCCCTGTTGTCGATTTGGTGAGGCCAACATCTCCTATAGAACTTGACGTCATCTGTAGGTAGGAACACCCAGATGGCCACTATAGGAATTATTATACATTTAGATAAATTTATCGTAGTTTAGATTATTTATTTTGGATTCCAATAATCGCAAATTAATATTAAATTAATATAACCAAAACATGTATGCGAGAACGTGACGTCATCTGTAGGCGATGTTGGCCTCACTTCACTCTGTGTAGAGAGTTAGCAGAGTGCGTGTCTATATATTTCATGGTCTAAGGGTTAACCTTTATCCTGGGGATAAGCCTATGTTTATTTACATTAGGAAAACATTTTATAGGTTAGAGTTTCAAATCAAAAGAATTCAAAACAAATCGTTATATTATTTATTTTTATAATATTATTATTATTTTTATATAATATTAAATATAGTCAAATATACCTATATACATGTATATAGAATTTTAATTTATTAAATTGAAAGTTTTTGCCGAGAGTAGCAGAATTTTTATATATTGAAGGAGACAATAAAAGAGTGTGTCTTCTGCTGGAATTATAAATTTTATTTATTTATAACGAGACTATAGTTATCGAGGGCTTTGCCCTCTTCATCAGTCTATTACAATGTAAAACTTTCATTCATAAATTAATTCCTGTGAATACATTGTAATAGACTGATGAAGAGGGCAAAAGCCCTCGAAACTATAGTCTCGTTATAAATAAATAAAATTTATAATTCCAGCAGAAGACACACTCTTTTTATTGTCTCCTTCAATTTTAATTTATGTTAACACGCAACTAGAATAAAACAAAAGAATTCATTATATAGGTATATTTTTTAAAAGTAAATATCTTTTAGTGTATTTTTTATATTTGTTGCATTTAATTTTTTAAGTCGGTTTTTATTTTTTTCTTAAAAATTATTTTTATTTTCTCTTTTTAGTGATGTTATTAATAGTGATCATATCATCAGAACTTGACCAAATTAATATGACACCATCCCTAAGACACCCCCTTTCGGATAAAAAAAGAACCATCGAAATCGGTTCATAAACAAAGAGGTTAGGTCTAAACAAACCTAAACAAACCTAATAAAAAAGGTCTAATACCTATGAAAAAATCGAAAAAAAAATGGGACCAATCGGAAGCTAGACTGGACCCAATGCAAAAAAAAATTTCAAAATCGGTTGACAATTGGCGGAGATATGAGGTAACATAGGCACAAAAAAGAAAAAAAAAAAAAAAAAAAAATTCAATCGAATAGAGAACCTCCTCCTTTTTTGAAGTCGGTTAAAAATTAAACATAATTGTGTTTTTTTTCGAAAAATAACTAGAATCTAGTGAATTTGGCCGTTGCAAACCTATTTTCCTACCCTTGACTCAGGGTGAGCTAACTCGACACTATTTTGTTTTATGAAATTCATATTGTTTGGAACTCCAGGATAACCTAGAGTTGAGTAAGCCGAGGATTATTTTTTTTTTATGAAACTGGCCCTTAAGGAGATAGGTGTTGGTTTTTTTTTTTTACATTGATACTGATACAAGAAGAAGTTGCACCAAGAAGGTACAACCTCTGAAGTCAGTGGTGGACCCTTGTAACGTAAAGATAAGGTGAGATTTAGGGATTGGGTAGCAGTCGAAGGTACCTGTGGATGCTGGTCTTGAAAGATTGAAGGTTATAAGTAGCTATACTAGATGAAGGAGGAGGTATCAGCCAAAGATGGAATCACTGGGTTCAATAAAACACCTTTAATGAGACGTTTCGGCCTAAATTTTATTTGGCCATCTTCAGTCAATTAGGAGTTATACACAAAATGCGGTACACATATGTGATCGAACCAACCCTTGTCAAAAATAAAAATTTTTTTTAGCTTCATGCGAATTTTTAACGTGCCTGGACCCAAAAGTTTCAGAATGAAAGTAAAACTTAGATTTTTACTTTCATTCTGAAAGTTTTGGGTCCAGGCACGTTAAAAATTCGCATAGCTAAAATTTTTTATTTTTGACAAGGCTTGGTTCGATCACATATGTATACCGCATTTTGTGTATAACTCTAATTGACTGAAGATGGCCAAATAAAATTTAGGCCGAAACGTCTCATTAAAGGTGTTTTATTGAACCCAGTGATTCCATCTTTGGCTGATACCTCCTCCTTCATCTAGTATAGTTTCATCACAGCCACGAACTCTTACAATGGTTATAAGTAGCTGGAAAGACGGTCGGGGGAAGAGAGTTCCAGTCTCTAGATGTCATAGGGATAAATGAATTGGCAAATGCGTTTGTTCGATTAGTATCTAGTTTAAGCGTGTAGGGGTTTTGAATTTTAGAAAATCGTGTATTTCGCGCAAATGAAGCCTTTGGTGGGATTATCGATTTTATTTCGTCAGAACAAAAGCCATGGTAATCTTATTATATTAAACGACGAAAGTTTATATATATATCCGGCAGGGTTCTCGAATACGGCTCTAACGATTTGGATGAAATTCACAGGTTAGGAGGGTTTTGTGTTGGATATTCGATCTGTCACCGTCTCATCTTCGGCTAAGTTGTTTTTGATGGGTTTTTTGTTAATTGAAACAATTATTCACAGGTGGTTGTCTCGTTAAAAATGTTTATTTACATTTTTATTCAATTTCCTTTTAATAAATAATTGGTTTTTTTAATTTTATATCCCACAATAAGATTATTACAATTATTATTATATATTAAAAATTGGGCAATTTTATTGATTAAAAATCGAATTTTAAATCCCACAAATATTAATTTGACAATTTAATTGATGAACTCTAAAATTTAATTAATTTAATTAAAATTTAATTAAAAAAAATAATCATACCGTATTTATTTATATACCTATAAGCACATAATCTGTGGGCCACTGAAGGCTAGAAAGAACTGGGTGCGTGGGCGGGGGTAGATGTGGGGGTGAAGGAGGTGGGGTTAAGTGGTGGGGTCGGGGGGCGAGGGGGTTTCGGGGATTAATATATAGGTATTAACTGAAGTAAAAATTTGCCGAGCATCGCTCGGTGGCCAGGTACTATCTATAAAAAAGGGAAAGGGTGGAGACAGATCTACGATGGGCTAGGGAGTCGAGAGTGTCATTTAATGTAGGATCGCCTATCAGTCTGATAGCTCGCCTCTGAATTGCATCTAAGGTATTAAGAGAATACTTGGAGGACCCTCTCCACAAATGCGAGCAATATTCAAGACAGGGGCGAATTTGAGCCTTGTATAATATAAGGAGTTGAGTGGGGGTGAAAAATCGTTTGGTTCGCAAAAGAAAGCCAAGCTTACATGCTGCAGCTTTTGCTACTGAGATAATATGGTCATTCCAAGAGAGGTCAGAACCTAAGGTGACACCTAAACATTGATATTTTATTACGGAATTCCAATGAGCTCGAATCAAAGGACATGTCTTTGACGCTCGATTATGGCTAAACGGCTGGACCGATTTTTACTTTTAAGTACGTTATTCGACGAGAAATTTTATACTCTTTCATTTTGCTATCTGTGAAAATTTCAGCAGCACGCATTGTTTTCGAGTTATAAGCGAAAATCTGAAAAAAAAAAGTCCAAAATATTCGTCGTTATTTTCTAGTGATTTTCAACTTGTTAGTATACTATTCGACGAGAAATTCTATATGCTCTTTCATTTTTAACCGACTTCAAAAAAGGAGGAGGTTCTCTATTCGATTGAATTTTTTTTTTTAACCGACTTCAAAAAGGAGGAGGTTCTCTATTCGATTGAATTTTTTTTTTAACCGACTTCAAAAAAGGAGGAGGTTCTCTATTCGATTGAATTTTTTTTTTTTTTTTTGTGCCTATGTTACCTCATATCTCCGCCAATTGTCAACCGATTTTAAAAATTTTTTTTTGCATTGGGTCCAGTCTAGCTTCCGATTGGTCCCATTTTTTTTCGATTTTTTTTCATAGGTATTAGACCTTTTTTATTAGGTTTGTTTAGGTTTGTTTAGACCTAACCTCTTTGTTTATGAACCGATTTCGATGGTTCTTTTTTTATCCGAAAGGGGGTGTCTTAGGGATGGTGTCATATTAATTTGGTCAAGTTCTGATGATATAATCACTATTAATAACATCACTAAAAAGAGAAAAATAAAAATTTTTAAGAAAAAATAAAAACCGACTTCAAAAAATTAAGTGCAACAAATATAAAAATACACTAAAGGTATAAAATAATTATTATCTTATTTAGTTACAACTAAACGACGAAATATTAACACGAAATTACTTTTGAAGTTGGTGCCAAACATATACCTTTTATGAATCGCACTCGACGGATCTTTCTTAGTACGTTTGGCGGGTACGCTCGCTTATAGGTATAGTTTGTTTGGCACCGACTTTAAAAGTAATTTCGTGTTAATATTTCGTCGTTTAGTTGTAACTAAATAAGATAATAATTATTTTATACCTTTTAGTGTATTTTTATATTTGTTGCACTTAATTTTTTGAAGTCGGTTTTTATTTTTTTCTTAAAAATTTTTGATTGTAATGACATTTTCTGTTCAATATTTATAATTTCATATTTCAGAATTTGTAATAATTTCATTTTTTTTTCTTTTTCAGGTAAGAATGCTCTTCATTGGAATCGGATCGAATACTTAAATCACAATGGATCTGCGTAAATCAATTTTATTTTATTTTAAATTTTAACCTTTTCCGACCTGAATTCTTTAAATTAATACATTTTACTATATAAATAAATAATTATTACTTTACCAATTGTAATTTGTAATTGTGTGTGAAAAAAGGTGTTTTTTGCTTCGTTTTTTTTTTGTTTTGTTTTTTTGAAATATCTCAAAAATGGCTCAAAAAGAATTTAAATTAATTAATTAATTTTTGGGGCGACTGTGGGTCAGTGGCTAGAGTGTCGGGTCGCTGACTCGAAGTATGCTGATTCGAGACTGAGTCTCGGCAGATCAGATATTTGCAGTCGTCTCCTCTTGGAAAGCAATGGCAACCTACCAAGAGTATAATTGCCTAGTAACCACTCCAAACTAGCCGTTCGGAACCGGCGTTAAAAAGTAGGTCCCGTATCTACTCTTATTAAACGAGCAAATATTGTATATTTATATATATATATATATATTTGTATCTTGGTTCTATTTTGAAAAAACATTTTGATGAAACAAAATCTATTAACCAGTTTTGAGGATGAGAAAACGATCTGGCTAACTCTGGACCTCATCAAAATTCATCTTAATTGATTTTTTCTTAATTAAAGTAATTATTGATAGATGAAAGTCTCAATAAAAAAAAATGACTCGCCGGATGCCAGATTAGAACCTGAGACCTCTTGCATCAGAGGCACACACTTTACCACTTCACTATAGCACTATTTTAAATATCTTTGCTTTTTACTTTTACTAAAATGAATATTTTTGAATTAGACTTTATTATAAGTCTGGAAATAATTGAATATATTATATATAGCTATGTATTTAATAAATAGAATTCATTGAATAAATTGCGGCGAGGCAAATTTGAAATATGTATAATTGAATTAAGCTGAAAGAAAGACAACAATTAATACCTATACTATATATATTTGTATTTTTACTTTATCCAATTCGAAGCATGGGGAAAGTATTGTAATCGGTATTATATATTTTTGTATTTTTTTAATTTGATATCGGCTCTCAAATAAAAATCGACCTTTTTATCAGAATTTTAAATTAAAAATAATATTAAAATAAAGCTTTTAACTGAAGGAAGAAGTTACCGAGATCTTTAAAATCGACATCGTTATCACACCTTCAGAAAACTCTTCTCTATTCAACGTCGGATTACAGCTAAAGTTTTAGATATACAAAAAAAATGTTAATATATATTTTTTATAGGAAATTTGAGGTGTCGGTAGCGCAATCGGTTAAATCACCAACTTTTCTAATCCGATTAGGAGAACATCAACCTAGACTTCATCAGCTCGATCCCAGCAAGAAACAAAGTGAAGTTATTTGAAAATAATAAATAACCGGCCCCTCGGCTCCAGAAACTGACAATCTCTGGTTCTACAAGACCTCGCGCATGCGCAGGACAAAATTTCGTAACAAGCAACCATGAATCGTGAGAGGCAAAAACAAGATTACCCCAGGTGGTAACCAATCCGCCCACCCTCGAGTCGAAACCGGGCATTCAGATTCTGGGGGATCCGGACCATCACGAAGTCAAGGAAGAAACAATGGAAGAATAACACAAAAAATCCATACATACCTGGCACCTTTAACATCAAAACACTCATCCGGCCAGAAAAAATTACCTGACCATGGAACTCGATAACACGTTCCGGAAAAAGATAGAGGCGTCGAAGGTTCAACCAGAAAGAAACATCAAGCTTTGCGTGATCCCAAGGGTCCAAACGCAACAAATAAATAAATTTTATAGTAAGTTTAATAAACTATATTTTTTATTAGAACAATTTTTTCGATTCAGTTTTAGTTGCCGAGATATAGGTACAAAACTGAAAAAGTGTACCCTTTTTTCCAAGATTGCGGTTGACTTTTAGTATGTTCAATGGGAAGCCGTATTAAGTATAAAGTACCTGGAGGCACCGAGCGATGCCCGGTAACTTCTTCCTTCAGTTAAAAGCTTTATTTTAATTATATTTTTAATTTAAAATTCTGATAAAAAGGGTCGATTTTTATTTGAGAGCCGTTTTCAAATTAAAAAAAAATACAAAAATATATAATATTCGCCCACTGTACCCCCCCCCCCAACCTCCTCCCCGCTCGACCCCACCCCCGAAACCTCGCCCTACCCCCGGATCCCCTACCAATGCACCCACCTCCTGCACCTGTTTTGATTCAACCATATGATTCATTTTTAGTCATCCATAAATCAAAATGTGTTCTTTTTTTCAGAAAATTGAGACCTTTGAGATTCTTGATTATTTTTTATTCTATTAAATAAATAAAGTTCTTTATAAAAACAATTATAAAACGTTTATTAATATTTCTAACGTTTTATGGAGAACAAAATATGTTAAAATCCACAATCACAATACTTCTTCAAGGCCTTTTAGAACAATGAATTAAGGCAACCCATTGTCTACCTGGGTACAAAAGGAAAAGAGTAACCTTTTTTAAAACCCTAAGAATGGAATTTGTCTACCTGAGAATAATTAATTTGATTACGAAAAAACCCCATCAAAAACAATTTTGTCGAAGATGAGACCGTGACAGCTCAAATAGTCACCCCAAAAACCCCCTAACCCGTGAATTTCATTAAAATCGGTAGAGTCGTTTTCAAAATAGAACCAAGATACAAATATATATATATACAACAAACAAATAAATATATAAATAAATATACAATTTTTGCTCATTTAATAAGAGTAGATACAAAAATTCAGATCTTTTCCGATTAATGTCTTTATTTGTCGAAAATTGGTCTAATTTGAGTGGACTATTAACCCATATCTTCCCAATAAAAAAATGTATTTACTTAACTTTAGATTTGACAGATAGATAGGATCAGAACCCCCTCCCCCGCCGTGTATACTCCACTGCTATAGCTATATAGAAATTCTAGATATTAATGTTTGTGCATGCAGAAAACATTCCCTTTTTGTTATTTCTTTTGTCTCTTGTTCATTGATATACTTTGATTTTTACTTTCTCTATTTATTGATCTGTCACATCCTTTATAATAATTTACCCTTTCATCTCTTTTTCTTTTTGAATAATTATTAATACTTGGACTGGCATTTTTTGTTTTAATATATCAATGCACACAAAGAAAAATATAATAATACAATTAATTCCCTTGGGCTAGGGTTCTCTTCGTATTTCGAAATGTCAACGAACTTACCATACTCCCACTCATTCTCTCTCAATTATGGCTAAAATTCCATTATTTTAGACTAGAGATCAAAACAAGGCTATCCTGAGTAAAGTCACAATTAAATAATATTGGAGATAAAAGGAAAAACTTTTTACGTCAGGAATGTTTTTGAGTAGTTCTGATTTTTTGCATATATATGTTTTTTGGGGCGTTGAATCCAAATCTAAGGTCTCCATCAAAATTTTGTGACGCAACATTGTAGAAAATGCAAAAAACGTGAAAATTTCCATTTTTTGGCGGCTTCTGAGGATTCGAATCATTTCCTGTTGGACGCGCAAAAGCGGTCCTATGTAATGGCGGAGGTACTCTGGGTGAATGGTAGTTTCGACTCTTAATTAATATCTCTATGACACCGGTCACATGATCCAAAACAATGCTAATTAGAATTCATTTTTTCACATTATTAATAGTTCAGTTGTTTATTAATAAGGAAACCAATAATAATTCAATAATTCATATTCAATAATATTGAAGATGAAAGGAAAAACTTTTTAAGAGATGACTTGACAAATTTTAGTGATTTGGGAATTCGTTTGTAAATAAACTCTCTACGGCCCTTAGTTAGAAGATGGTAACCATTGCGCTAAAATCTATTATAAAAATTTGCTTGCGCGACGAGGAAGGCGTGATTTCTAGCGTTTTCAAATGTGATTATGTAACAGCCTGGAAGTATTTTAATTTAATTTTCAAAATTTTAGATAATCATGTTAAATTTAAGTTAAAAATAAAAATGATACTTTCTTGATTTCACGCTCAAAGCCTCAGAAAGAATGCCTAAAGTATTACCCTCCCCCCTACCTTGCACTTGCCCCTACCCCAGATGCTGCTCCTGATGACCACAAGTAAAAATAAGCTGACGTGTTCTGATGTGGCCATCCACTTGACTTTGCCATACAACCTGGCCCGTCACTTATATTTGATATTTAATAAAATTATTTATAATCATGTGGGGGGGGGGGGGGTTAATTTTTGCATTTTTAGACTCCTGGGACTCACTGATTATGTATACAAAATTTGGTTTAATTTGCTCAAATAGCCTAGATTTTTAATTTTTAACCCCCCTCCCCCCCTCGGCTCCCTTTAATTTGGGGTCAATATGCACCAAAATCTAATCACCTCTTAATCTCAATGGAGCAAAACTACTTGTGAAATTTGATTTCGATATTCACACTAGTTTTTGAGCTGGCTCGTCCACAAATTTGGTAACGCACAGACTAACTAACTAACAGATATTTTGACAAAGCCAAACTCAAATAAATTATAGCTCTTTAAATTACGCGTAAAATGATAAAACTTTCATCTATTATATCTAGTAGATCCGGTACTAGCACCAGTCAAAAAACAAGCCCCGGGATCACTTTTTAATATCCCCAAAACTCGTACTTTACACATTTTAATCATGAAGGAGCACGTTTTCGACAAAGACTACTCTATACATTTTTAAACTAGATTAAATTTGCTACAATTTAAATAAAGTTTCATCTTAATTGGATAATGGTAACCCGTGCCGCAATGAGGTTGATGTTTTGAAAGTTATGATCCAAATCCTCAAAAGTGTCATGGATAATGCTGGATATCTATAAATCTAAGATTTTTAACAAAAAATGGTACAAGTAAACGTTCAAGTCAACAAAATTTCCTAGAGAATGAGATAGGTCTCAAGTTTCTAGGATGAGTGGTTTTAATTTTATGAAGGAAAAACTGCGATTTTTTTTCAAAACTTCTATCTGATTGCGGCACGGATTATTCTGAAATTCTAGCCTTGCGCGCCCATACGCCTGAATATAGGCAATCAATTTGTCACCTCTTCTTTAAAGCTGCGTTGAATTTAGGCTCTACTGTAAAATAAATAATCATTTGGCAATACATTTTTCCTTATTTATTTTGTAAATACAAAAGATGCCCAGAATTAAAATCTCTATGAAATTAATTAATATGTTTCTGTAGTATAGAAAAAATAAAATACCTAAAAACTAAAAAAAAGCCTCGTTTCATTTTACTTTACCATACAGGGTATGGTCAAGTATTGTAATCGTGCATGAAAAAAGTGGGTTTTTTCCTTCTTTTTTTCAAAATATCTAAAAAACGGCTGAAACTATTTCGATTAAAAAAATTGAGCGAAACTATGATATTTCGGTCTACAAAAAAGCTTTAATAAGTGAAAATCGAAAAAATTTTTATTTTTCGAGATAATAATTGTTTTGTCAAAATGTCTGTTAGTTAGTCTGTACGTTACTAAATTTGTGGACGAGCTAGCTCAAAAACTGGTATGAATATCGAAACCAAATTTCACACATAGTTTTGGTCCATTGAGATTGAGAGCTGATTAGATTTTGGTGCATATCGACCCAAAATTAAGGGGGGTCGAGGGGGGTTAAAAATTAAAAATCTAGGTCGTTTGAGCAAACTCAACCAAATTTTGTATACATAATCAGTGGGTCCCAAGAAGTCTAAAAATTCAAAAACTAACCGCCCAAAATGGGAGGGGGGGGCGGAGGTTCAAAAAATGAAAATCTTGGCCATTTACCAAACTCAACCAAATTTTGTATACATAATCAGTGGGTCCCAAGAAGTCTAAAAATTCAAAAACTAACCGCCCAAAATGGGAGGGGGGGGGCGGAGGTTCAAAAAATGAAAATCTTGGCCATTTACCAAACTCAACCAAATTTTGTATACATAATCAGTGGGTTCCAAGAAGTCTAAAAATTCAAAAACTAACCGCCCAAAATGGGAGGGGGGGGGGGGCGGAGGGTCAAAAAATGAAAATCTTGGCCATTTACCAAACTCAACCAAATTTTGTATACATAATCAGTGGGTCCCAAGAAGTCTAAAAATTCAAAAACTAACCGCCCAAAATGGGAGGGGGGGGGGCGGAGGGTCAAAAAATGAAAATCTTGGCCATTTACCAAACTCAACCAAATTTTGTATACATAATCAGTGGGTCCCAAGAAGTCTAAAAATTCAAAAACTAACCGCCCAAAATGGGAGGGGGGGGGCGGAGGTGTCAAAAAATGAAAATCTTGGCCATTTACCAAACTCAACCAAATTTTGTATACATAATCAGTGGGTCCCCAGAAGTCTAAAAATGCAAAAACTAACCGCCCAAAATGGGAGGGGGGTTCAAAAAATGAAAATCTTGGCCATTTACCAAACTCAACCAAATTTTGAATACATAATCAGTGGGTCCCAAGAAGTCTAAAAATGCAAAAAATAACCTCCCAAAATGGGGGGGGGGGTCGGAGGGTGAAAAAATTAAAATCTTGGCCATTTACCAAACTAAACTTAATTTTGAAACCATAATCAGTGGGTCCCAGGAGTCTAAAAATGCAAAAACTCCCCCCCATACATGATTATAAATAGTTTTATTAAATATTAAATATAAGTGAGGGGCCATGTTGTATGGTGGAGTCAGGTGGATGGCCACATCAGAACACGTCAGCTTATTTCGTTTCCTATTAGTTAAAGTGTAGCCAAATCTAAAGAAACACTTTTGAACTTGAAAGTAACTAAGTTTATCAATATCTTTTACTTCTTAATTAAATGTTAATTAAATTCTGTACGAAAATTGAATTGCAATGACTTTGATGTAATTAATTATGAAGGGCAGGTCATAGGATCAGTATATTGATCGTGCATATATCTAAATATGATTCGCATCGAAATAACTTTAATGTAGTCACAATCTATATCTATCACAGTTATTTATCTATTTTCGCCCTTTTTTTATAAGCACCGCGAACACCGAGAGATGCTCGGTAATTTTTTGATTCAGTTTAAAAGTTATATATTAATATAATTAAGTAATGGAGGGATTCAGTCAATGTAGTAGTTTCTGCTGAATAAAAAACTCCAATTATAGAAAATGTTTCGGCTTTAATTAAATAATGCCATCATCAGTTTCTAAGATATATTAGTGACACAATTAATTTTATAAATAAATTATCCGCAGGCAGAGTTGTTGTGTATTTTATCATAATATCCACAATAACTCTGCCTGCGGACAATTTATTTATAAAATTAATTGTGTCGCTAATACTTTGAACTGATGATGGCATTATTTAATTAAAGCCGAAACGTTTTCTATAATTGGGAGTTTTTTATTCAGCAGAGGCTACCCATTGGCTGAATCCCTCTCCATTACTTAATTATATACATATACAGCCATCAAATTTTATCAAGTTATATATTAATGTAGAGTTGAAATATTATAATATAATTTTTCAATCGCGCTCATCTGCCAAACAATGTGACCGTCAACTGAAGACACTTTCAGTCGACAAAAAAACCCTTGCACAAAGGTATTTGATTCCTTTCAATAAAGACCATTCTCTGAAGAGAAAGTGAGTGTAAGGAAATATCCCAGTTTTCCCACTACCTGATTATTCCACATTCCATTTTGTCATGTGAAGTTATGTCCCCCTCCACCCTTCCGATCTGACCATCAAACGATCAAGTCAGACACACGAATACGCATAACGATACACGATAGATTCAGCAACCCCTTTACGAACTCTCTTACGCCTTTATAATTAACGCCCTTCGAATGAAAGTTGCCATTCACCTGTATATATAATATTATACTTGTTAAAAAATATTTTATCTTATAAGTGAAACTTTTATTTGATAAATCTCCTACCCTAGACAACCAGTTCCATTGAATAAAGAAGAACACGCCTGGGATTAGTGAATCAACTTAGCCGAAGATGAGACCGCTACAGATCAAATTGTCAACACAAAAACCCCCTAACGTTAGAGCCGTTTTCGAGAATCCTATTCAATATATACCTATATATATATATATATACAAAAATTGCTCGTTTAATATAATATAATATAAGAAAAATCTATTTTACGATTATGGGTTATTTGTCATATAATAAACAAATTAAAGATTAATTTATAATTTAAGCTGATGTGGCCATCCACATGACTTTACCATAAACCTGGCCCCTCTATTATATTTAATGAAATAATTTATATACCAAACAAATCCCCTTTTGGGATCAAAGGAAATTATCAAATAACTTTTAAACTATTAACTCTACGGCAAATTCTGTTAGAAGCAAAACACACTAATCAAATTTTGTATACATGGTTTGGTCGAAAGAGCTAGAATTTTCATTTTTGAACCTCACCCCCTCCCCTTTTTTTTCTTCTGATATAATGTTTAAAATACATTTAAAAAAAAACTTGCCAGGGATGAATCGTTATATATATTATTCTAGCTGTTACGCCCGCCTTCGGCGGTTCTCTTAACCCAAAATCAAAATTTCCCATTTTTCGGTTCAGAGGTTAAATTTTGAAAACAAAACAAATTAAAAACCGCTCCCGAGATATTTTATAAATAGACTTATGTACGAAAATTTTATGCTAAAACCCGAGGAGATAGAGCACTTTAAAAATTTTCCCTAAAATGACTATATTATCTCAAATTTTCCCTAAAATGACTATATTATCTCAAATTTTCCCTAAAATGACTATATTATCTCCCTTTCAGGGATAAATAGAGCAAAATACTGAAATAATAACCGGAATAGTAGGGAATTGTATAAAATTAAAAACACAGAGTTTTTATTAAATGCTTCAGACGTTTCGTCAATTTATTTTGACTTCCTCAGTGTCCCATTCTATATATCAAACTTTGTCAAAAAACAATATTTCATTATACGACAAAACATGATTAAGCAATCTTTTTTTTATAATATATTCCTGGCTCAAATTAATCAACAATCTTGGACGTTTTTTTTTTTTTTTTGTTGGCTTTTCGGCCTTTCTAACCATAAGCCAATTTACGATACTATATATTTTGTAAATTTTGTCTCTACCTCGGGGGTCAGATTTTAGCCGAATGCCTCGAGTCGGATTCGAACCCGGGTCCACTTGGTTAGCAGGATGATGCGCTACCGACTAGCCTATCTGACCCCCATCTTGGACGTTGCTTTAACAATTAAAAAAAATTCTTTATTGTTTTTATACACTTGCTATCTCTGTTTTATACAACAAAAAACATTTTTTAATTGTTAAAGCAACGTCCTTGATTATTGATTAATTTGAGCCAGGAATACCATATATTATAAAAATATATTAATGATAAATTGAAAGTTTTTGCCGAGAGTAGCAGAATTTTTATATATTGAAGGAGACAATAAACGAGTGTGTCTTCTGCTAGAATTATAAATTTTATTTATTTATAACGAGACTATAGTTTCGAGGGCTTTGCCCCCTTCATCAGTCTATTACAATGTATTCACAGTGGTTCCATGTGGTTAGGTAAGATGTTAACCTTTCATTCATAAATTAATTCAAGCCCTCGAAACTATAGTCTCGTTATAAATAAATAAAATTTATAATTCCAGTAGAAGACACACTCTTTTATTGTCTCCTTCAATATATTAATGATGTTTTGTCGTGTAGTGAAGTTGTTTTTTGACAAAGAGTGATATCAAAATGGGTTACTGCGGAAGTCGAAATAAATTGACGAAACGTCTGGCCCATTTAATAAAAATACTTTGTCTTTTTAATTTTATCCAATTACCTACTATTCCTGTTAATATTTGAGTATTTTGCTCTATTTATCCCTGAAAGTGAGAACTAGTATTTTCACCATTTTTAAAAAAATTGCCTATAACACGAAAACTATAAAACTTTTATTAAAAAAAAAAAAAATGTTCAGGACCATCTTAAATTCCCCTATCCACTGTTCACGGTTTAGCGTTATGATACGAGACACCCTGTTTAAAATACCTTCGATTGGAAATTTCTTCGAAGAAGATCATCATCATTGAGTATACAGTCCTAAGACTGGTTTGATGCAACAATCCGTCTCCACTCGACTCTGTCCCCCGCCAGCTGATTGACCACTCTAAATGTCTGGCATCCCATATCCCCAATTATTTGGTTGAAATATTCTAATCTGGGTCTTCCCCTTCCCCTTTTCTTTCCCACCTCCCCCTCCGAGATATCCCTAAGCAGTCCCCCATGTCTCAGTGTGTGCCCCATCATCTGACCTCTTCTCTTCTTCAGACTCTTCCACAAGGTTCTTCTTTCTCCGATTCTTCCAAGAACTTCTTCATTTGTAATTTTATCCATCCAATTGATATTCATCATTCTTCTGTAGCACCACATTTCGAAAGCCTCTAATCTCTTTCTCTCCGCTTTTCTAATTGTCCAGGTTTCACACCCGTACATGGCTATGCTCCATACATATGTCTTCAATAGCAACTTCCTGTTTTCTAAGCTGATTGAGGAGGAGATAGTAGTTTTTGTTTTGAATTAAACCCCATTTTTGCTTGGGCAATTCTTGATTTAATTTCGTTTTCGCTCCTCCCATCCCATGTTATTTTACTTCCTAGGTAGCGGAATATCTTAACTCCTTCTAGGTTTTCTTGGTTCAATTTGATGCATTCCTGTCTCGTTTGTTCTTTTTTTGTACATGCTAGGACCTCGGTTTTATTCTTGTTTATTTTCATTTTGATTTCTTCTATTAGGATTTGGTTAATTCCATTCAAGGCGTCCTCTAATTCTTTTTTATTGCTTCCTAGACAGGCTTTCTCTTCGAGTAAAGAATTCCGAAGAAGATCCGAAGGCCAAATCCAAATTAGGCAAGAAAAATAATAAGTAAACATTCTGTTGGATTCAAATATGTAAATAAAAAATAAATAAATAAATAAACGTTTACCTAACTCTATTAATAAATACTACCACGCCTTCCTTGATTGTGAAAAGGAATTTCCCTTTTTGACTGAATCCATCCATGAATGATGCTACTTGTTCCGCTAATCTCTCGCCACCTATTCATAATTCCGCCTGCCTCTGTTTGGTTATAGTTTTCTATCTATCAGTTCACACACAAACACACAGAGCGGGCGGCATTTTTGACCCAAATTCCATTCTCGATTGAATGAGTTCCCTTTCGGTGTGCGAAAGGGTAAATATCATGATACAGGAGGAGAGCTCGGAAGGGTCACGTTGATCCCACCCCCACACCCCGGAATAAAACAGCGATTTCGGGAGGGTGGCCGGGCCGTATGGAACGTGCGCGCACGCGTCCCGTTTCTCTACTTCTGAGTAGATATCGATCCCGATCTGCTGGTTGGTACAGTTGCACTAGCAACCTCCGGGAACCCGAGAGAGAGGTTGAAATCCGCCAACAGTCGACGTCAAGTTGCTCCAAGAGCCGCTTCTTCGTTCGGCCTGCCTATTGACGTTAACGCAAGCCTTTGTCTCCACAACACTCCCGATCCGGAGATCTACCCTCCGATTTGGATTTCCGCCTATCTGTACCGATATTTGTTTCAACTATCGGCTTGTCAATAGGTTCGTCTTCATCTTATGTCAAATGCATGTCCTCTCATTGATTTGTTATACTAAAATGCAAGCAACCTATATTGGAATTCATCAAATATGGAATGCATTCATGACACACCTGTCAATTATTCTAATTCGTTTATCTTTTATTTTACCTAATTGGCACTGAAAAAACAATTTCTTTATAATAAATATATTTTTAATGAGCTCTTATTTATTCCAAAGATATTTTATTAATAATCAAGATATATCGAAATCATATCAAATATGACCAAATTTTTAGGTATTTAATCCAAATATATTTATTATATACTTGAGTTATCTATTTTATTCTATTAGATATCTCTTAATATTAAATGAATGTCTTGTTTGTTCTTATTTTTTTTTTTATCATAAAACGACTTAGATTTTCTGCAAATAGTGATATCTTAATAATTAAGATATTTAAAAAATAATTTTGTTTACATTATTAATTGTTTTTTTTTTTAATTTTTAAACCTACTATAAGATTATAAGAAATATTAATATATATTAAAATTATATTGAACCAAATGAATAATTAAAATAAATATTTATATAATTCATTTGATTGAATATAGTAGATTCTACATCAAATGAATATACTCATCTTCTAGTCAGAAATACATAGCTATATTTATTATAAATAAAAGATATTCAAGTTTATATCATTTCTTGTCGTAATTACGTATTATGTCATTTAAATACCCAACTATTAAATTTAACTATTCCACTATTTTACTCAAATAACAATATTTTCATAATTTACTTATTGGTGCTTGGTTCAAATAGCGGCATCTTAACTATTAATATATCTAGAGTTGCTCCAAAAATATGAGAATACTTAAAATACGTATATCATTTATTCATATTGAACAGAGATCGATTTCGCCATAATTAACTTCACCATCTATTCATATTAAATATTATTTCTTAACTATAAATATATCATTTTTTTAGTGTATACAGAATCATGAAAAATAAATTGCATTTCATTTTAACCCTCTAGCTATCAGAAAATCATATCTGGACTTATAAAGGGCCTCATATCTCAAATAGCTAAGGGTCTTATCAAGTCTAAATCCGGCCCTGTTTATAACAACTAGTCAGAAGAGGCAATTATTTGAATTTATTGTATTGGTTGTATCCATTAGAATTTTAGATAAAAACTTGCATATTAATGACTTCATTGTATATATGTATATGTGACTGTTTGTTTTGCCGCCCCTGACAGTGGGGAGCCCTGAACCTGATCCCGTTTAACTTCTGTACTTGGATAACACGTTCTGTCATATATTCTACTGAATTAAAATTTAAAATCGATAATAATCCTCCTGAAGCCTCATATGACTAAAATACACTACAAGGAACGCGCTTTAGACAAAGACGACTCCATACATTTTCAATCTTGATTAAATTTGCTACAATTTAAGTAAAGTTTCATTCTGACTGGATAATGAGGTAACATGAGGTTGTAGTTTTGAAATAATGCAATTTTTTTTGCAAAAAATCGCAGTTTTTCCTTCATAAAATGATAACCACTCATCCTAGAAATTTGATTCCTATCTCATTCTCTAGTAAATTTTATTTACTTGAAAGTTTACATGGACCACTTATTTGATAAAACTCTTAGATTTAGATATCCAGCTTTTTCCATGACAGTTTTGAGGATTCGGATCATATCCTGTCCGGAAAATGTAGGATATCTATAAATCTAAGATTTTAAAAATGTGGTCCAAGTAAACGTTTAAGAAATAAAATTTACTAGAGAATGAGATAGGATTCAAGTTTCTAGGATGAGTGGTTTTCATTTTATAAAGGAAAAACTGCGATTTTTTGAAAAAAAAATTGCATTATTTCAAAATTTCAACCTCATGTTATCATTACCCAATTAAAATGAAACTTTATTTAAATTTTAGCAAATTTAATTTAATTTTAAAATGTATAGAGTCTTCTTTTTCGAAAGCGTGCTCCTTCATGGTCAAAATGGGGAAAAATCGAAAAAAGTACGAGTTTTAGGGATATATTCAAAAGTGATCCCGGAAGTTGTTTTTTGACAGGCGCTAGTACCGGTTCTACTTAACCTAAATAGATGAAATTGTTATCATTTTACGCTTAATTTAAAGAGCTTTAATTTATCTAAAATATATCTTTTGATTTAATAAGCCGTTTTAGAGTTATTAGAAAAACTGAAAAAACTCCGAAATTTTTTCGCGTAGAAAAATGTGCACAACACAGATTTGGGGGGGGGGGGGAACTTAGTAGTAATATTGGAGTACCATTAAAGCAGTGGTTCCCAACCTGGGGGCGATCGCCCCCCAAGTGGGCGATTTGGGTTATCAGGGGGGCGATAATTGAGTAGGGGGCGATTGGGGGGCGATGAGTATTCAAAGGGGGAAAAATTAAAATACACTCACGTGCAAAGAAATGGAATCACTTCTCTTGCGAGTTGTTAAATGTAATTTTCATTCTCAAATATAAATAATGTTATATTAATATTTTTTAGAAAAAATATTTAAATTTCTAATAAATTACAAAGAAACATACTGTTGTTAACGCGGCATTTAGAGTATTTTTTCTTGATAATAATATAATTCTTTTTAATGGTAATATTTTGGAGTAGCAGGCGGTATGTCCTTTGATGCTGGAACATGCCTTATTTGACAATAGGATGGTGGGACTTTACAATTCCCACTTTTTGAACCTCAATAAATTTAATTTATGTTTGTCATATTTTGGGATAAGAGATTAGTCGAAAGGCTTTTTAACTGAAGGAAACACCAGATGTCAATAATAAATTCATTGATTGGGGTTTTTCTAAATTTCGACTTTGCGTGGGAATTTTCCAAGAGAGTACTTTCTAGAAAATAGGCTGGCTTCAATATTTCGAACCGAATAAAACTGATTTGGTTGTTTTTATATACGATAATAAAATTGTTTAAAATAATACAACTGCTTTATTATTTACACTTTAGGCATACAATGAAAATGAAAAGGGGGCGATAGGTGTTAGTAAACCTCCACAAAGGGGCGATGGGCCACAAACTGCATTAAAGGTATTCCATCAATAAAATCTTTACCGGGAATTATTTCTTGTTAAAATCGTAATTTGCCTGGACTACTATGATTTCAGTGAATTCTAAATTCCATCCAGCTTCTGATTCCTATAATAATCTTTCAAGTTCAAATTTCACAAATATCTACGTTCCTGAATTACGGGTTAAAATGAAATTATATGGACAAGTGCTTAAACCCCCCGCTACAATAATTTACTAATGAATTTAATTTATTGAAGGAGACAATAAATTTAATTTAAATAATTAAACTTTTTTTTTGAATATTAAAGAGGAATAAAAAAATAATAATTGGAGCAAAATTGCATTTTTTTAAATTTGTTAATACTTATGATTTCAGTGACGTGTAAAGCCCGGTTCACACCAGGCGTTTTTCGCTGATGGTAGCCTTGATGGCTTTCCTTGAGGGCTTGGCTGCCGCTAGATATCGTGATAGATTTTTAGTTGTTGGCTTCACACTCTGCTATTTGCAGTAAGGCTGGATTTATTCTAAAAGCAGGATCAGATGCGTGCGCACACAATCGCTCAGCAGTTGTCAAAAAAAATGGCTGGCAATAATATAATTGGAGAGGTTATTAATCGTAGACGAACTGCAATTATTGCTTTTTTATTAATTTGTGAAAAACGGCGAAAACAAAAACGTTTGAACAATCCGCCCAGACTGTGGTGTCGTCCATGGTTATTGCGGCTTCCCGATTGGTTTACCATGCGCATGTCACCCACGTGATAAAATACTGCTTTCCGATTGGTTCTCTCCCTAATTTTCCAAGCAATCTATCAGGAGATAAAAATAATTTTTAAGAAAAAATAAAAACCGACTTCAAAAAATTAAATGCAACAAATAAAATACACTAAAAGGTATAAAATAATTATTATCTTATTTAGTTACAACTAAACGACGAAATATTAACATGAAATTACTTTTTGAAGTCGGTGCCAAACAAACTATACCTATAAGCGAGCGTACCCGCCAAACGTACTAAGTAAGATCCGTCGAGTGCGATTCATAAAAGGTATATGTTTGGCACCGACTTCAAAAAGTAGTTTCATGTTAATATTTCGTCGTTTAGTTGTAACTAAATGAGATAATAATTATTTTATACCTTTTAGTGTATTTTTTATTTGTTGCATTTAATTTTTTGAAGTCGGTTTTTATTTTTTTCTTAAAAATTATTTTTATTTTTCTCTTTTTAGTGATGTTATTAATAGTGATCATATCATCAGAACTTGACCAAATTAATATGACACCATCCCTAAGACACCCCCTTTCGGATAAAAAAAGAACCATCGAAATCGGTTCATAAACAAAGAGGTTAGGTCTAAACAAACCTAATAAAAAAGGTCTAATACCTATGAAAAAAAATACGAAAAAAAAATGGGACCAATCGGAAGCTAGACTGGACCCAATGCAAAAAAATTTTCAAAATCGGTTGACAATTGGCGGAGATATGAGGTAACATAGGCACAAAAAAAAAAAAAAAAATTCAATCGAATAGAGAACCTCCTCCTTTTTTGAAGTTGGTTAAAAATAGAACATGTTCTAATCACAAAATCCAACAAGCTAGCCAGCTTCCCAGCCCTTAGTGACGTCATTTTAAGCCTCTGGATCCAGCCTAGCCAGCCATCTAGATTTCTATCAACAAAAAACGCCTGGTATGAACCGGGCTTAAGTTCCTTCCAGCTTCTGATTCCTATAATAACACAAGTCATCAAAAATTTCTCCCCGTAAACCTAACAATGGAGTAGAGCCCAACTAGCAAAGTAGCTTGTATAATTTTAGGTTATATAACTTTTATGTTTTTGTTGCTGTTTTATAAGTGCTCCATAACGCTTATAAAACATTAATAAAGCATAACAGTTGTACAACGCGTAAAATTATCAAGCAATCTTTATAGTGAGAAGTTTTCTACGCTGATTCTCATGCAATTTCCTGATTTTTTACAACAAGTCAGAGTTTTGAGATATCACCCGTCAAAACGACGAAAAATGCCATTTTGACCTTATTTTAGAGTCCCATTAGATATTAAACAGCAATATTTGTGTTAAAATATATGTACAATATTGGCACCTCCGATATGACATCAGCGCCACTCAGGTGTTGACTATATTAACTTAACTTATTACTCACCTTTCGTCTTTCTACTCGAGTCAATGTAACATGCTATATATTGCTTTTTCCTCATGTACTATTCTATTATATTGTAATATGTACAACCTCAATAAATTGCTTTATATATTTTATCTATAAAATTATCTATCATTGTGATATTCCGCTATCCACACCTTTTATACCTCTTAACAATTTGAAATCAAAATATTTTGTTGACATAATAGGAAACAGATTCCTCTTTGATTTTCAAATTACCAATTTTTTATTTCAATTAGAACTTGAGTTGCTAACTAAAAAACTAAAACTATGTGATTATAAAGGATAAAAACATATGGTCTTAGTTTTTTAGCTATAAGTCAAGTTCTAATTAAGCTAAAAACAAGTGGTAATTTGAAAATCAAAGAGGAATCTGTTTTCTGTTACGTCAACAAAATATTTCGATTTCAAATATTGCTGTTTAATATTTAATGGTACTCGGAAATAGGTCAAAATGGCCTTTTTCGTCAAAGTTCTGACGTGTTGTAAAACCAGGAAATTGGATGATAATCAGAGTATAAAACTACTGGAATCCATTGTTAGGTTTACGGGGACACATTTTTGTTTAATTTTTGTCAAGCAGTGTAATCTTTCAATTCCAAATTTCACAAATATCTACGTTCCCGAATTACGGGTTAAAATGAAATGATAGGAACAAGTGCTAAAGCCCCTGCTAGAACAATTCACTAATGAATTTAATTTAAATAATTAAACGCTTTTTTGGAATATTAAATAGGAATAAAAAAATAATAATTGGAGCAAAATTGATAAGAATTATTCAAATTGAATTCATTAGCGAACCTTTGAAGAGGGGGAGATCGAGCCCCCATAGTTTTTGTTTTCATCCCTTCGATCCAATTCATGAATATTACTCCCACCTTTAAAATACAATTTTGGTGTAACACCTTCTAACCTCCTTATCATTAAAAAAAACTCATCGTAATTATAAAATGATCGAAGATGAATGATTGATCGATATTACATTTTAATGAGATTTACCTCTGATGCTCAAAATACTTAAATATTAATTAGATAAAAGCGTTCTACGTAAATTACTATGGAGGTAGGTAGATGACGAGAAAGGAAATGAGGTGAGCCATTAGGACTTTGATAAAGTTACCCCCTCCCCCGCACCCGCCCTCAAACAAACAGGCACCTGTGAAAAGCAAAACCATGTCCAAAAATGAAACTTCATAAACATATTTAATCATCCAATAGAATAATGATAAAAAAAATGCATTAACATATTTAATATTATGGTTTGAAGTAGTATTTATTACACTCATTTCTTCTATTTCTATTCTTTTTCTATACTCATTTCATTTCTATATAATATCGTCACCCCATTGCAAAAACTAGTTAACTCGATTTTTCAAGTTCTTGAAAACTGGGCTGAAAATATTTTACCTGCTTGAACTTGAGAAATATCCATTTTGTATATTTTATCTTTCTATCAATGATGTATATAATTCATCAAAATTATCCATTTTATTGGTATTTCAAATGGAATTCGGTCTACAAAAAATCTCTAATGAGTGATCATCGAAAAAATTATATTTTACGAGATATTAACTACCCTGCGGTGCAAAAACGATCCACCGATAAAAACTATATTATATAGCAAATTATTTTTAAAATTTTTACAAATATATAATTTTTTAGTTAGTTCGTGTCCATTTTCACGGGTTTTTGGACATTTTTTTTATTAATGTTAAATATCAATTTTCGTACGACGTATCGTCCTTTTTCAAGTACTCAATTACTTAAAACATTAATTGTTGATAAAATAGTGAGACTATCAAGACAATAAATAGTTTAAGTAATTGAGTATTTGAAAAAGTCCTGAAAAAGGACGAAACCTTGTACGAAAATTCATATTTAACATTAACAAAAAAAAATTGTCCAAAAACCCGTGAATATTATATTAATAAGTATAATATTAACACTTAAACTAATATATTCAATAAATATTGTTGATAATTTTTGAATTTTATAAAAAAATAAAATAAATAAGTAAAATTAAATAAAAAGATACAATTACAAATTATCCTAACTTTTCAATATCACTTTACATTTAAATAAAGTTTTAATAAAAGATCAAATTCCATTTGAAATATCAATCAAATTAATCATTTTGAATTAAGCATCATTGATAGAATATACAAAATGGATATTTCTGAAGTTCAAGCAGTTCAAATTGTGTGCCTAATTTATTAATCTAATAGGGGTAAGCCAGGGCTCGGCAACCTACGGCTCGCGAGCTACATTTTTTTTTTATTTATGATAATGATGAGAGAAGGAGTTACACCAAAAAGGTACAACCCCTAAAGGCCTGGGTTGGCCCCTCCATCGTGAAAAGAAGAAAGAATTTTATGGGTTGGGCGGGGGTCGAAGGTATCTGTGGATACGGGTCTTAAATAGCTGAAGGTTATAAGTCGCGGGAAAGATGGTGGCAGGGAGCGAGTTCCAGTCTCTGGAGGTCATAGGGACAAAAGTTAATTTCAACAAATCGATATTTATTTCGAAAATTATTTAGAAATAAGATCAACTTTGAAATAAGATATTTTATTTTAAAAGAATTTACATTATCATTTTTCGAAATTAAAGCGTTTTTTGAGTATTCCTTATGAATTTAGTAAAAATTTAGAGGTGGGTTGATTTTTTTGCTCCCAAGTGTATAATAAAAAGTAAAGTAAGAAGCCAACTAACAAATACAAATCTAGAGGCGTGCTTGAAACTGAAAACAACAAGTTATGAGCCAGATTTAACCAAAATTTCAAAAGGCATGCAAAGCCAATGCTCCCATTGATGTAACTATCTATTATTTAATAATTATAGTTATATTATTTGATTACTAATTTTATTAATCTAGAAGAGCTAGCTAAAATACTTTAATATGTTTTTATATGAATAAATATTATTTCCTTATGAGACTCCAGTAGCCAACATAAAGGAAAATACCTTCACAATATAATGCCGAGGATACCAATAACACCATGGTTTGAAATTATAAAAACACTTAGAAGGCTAACAGTTCATATCATAAGACTTAGAAATGGACATTCACTAACACCTGAATACCTTCACAAATTCGGTCTTAGGGCCGGTTGCATGACGCAAAGTAAATGCTAACCAAGGTAGATGGTAAATGGAGTGGTTGGAATGGCCAATCAGATGACAGGAACTTTCAGTGCCTGTCATCTGATTGGCCATTCCAACCACTCCATTTACCATCTACCTTGGTTAGCATTTACTTTGCGTCATGCAACTCGGCCCTTAGAGATAACCCTTATTGTGAGTGTGATCAAACATCCATAGGAGATGTTAATCATATCTTCCTACAGTTCAAAAACAATAGTGTCAAAATAAATAAATATTGTATAAACATTCAAGATAATATACCTCTACCAACAAACATGAATATTCTTCTCTCATATATTCCTGAAGATTTAATAATAGCAAAGTTCGTGATTCAACATATTATAGCTATTAAAAAAATTTAATGTAATATATAAATGTAATTAATGTAATATAATTTAATGTAATATTTAATGTAATATAAAAATATATAACTACACTGGCCAAAATGATCTATACGGATCGAGGCCAATGGGGGGGGGGAAATATTATTTCATATTTAAAACTATTTATTTTAAATCAAAAGTCAAATTTATATATAATAATAAAACTTGAGTGGGATGCGAGGTGGGTTTCACAAAAAAAAAGAAATAAAACAAAATTGAGTTTTGAATTCGATATATTTCGGGGGTTAGCCCATTCTTACTTGTAAAACTATTTTTCCAATATATAATCAGTTTTTAAAGATAAGACTAAATAGATATTTTGTTTAATATGGATTTGCTATGAGTTAAGGATACTGGGTCACTTATTTCACATTAAAATTAAAAAATTAAAAGATATAAAATTTTTTTTCTTTTTCAATATATATATTTCGGGCTATCGACCCATCTTCAGGAAATACAGAAGGTAACTAAATAAACTTATTGAATGACAGGCTATATATATGTTTATTGAACAGAGAGACAGAATTTATCAAATTATTTTAAAAGGACACTTTCTCTTAAGCTGTTGTTCAGAAATAAAAGTCAACCCGATATTCTTTCTGAACAACAGCTTAAGAGAGGGTGTCCTTTTGAAATAATTTGATAAATTCTGTCTCTCTGTTCAATAAACATATATATGGCCTGTCATTCAATAAGTTTATTTAGTTACTTTCTGTATTTCCTGAAGATGGGTTGATGGCCCGAAATATATAAATTGAAAAAGAAAAATTTTATATCTTTTAATTTTTTAATTTTAATGTGAAATGGGTGACCCAGTATCCTTAACTCATAGTAAATCCATATTGAATGAAATATCTATTTACTCTTATCTTTATTAAAGATGTTTCACCTTGCACCAACACCACAATCTCTACTGATTATAATCAGTTTTCTTAGACTCCTGATGATGGGCTAACCCCCGAAATATATCGAATTCAAAACTCAATTTTGTTTTATTTCTTTTTTTTTTTTTGTGAAACCTACCTCGTATCTTACTCAAGTTTTATTATTATATTAAAATGTTTCACCTAGAACCAACACCGAACTCCTTAAAAGTTATCAAAAAAGTTATATACCTAATCCAAATCAAATACGATAATATTGAAACAAAAATGTTAGTGGCTCTTTAAAAACTGGAAAATTTTGTAAATTGTAATTTTTTTGGCTCTTCGCTCTCAAAAGGTTGCCGACCCCTGGGCTAAGTCAACAATTACCAAGTACACTTACAATATGACGTTCTTCAGTAAAATGCATGGTTACTTGTAAAAAAAACGTTTATTTCATTTCAATATTGAATTATTTCTTAATCCAATTTGATTAAAAGTCATATAGTGTGCACTAAAAAGTTCTAGAAAGTTTTTTTTTAATATTATTATTTCCATTATAGATCTAGCAGATGCATAAATAGCAATGAGTTGAACTTTTGCATCGGAAGCTGTTCAATAGATAAACATGCATCCATTTGGCTTCCAAGGCCTTCTTTTTGTCATCATCATCAACGTTGCACTTTAACCCTCTTCATTAAAACATCTGCGTTTTAACGCCTTTTTATGGCAATCTTCATCTTTATCACTTTGCCAAGAATGCTTCGCATGCATACACACATTTCTGGCAGAGAGAGAATAAGTTTGCTTATTAAAACGTGGCATTCTGAACACGCGTTATTAGTTTTCCAAACCTGGAATTAGTAATTCAATTACAACACCAAAACATGAAAATCGAACATTAAATTACAGTGCTAATGAACGTAGTCGGACATGTTGTCTCATTCAATAAATTGATAATTCATGCATTGAATTTTTAAAATGGAAATTCATAATTTTTTATTTTTTACAAAATCTTTTCATAAAAAATCTATCTATCTACTCTTATTAAACGAGCAAAAATTGTATACTTATATATTTGTTTGTATATATATTTATTTATATATTTGTATCTTAGTTCTATTTTGAAAACGGCTCTACCGATTTTGATGAAATTCACGGGTTATGGGTTTTTTTGGGTTGACAATTCGATCTGTCACGGTCTCATCTCCGGCTAAATTGTTTATTTTGATGGGTTTTTTCATAATCAAATTAATTATGCTCCTCCTCAATCAGCTTAGCAAACAGGAAGTTGCTATTGAAGACATATGTATGGAGCATAGCCATGTACGGGTGTGAAACCTGGACAATTGGAAAAGCGGAGAGAAAGAGATTGGAGGCTTTCGAAATGTGGTGCTACAGAAGAATGATGAATATCAAATGGATGGATAAAATTACAAATGAAGAAGTTCTTGGAAGAATCGGAGAAAGAAGAACCTTGTGGAAGAGTCTAAAGAAGAGAAGAGGCCAGATGATGGGGCACACACTGAGACATGGGGGACTGCTTAGGGGATGATATCTTGGAGGGGGAGGTGGGAAAGAAAAGGGGAAGGGGAAGACCCAGATTAGAATATTTCAACCAAATAATTGGGGATATGGGATGCCAGACATTTAGAGAGGTTAAACAGCTGGCGGGGGACAGAGTCGAGTGGAGACGGATTGTTGCATCAAACCAGTCTTAGGACTGTATACTCAATGATGATGGAAATTAATTATTCTCAGTTAGAAAAATGCCAATCTTGGAGTTTTAAAAAAAGGTTTCTCTTTTACTTTTGTACTCAGACAGATAATAGGTTGAGTTAATTCATTGTTCTCAAAGGTCTTGAAGAAATATTGTGATTGTGGTTTTTAACATATTCTCCCTAAACGTTAGAATTGAATCGACCTTTTTATCAGAATTTTAAATTATAAATAATATTAAAATAAAGCATTTAACTGAAGGAAAAAGTTACCGAGCATAGCTCGGTGCCTCCAGGTATTACTTATTATAATCGGCTTGAACGACGACGCCGACGTGATTTTTTAACATTTTAAAACCCACTAATAGTTCCTAACAAATAATTTTATTTAAAATTAAGAAATTAAAATTATTATTTTAAAATCCACTAATAGTTCATGACACATAAAATTTATTAAAATTATGAAACCACTAATAGTTCATAACAAATAAAATTGTACACTGAAAATATTCAAATTATTATAATAATATAACTTCCCTATTCTTCTTATTGCACTGTATTATATTGTATTGCATTATTAAAAGAGAAAGAAAAATCTTCTTAATTTTTACAAAATTTATTATTGTTATAACATGTTTCGGGCCTAGTCGAAACCATCTTCAGTGAACACAAAACACTTTTTACTTTACATAATTCTTTTACATATTACAACTTTCACAAACATAAAACTAAAGATTTCAAATTCAGGATTATAAAAATCAAATTCAGACTTTTTCAAATCAAATTCAAAATTTCTATAAAACCATGCATATTTTATATATTAAATTATAGCTTTTTACCTGAAAACGATTCTTGAGAGTAAAAAAATGCTAATCTTGAAAGGTTTTAATTAAAGAGCTGAAAATTGGTTCGCAAATTATATCTTACAACGCATCAAATTTTAGCTTTTTTTCTGAAAACTTTTCCTGAGACTTAAATTAAATTAAAACTGTTTCTTAACTACACTACGTTGCAAAAAAATCGACCCACTAATAAAAATTTTATTAAATAGCAAATTATTTTTAAAATTTTTACAAATATTCATATAATTTTTTCTATTAATTCTTAAACTAACATTTTCAATAAATATTTGTAAGGCGTGACTTCCGCCTGACCTGAAAAGGGGTCTTAATTAAGGACGAAACAATGTAGTACAATAAATTTGTAATTAAAAACAATGGTGTTTAATTTCATGGTAGATCAATTAGTACAAATTATATAAAACCAATTCGATTATGAAGTTACAATTGAAATAATACGAGCTAGTTAATATACTAGTAAAAATATAAATAATTTTGAAGAACAAATTTAACTAAGACTATAGGTTATTAAGCAATTACAAACTAGACTAAACTTAAAGTTACAAACTAACATACTTCGAAATATTTTCTGATCAGACTTATCATTAATTAAACGTTTCGGCCGAACTACTCACGCACTTCCGACTTCTCTGGTCACTGTCTGTCCACACGAGTAGAGCTCCTGCCCAGCTCGCTAGCGGCTCACGCTCGCAGGGCGCCTCGGCGCCCTTCAATGACGCCGATCCTCGCACAGCTGGCAGGACAGCCCTCTTGCCCTCCGCCAGCATTGGCTACATCGATCTTCCTAGACAGCCCGCAGGCTCACACAGCCCGCGAGCTGGCCGTGTCCCCGAGACACCGGCTACCGCCCGCAGGGCGGCATCCCAGTCCTTAGCACATCACCGTACACATATCCGCTGTACCTGCACACAGTTCGCAGCACCTGCCCTCCGTTCACTAGCGTTAACACTGTCTTTTCACATAGCGCGTACCTACATACGCCTGCGGCACACACCTGTACCCGCCCCGGGGGTAGTCACACAGTCCCTCGCACGCGTTCACATCTGCCCCCGCTCGCAGGGGCGGCCCGCTCGCCACCCCCAGCCGTTAGGTCTGTCGCCGATCCTCGCACAGCTGGCGGGACATCTGCCCCCGCTCGCAGGGGCGGCCCGCTCGCCACCCCAGCCGTTAGGTCTGTCGCCGATCCTCGCATAGCTGGCAGGACATCTGCCCCCGCTCGCAGGGCGGCCGGCTGGCCACCCCCCAGCCGTTATGTCTGTCGTGCCAGCCTCAGGACGACTCCGCTGCGTCGGCCGTTAGTTCCGCGTCCTCGCTGTCACCCACACATTTACATCTTTTGCGTGGGAGACACACCGACAGCGACTTCCTCTTTTCCACGCACTCACACTCTCGTATCCGTTGGTCACTTCATACACAGACAGGCCCGCCTCCTCCTCGCGTCTCTTCGTCTCTCGCCCAGGGTAGCGTCTGTCTCTCTCCCACTCCCTTGATCGGGGAGCTAATATTCACTACACTGGAAATAGGCACGGCGCCAACCTGTCTCGCTGCTAGCTAAGCAGTTTCCGGAGGCTACTATCTATTCCAACAAATTAGACTTTCTTTAACTTAATAAATAAATTACAGGCTAAGTATTCGCTAAGGGCCGTAGCCCCCTTACATCCTTCCCCGTTTTAGAAAAGATGTCTATGTCCTTGGACATAGACATCCTTTACAGTTCGCCAGGGGTCCGTCACTTAACGTTATACTACATATAGAACTTATCCACAACTTAAAACTAACTGAACCACTTATATCTAAGGCTTAATTCTAGAGAGACTACACCTTTGCGTACAGGGGGTAGCCTCGTAATTACGGTAGCCATGATATACATCGATAAAGTAGATTAAACTCACATAGAAGGGAGCGTATCGGTCACCTTCTAACGCATCTAACCGCCCTCTGATGACTGATACCTTCCCCTCCACGGCCCCAATTCGTTCAAGGCGACTCCCACTTCAGGTCCACGGTGTCATCGCCCTCCTTCATAAAATTAAAGGATTTTCCCTTCAAACTTTTCTCGTTAAAACAGCCAAAATTTGCATTTACTGTGCTTGTAAATTATTCCACATAGTGATCACCTAAATATTTCGATTATTTTTCTCCTAGGCTACTCCTCCCGACCACCTTGGTCTTCCTCCCGAGATACGTTAGCCCCAATTCCAAATGTCCTCTACTACACACCAAGAAAATAGGAAACGACTATTCCACAATTTTCTCACCCTAGTGCTACCAATTTTCTTCTCCGGGGATGACGGTTCCGGAAACATCTCTAACAGTGATGCCCCTTCCTCGTTACAGCACCTCCCCTCCCTGCTTCCGTGGTGGTCGAGGCGCCGCTTACGGCCAACTCCTCCGTACCCCCATTTGCAGGTCGGGTATCTCGTGATTTCCCCACTCACTTGGTTTTCCCTCAGTAGACAGCTCAAAGCTTGCCAAAAAATATGACTCAAAATTCCTCCCAAAAATGGCTCAAAATCTTCCTTGGAAACGGTCTCGGGATGTTTCTCAAAAATAACTCAAAATTCTTCCCTCAGAAACTGTCTCAAACTTTCACTCCAAATGTCTCAAAGTTTTTCTCAAAAATGACTCAAAAAATTTTCCCACGAAAACGACTCAGAAAATTCCTCCCAAAAATGGCTCAAAATATTCCTTGGAAAAGGTCTCGGGATTTTCCTCAAACATAACTCAAAATTCTTCCCTCAAAAACTGTCTCAAAATTTCACTCAAAATGTCTCGAAGTTTCTCCTTAAAAACGACTCAAAGATTCCTCCCAAAGATGGCTCAAAATCTTCCTTGGAAAAGGTCTCGGGATTTTCCTCGAAAATAACTCAAAATTCTTTCCACAAAAACCGTCTCAGATTCTCACTAAAAGATAGCTCAAATTTTCCCTGAAAAAGGTCTCGGGATTTGTCTAAAAAATAGTTCAAAATTTACACGCGGACTTCAAAAAATTAAAGAATTTTCTCTTCGGCGGTCGGCCCGGCGGTCGACCCCGATCTCGAGTTCCCCGTCCCAATCCTGGGCGGTGGTGGTTCCTCATCCCTTAGGCTTCCCAGAACGACTGCCGCTACCGTTATCCAACCCGGAACATTATTTTTCATAAAATTAAAATAAAATGTACGCCTTACAGTTTGTTAAAAAATAAAAACGTTGAGGAAAAAGAAAGCAGGTATTGACCAAATTACGAATAATATAATGAAAATCACACAAAGAAACACAATTAATAAACTAGGAACTTCAGGAGAAGAGGTTCCATTAACAACCAATTTTACAAGTCTATCTAGCTGTTGCACCTGGCCAAGCTGTTTATATTTACGATATTAGATTCAGTCCACAAATAGATTCCAAAGATTTAAGGTTCCGTATTATATTACTTCTTGTCCGACATTACTGTTTTCTTCCCCTTCTACTTCACCACGGTTTGCTTCTCTGCTAGTTCAACCCTTCAACCCTTTATCCTGTCTTGTGATTTTCCCTCTCGTTATCCCTTCCTTCCACTCCGAGGGCCTGACACCGGTTCCTTACCTTTACAGGCCCTCCCGCCCCCTCCCGGATGGTGACCGGGGCGCCGCTAACGGCCAGTTCCCCGTATCGCCACCCTAGGTAGGCTCTTCTTATTTTCACCCTAAGGACCTAGCCCAGGCCTTCCCCTGCTCGGGGGTCACCGGGGCGCCGCTCACGGCCAATTCCCCGTGTCACCATCCCCGGCAGGGCGAATTCGGGAAGAAACCCTCCCACGATGGTCACCGGGGCGCCGCTAACGGCCAATTCCCCGTGTAACCACCTCAGGTAGGGCGAGACACTCCATTTTCGGCCTCCTTCTCATTCTTACACCGGGGGCCTGGCACAGTCCTTCCCCTTTACTGACCCTCCTTTTCCCTTCCGATCCCTTGTCACACATTTCTTTTTTATTGGTTGAAGCCTCAGGTTTTCCCTTTCTCACCCCCACTCTCCTCCTTAGACGTCCCTGACCACTCCCAAAGCAGTCTCTAAAATTTTATATTATTTCTCCCGTGGTGAACCTCGCGACCAACACCTCTAGAGCAGCGATCCTTTCGTCTGCAACCTCAGCACTTAGTTCAAAATACCTGACCCCAAAATTCACTCAAAATCCCCTTTCGCTCCAAAGTTTTGTCAAAACTACCCCCGGTCCAAAATCTATTCAAAAATTCTTTAAAAATTCCTCAACTATTAACCCCATAAATTATACAAGTTTATTCACCATGCTGGCTCAAGACGCAAAACAAAAATAAAATGATGTTCCGGGTTTTCCCAAAATTTGCAATATTCAAATCTATATAGATACACCTCGTACGCTTCAACAATTACTCCAGGATTAATAAAACACGTTTATGAGCTTCTGATACTAATATTTTGAAAAATTTTATATAATAGAAATTTTTGTCCAAAATCCCCTCAACACCTTCAACTTCTATTTATATTTCAATACTAAAGTAATTAGAAAGTAAAATGTTTGATCACAAATATGTAATCCAAACCTTGATTTCTTAAAATTCAGATAAATTCCCTAACTTTTCTGCAATAAAATTCTACCCCAAATTATCCCGAAATTTTCAAAATTTTCTCCTTAGAATTTTCTTGAAACCTTACTTGACCCAAATTCTTTCCTAAATTTATACCCGAGCGGCGCTCTCAAAAATTATTTCAAACTTCTGTTCAGAAATGGCTCGAAATTATCTTTTAAAATTTTCTCCTTACACTTTAATAGCAAAACAAAAAAATCGACTCAAAATGCCTCAAAGACTATTTTTTAAAATTCTCTCCTTAAAATTTTCTCTTACATTTATGTACGTGCGACGCTCTCAAAAATTATTTCAAACTTCTGTTCAAAAATGGCTCGAAATTATCTTTTAAAATTTTCTCCTTAAACTTTTCCCGAAAATTTTACTTCTCCAAAAATTTCCGACATTTGGCCCGAATTCTCTCAACCTATATATCATAACTTTTGTTTTCCTATTTATGCACTTTAAATCCTCTTAAATTCTTATTTCCCACATTTTCAGAAATTGGCCCTTAAAATTCCCTTCTATATATATTAAACTTTTTCCCAAAATTTGCAATATTCAAATCTATATAGATACACCTCGTACGCTTCAACAATTACTCCAGGATTAATAAAACACGTTTATGAGCTTCTGATACTAATATTTTGAAAAATTTTATATAATAGAAATTTTTGTCCAAAATCCCCTCAACACCTTCAACTTCTATTTATATTTCAATACTAAAGTAATTAGAAAGTAAAATGTTTGATCACAAATATGTAATCCAAACCTTGATTTCTTAAAATTCAGATAAATTCCCTAACTTTTCTGCAATAAAATTCTACCCCAAATTATCCCGAAATTTTCAAAATTTTCTCCTTAGAATTTTCTTGAAACCTTACTTGACCCAAATTCTTTCCTAAATTTATACCCGAGCGGCGCTCTCAAAAATTATTTCAAACTTCTGTTCAGAAATGGCTCGAAATTATCTTTTAAAATTTTCTCCTTACACTTTAATAGCAAAACAAAAAAATCGACTCAAAATGCCTCAAAAACTATTTTTTAAAATTCTCTCCTTAAAATTTTCTCTTACATTTATGTACGTGCGACGCTCTCAAAAATTATTTCAAACTTCTGTTCAAAAATGGCTCGAAATTATCTTTTAAAATTTTCTCCTTAAACTTTTCCCGAAAATTTTACTTCTCCAAAAATTTCCCGACATTTGGCCCGAATTCTCTCAACCTATATATCATAACTTTTGTTTTCCTATTTATGCACTTTAAATCCTCTTAAATTCTTATTTCCCAAATTTTCAGAAATTGGCCCTTAAAATTCCCTTCTATATATATTAAACTTTTTCCCAATTATTCGCGGGCGGCACTCTCGACTGAGCCGAGCGAGTGCCCGATTTCAAAATTTTCAAAATTTCCCTTTTCAAAATTATCTACCCCAAATTGCACTTTGAAAATTTTAAAATCGTTTACCCCACACCTCGACACCAATTTGTAAGGCGCGACTTCCGCCCGACCTGAAAAGGGGTCTTAATTAAGGACGAAACAATGTAGTACAATAAATTTGTAATTAAAAACAATGGTGTTTAATTTCATGGTAGATCAATTAGTACAAATTATATAAAACCAATTCGATTATGAAGTTACAATTGAAATAATACGAGCTAGTTAATATACTAGTAAAAATATAAATAATTTTGAAGAACAAATTTAACTAAGACTATAGGTTATTAAGCAATTACAAACTAGACTAAACTTAAAGTTACAAACTAACATACTTCGAAATATTTTCTGATCAGACTTATCATTAATTAAACGTTTCGGCCGAACTACTCACGCACTTCCGACTTCTCTGGTCACTGTCTGTCCACACGAGTAGAGCTCCTGCCCAGCTCGCTAGCGGCTCACGCTCGCAGGGCGCCTCGGCGCCCTTCAATGACGCCGATCCTCGCATAGCTGGCAGGACAGCCCTCTTGCCCTCCGCCAGCATTGGCTACATCGATCTTCCTAGACAGCCCGCAGGCTCACACAGCCCGCGAGCTGGCCGTGTCCCTCGAGACACCGGCTACCGCCCGCAGGGCGGCATCCCAGTCCTTAGCACATCACCGTACACATATCCGCTGTACCTGCACACAGTTCGCAGCACCTGCCCTCCGTTCACTAGCGTTAACACTGTCTTTTCACATAGCGCGTACCTACATACGCCTGCGGCACACACCTGTACCCGCCCCGGGGGTAGTCACACAGTCCCTCGCACGCGTTCACATCTGCCCCCGCTCGCAGGGGCGGCCCGCTCGCCACCCCCCAGCCGTTAGGTCTGTCGCCGATCCTCGCACAGCTGGCAGGACATCTGCCCCCGCTCGCAGGGGCGGCCCGCTCGCCACCCCCCAGCCGTTAGGTCTGTCGCCGATCCTCGCATAGCTGGCAGGACATCTGCCCCCGCTCGCAGGGGCGGCCGGCTCGCCACCCCCCAGCCGTTATGTCTGTCGTGCCAGCCTCAGGACGACTCTCCGCGTCGGCCGTTAGTTCCGCGTCCTCGCTGTCACCCACACATTTACATCTTTTGCGTGGGAGACACACCGACAGCGACTTCCTCTTTTCCACGCACTCACACTCTCGTATCCGTTGGTCACTTCATACACAGACAGGCCCGCCTCCTCCTCGCGTCTCTTCGTCTCTCGCCCAGGGTAGCGTCTGTCTCTCTCCCACTCCCTTGATCGGGGAGCTAATATTCACTACACTGAAATAGGCACGGCGCCAACCTGTCTCGCTGCTAGCTAAGCAGTTTCCGGAGGCTACTATCTATTCCAACAAATTAGACTTTCTTTAACTTAATAAATAAATTACAGGCTAAGTATTCGCTAAGGGCCGTAGCCCCCTTACATATTGTTAATAATTTTTGAGTTTTATAAAAAAAATCAAGTAAAATTAAATTAAAAGATACAATTACAAATGATCATACTTTCTGAATATCACTTTATATTTAAATAAAGTTTTAATAAAAGATCAAATTCCATTTGAAATATCAATAAAATGAATAATTTTGAATTAAGCATCATTGATAGAAAGATAAAATATACAAAATGCAGATATTTCTGAAGTTCAAGCAGCTCAAATTGGGTGCCTAATTAATCAAGGGCTGCTAAGTCAACGACAAGTGGCAAGTACACTTGCAATAAGCCGTTTTTCAGTAAATGTGTGGTTACTTGTAAAAAAATTAAAAATTATTTACTATGGTAGGATTTACCCTCTACTCCTTGCAATGAAAAATGCTTTTAAAAATAAAGATTCATTTTCGCCTTGAGAAAGGCGCTTGATTGGTGCTCACCGGTCAGGATCTTTCGATCGAATGACGGGTGAGCAGCAAGGACACGCCCCTTTTATAATGAGAAGCGAGCGCGCGAAAAGTTATGCACACGTCATCATAAAAGCCGCGAATAATTAACCAATCAGTTTAATTGCTAATTAGGGCCAGGTTTATAAAAGCAGCCAGCTCCTCGACGCGAGTTCAGTTGTCAGTTGTTATTCAGTTGATAAAGCTCATTGAACGAGACAACTCTCCGAGGTGATTGATCACCTGGGAACGATTTGGTAAAGAAACGGTTTGTGTCTATGTTATGAAGCGAAGAAGTATACACGTCCTTTAATAAAAAGGCAATAAATGCGGGCCTTGTGCCATTATTTTATTTAAAGCATGTTTCCAATTGCCTCTGGCAAATTCATATTTTAGAAAAGCATTTTTCTGGCTTTACGCCGCCAAGAGAGATTCTAATCTCTGAAGATCATCTCCCATCCAAGCCCGGTCCTTCCAACTAACCCTTCGAGCTAAAAATAAATAAAATCATCCATCATCTTAATCATTTCCTATACTATTTAATACAATTTATTGGTGGATCGATTTTTTTGCACTTCAGTGTATAACTTTATTCTATTTTTTAAATTATTTATTAGTAAATTCTGAATTTGATTTGAAAAAGTCTGATTTTGATTTTTAAAATCCTGAATTTTGGTTTTAAACACCCTGAATTTGATTTTTAATATCCTGAATTTGATATGAAAAAAGTCCGTACTTGATTTTTAATATCCTGAAAAGTCCGAATTTGAAGTTAAAAGCCTATATCTTACATCCTTGTATCTTTAGTAAAATAGTATATGAAGGCACCGAGCGATGCTCGGTAACTTTTTTCTTCAGTTAAAAGCTTTATTTTAATATTACTATTTTTAAATTAATTTAAAATTCTGATAAAAAGGTCGATTTTTATTTGAGAGCCGGTTTCAAATTAAAAAAAATACGAAATAATATAATATTCGCCCATTGTACCCCCCCCCCCCCCTCCACCTCCACCCCGCTCGAACCCACCCCCGGATTCCCTACCACTGCGCCCTACCTTCTGCACCTGTTTTGATTCTACCATATGATTCATTTTTATTCATCCAATTAATAAATAAAACCTATCAAAATGTGTTGTTTTTTCAGAAAATTGAGACCTGCTCTTGATTATTTTTTATTCTATTAAATAAATAAAGTTCATTATAAAAACAATTATAAAACGTTTATTAATATTTCTAACGTTTAGGGACAACAAAATATGTTAAAATCCACAATCACAATACTTCTTCAAGGCCTTTGAGAATAAAGGATCTACCCGACCTATTGTCTGCCTGAGCAGAAAAGGAAAAGGGAAACCTTTTTTAAAACCCTAATAATGGGATTTGTCTACCTGAGAAGAATTAATTTGATTACGAAAAAAAACCATCAAAAACAATTTTGTCGAAGATGAGACCGTGACAGATCGAATTGTCACCCCCAAAATCCCCTAACCCGTGAATTTCATCAAAATCGGTAGAGTCGTTTTCAAAATAGAACCAAGATACAAATATATAAACAAACAAATAAATAAATATACAATTTTTGCTCGTTTCATAAGAGTAGATTTCAACATTATTTTAACAATTGTTGTTCGGTGGTATGGTTGTTTAATCTGTTGCCTCGTGTTCCCGAGACTCCCAATCTGGGTCATGTATCAGTTTTTTTTTTTTTAATAATCTCTCTAGCGTTATTACAAATCTTTCTAGGCTATTATACGATATAATATATATTTGTTTTGCTTTTATTGTAAGCTTTGAAATCAATTTTATTATATGGTTTCTCGTAGCTAGCTCCGTAATTCACTTGACTGGTGTTGTTAGAAACCTAATAGGATTAGCTGTGGAAGCAATTATTTCTCCAAAGAGTTTTCTCCAAATCGAATATAAAACTAAAGCGGATAATCTCAAACTCCGCAAACGCATTTAACGATCAATACAACTTAAAATATTAAATCCAATATCAACTCGATCTGTTCTAATTTTCTTATATTATATTCATAATTAAATTCTAAACACCTTAAAAATAATTTTTAGAAAAAAAAACCGACTTCAAAAAAATTAAATGCAACAAATAAAATAATAAGATCTCAAAAATCAAATAAAATTCACTAAGGGCCAGTTTAATAAAAATAGGATGACCCTATGCTAGGGAACTTCCTGGGGTTAACTCTCGAAATGTGTTTCATAAAAAAAAACATAGGGTGATCTCAAACTTAACCCCCCTATATTTAACTCTCCGAAATTGATGGGTTAACCTTTATCCTGGGGATAACCCTGTGTTTATTTACATTAGGAAAACATTTTATAGGTTAGAGTTTCAAATCAAAAGAATTCAAAACATATCGTTATATTATTTATATTTATAATATTATTATTATTTTTATATCTACTCTTATTAAACGAGCAAAAATTGTTTATATATTTGTTTGTATCTTAGTACTATTTTGAAAACGCTCTACCGATTTTGATGAAACAAATTCTATTAACAAGTTTTGTGGATGAGAAAACGATCTCTGGCTAGGTCTGGACCTCGACAAATTTAATCTTAATTGATCTTTTCTTAATTAAAGTAATTATTGATAAATGAAAATCTCAATAAAAAAAGTTTGTTTACATTTTTTTCAATTATCTTTTATTTTTAATTGGTTTTTTTAATTTTAAAACCCTCGAATACTTTATAGCAAATATTGTTATATATTAGAATTTGCCAATTTAATTGATTCAAATTCTTCTTATAAAAAAAAAGCTAGAAGATCAAGTACAGTCGATGAGTGGAGAAGTAATCTCCGAAATCGAAGCATATTTCATGTAAAAAATTGCTTTAATAAAATTATTATTTATTATTTATTTAATTGATTAAAAAATTCGATAAATTGTTATTTAATTTAAAAAAATAATTATACGGAATTTATTTATATACCTATATACACATAATCTGTGGACTACTAGAAATCTAGAAATGCAAAACTGGGTGCGGGGTGGGGATGGATGTGAGGGGTAAAGGAGGTGGGGGTGCAGTTGTGGGGATCCGGGGGTGGTGCGAGGTGCGGGGTTTTGGGGGCGGGGTTTGGATGGGAGTGGGGGCGAGGTGCGTGGTTTCGGGGGGCGGGGGGTCCAGGGGGCGTTTACTATATATTTGTATGTTTTTAAATTTGGTTACCGTGCATCGCTCGGGGGTTCCAGGTACTAATATTAAATATAGTCAAATATACCTATATACATGTATATAGAATTTTAATTTATGTTAACACGGAACTAGAATAAAACAAAATAATTCATTATAATATAGGTATATTTTTTAAAAGTAAATATCTAATAAATTAAATTAAAAAAATTTCAAACTAAAATCGAAGAAAGCAGATATTTCTAATAAAATAGCTAAATGTTTATATTTATTTCGTAGAATAAAATTAGATCGGAAACGATTGGAGTCAGCATTAAATTCTGATGCCAAATCATCCCATATTTTTACTTTATTTTTTCTTTAAATTAATATCATAATCTGAACGCTAAGATTCCAACACATTTTTATATTTATTAACGAGAAAAACAAGATGTTTCTCCTCTTCTATTGTGAAATTGGGAGTTCTTTTACGCTTAATTGAAGATTGGTCCTAAAATTTAATATTCACTTATTCAATACATTTCAAATTTTTAAAATTACATGATTTGTCTCAGTTTTGTTGTATCTATATATTTACTTTTTTACCACTTTATTTTTATATGATTAAATAGAGAAAAAAATTTTGATTGTTTTTAAATAATAAAAGAATACAAGACATTCATTCATTTGAATGAAAAATGAGTGAAAACAAATTCAAACACAATGTTTCTAACTCAATATTTGACAAAAATTCCCCTTCGCAATTGAATCAGCACGTAAAAAACATTGGGTTAATTAATGGCAAGCATCTAGGGAGTCGAATATATAACATCGAGAAAAAACTTGGTGATCCACCCGGCTATACGCGAAATGACGTTGGATTGTAGCTAAGTGGGTCAAGCATCTTTTCTCTCTTGGTCCAGACTTAATACTCCGCAGACTCCAATAGCATAATCCGCAGTAGTCTCGCGAGATAAAAATATATTTTTCAAATCAGCGCGGTCAAAATGATTCTCGTTGACGTATCAATATTATTCTCTGATATATTAATGAGAAAAATTATAAAATTTATTAAACATAATTGTTTTTTTTTTAAATAACTAAAATCTAGGGAATTTGGCCGTTGCCAACCTATTTTCCTACCCTTGACTCAGGGTGAGCTAACTCGACACTATTTTGTTTTATGAAATTCATATTGTTTGGAACTCTAGGATAACTCTCAACCTGGAGTTGAGTAAGCCGAGGATTATTTTTTTTATGAAACTGGCCCTAAAAAGATTTTTAGATAATTTGCTCATAAGAATTGGAGATTTCCATTATTTTGTCATTGATCATATCATCAGAACTTGTCCAAATTAATATGGGACCACCCCTAAGGTACCCCCTTTCCAATAAAAAAAGAATCATTGAAATCGGTCCATAAACAAAGAAGTTATGCGTGAACATACATAACAAAAAAGTTCCAATACCAATGAAATTTATACGGGACCAATCGGCAACTATACTGAACCCTCTGCAAAAATACCTCCGAAATCGGTCTACATGGTAAAGAGAAATCGACGAAAAAACATCATCAGAACTTTTCTCTTTTTAGTGATGTTATTAATAGTGACTTAATATAATTGAAAAGTTTTTGTTTTGCCGAGAGTAGCAGAGTTGTTGATTCACAAAGAGAAACAAAGTCTGCCTCTGCTTGATGCAAATAAACATACACACATATATATATATCGAGATGATATATCTGTATATATATTATTTATTTGTTTGAGACTATATTTTCGAAGACTTGGTCTTCATCATCAGTCTTTCTTCAATTATAAATGTTTTTCATGGAGTCAATATCATATGGATATTGAAAACTTGGTGTTCCTTCGTCACTGCTGGTCGGCTAGGGACTAATAAAGACATTCTATCTGGGCTCACATTCAAATATATATCATCTAGATATATATATGTGTGTGTATGTTTATTTGCATCAAGCAGAGGACAACCTCTTTGTTTCTCTTTGTGACTTAATATAATACCTTGCATCTCGTAAGAGAAAGCGTCGGGCGAATGAATCAGAAAATGATAATAAAATTCAATTAATAAATATAGAAATTCTCTCGAAACGTTTGCGGGTTTTGAATGAATGTTTTAAGATATTTTTTTTATAAAAGATTTTATTTATTATAATTTCGATTATTTGGTCATATGAATTGGAGATTTCCGTTATTTCGTCATTGATTATACCACCAGAACTTGACCAAATTAATATGGGACTACCCCTAAGGTACCCTCTTTCCAATAAAAGAAGAATCATTGAAATCGGTCCATATACAAAGAAGTTATGTGTAAACATATATAACAACAAGCTGACGTGTTGTGATGTGGCCATCCACTTGACTTTACCATACAACCTGGGCCCTAAAACTATTTATAATCATGTAGGGGGGAGGGGGTTAGTTATTGCATTTTTATACATCTGGGGTCCCACTGATTATGTATACAAAATTTGGTTGAGTTTGGTAAATGGCCAAGATTTTCATTTTTTGATCTTGCCCCCCCCCCTACCATTTTGGGAGGTTAGTTTTCTGGAGGTCAACTGATTATATATACAAAATTTGGTTGAATTTGCTCAAATGGCCTAGATTTTTAATTTTTAACCCCCCCCACCCCCCACCCTCCACCCCTTAATTTTGGGTCGATGTGCACCAAAATCTAATCAGTCTTAATCTCAATGGACCAAAACTACGTGTGAAATTTAGTTTGAGTACTTCAAACTAGTTTTTGAGCTAGATCGTCACAAAATTTGGTAACGCACAGACAGACTAACAGACATTATTGACAAAATAATTATATATCTCGAAAAATATAATTTTTTCGATGTTCACTTATTAGGCTTTTTGTAAACCGAAATGCCATGGCATCGCTCAATTTGCTTAATCAAAATGGTTTCAGCCGTTTTTTAGATATTTTGAAAAAAAGAAGAAAAAAACCACTTTTTTCATGCACGATTACAATACATGACCATATCCTGTATGGTAAAGTAACAAACGGGACCAACAGACATTCCGTTGCATTGATAACCTCATTCTTTTTTTCGAAGTCGGTTAAAAATGGATTCTGATTTTATTACATTTTTTAAGTATACTCGATTATATGAATTAAAAATAAGCAATGGGACTTTTATCGTAGATTGGCAAGATACGACAAGTTTCAAGAGTTTATTATTTATAGAAATGGGTAATTCCCAATGGGGAGAACATAGGGGCGGGGGGTAATTCCAAATGAGAATGTTGGTTGTATTGTCCTAGGTCAGCTTAAAGGTTAAATAATTGATAGGGAAACGAGAGATAGGATTTCTAATATTGATGCTAAGATTATAAGAAGATTTAATTTAGGCCGTATATTGTGCATTTGGTATTCAAATAGAAGCCCATTTGATAGAGTTCTGCTTTGTTAACTGCAAGGCTAATGGAAGGGCTTACCCGGCAAAGCCTAGTATCTCTCCGTGTCTATGTCCAGTTTATATTGCTCTGTGGGATTGAAATAGTACAACTTCTTTTCCTGATTCAATTTAACCAAGAACTCTTTATCACTAGAGATCTCTGCAATTAGTTCTAACCCTGTTACTTAAATAAGTTTATTTTTCTTCTGGAATCACTGATCATGGACAATTAAGAAATCAAATGACTGAAACAAAGGAGATTACACTCAGTTTCTTTTAGTTGGTGTAATAGCCAAATACTACGACAAATATAGGATCATTCAAAATAAGTGCCGGTTTTCTTGTTACCGACATTGTTTTGTATTGTTTCTACATCCATAAACATTCCAATTGTTGTCTCAGTCTGAATTTCTAGCATTTATTTATTCTGTGTCTAGCCATGGAGCAGTTTAATATTGTGCAAATTAATAAAGTAAAGGGTGTGTAGTTTCACAGTGAATGAAATAAAACTCAAAGAGGTTTATACAAACTCAATATATTTCGGATTATTAGTCCATCATCAGCAGTTTACAAGTTAAAACTAATAATAATTGAACGAGTGATCACAATTTTTAATATCTAAATCATATGTACCAATATAACAAAATATAATATTCAAATCTTACATACCAACATAACACAAGAAAAACATCAATAAAATTAAAATTTAAAAAATTGTTTTACAAAGATTTTTCTTTTTTTAAATATAAAAATATATAAATATAAATATAAGAAATCTAAGTAAATATGAATATTAATATAAATAAAAATTACAAGTATAAATATAAAGTCTTTTTAGAATTAAATTAGAAAATAAAATTACAAATTTAAGTCATAGACACAAAATTAATTATAAATATCAATTTACAAATAAGCATAAATCACATATAGAGATAAAGATTAAAATAAAACATAATAGAGATAAATTAGATGAGATAAATTACAATATACAACAATTTTGTGGTTATCTCATATATCAGTATGTCATTTATTTTAGAAGGCTGAGGGCGCGTGGTTTGAATTTAGTTTTGATTGTAATTTGGGAAATAGTATATAGTTGAGAAAGAATGAGGTTAAGAGTGTTAAGTTTTTTAATTTTTGTTAATTAATAGATCTATTATTGTGGAATTTCTAATGTCCTGCTGGTTATTGAGAATTTTATCTTTTTCGATTATAGCTTTCTTAATTTCTGTTGATTCTAATAGGTCTAATTTTCGGCTTTTAGAGGCGAAGTGTAGTGGTATAGGATTCTGGGGCGAAGGTGAGTGATTGTTTTCAACAAGGTGATCTGCGAAGCCGGAGGTTGTATCATTCAAAATAAGTATCGGGTTTCTTGTTTGTTGGTTGCCGACATTGTTTTGTATTGTTTCTACATCCATAAACATTCCGATTGTTACCTCAGTCTGAATTTCTAGCATTTCTTTATTCTGTATCTAGCAATGGAGCAGTTTGATATTGTGCAACGTGTGCTAATTGTGAAAACGTTTTATCAGAACGGAGAGCTCTTTTTGACAAATTTTAATATTGTTGTTATGGAAAAAATCATTTTTAACATTTTTTTTCTACAACTTACGATCGTAATTTTAAGTAGCGGTTTTACTACATATCTTTTTCTTTCGAACGGTATTAATATCTATGTCATATATAGGATAAAAATGGAGTTAGCAGGTTTACACTCTAAGGCGACGATATGTTGCAGTAAAAACTCGTTTTTAGTAAGAACGGGTTCTTGCTAGTTAAAACGCGTTTCACTGAATATCTTTGTGGCAACTAGAGTTTACTGATGTTGGTTGAGTTTGGTCCAAAGGTCTAGAATCTTCATTTTTGACCTTCTGCTTCATTTTTGATCGAAAATGTCAAAACTTACATCCTCATTAGAAGCAAAGTTGTAGAGGATGTAATTTTTACATTTTCGTTTAAAAATTTTTGAAAATAAACACCCAAAATAAGGCGGAAGGTCAAAAATGAAGAATTTTGAAAGTAAACTGATCCTACAAAACCTCGTAAGTCCGATTTTTGTTCAAATAAGTATTATACGTTTATACCGAACAACTTTTCACTGCGCATCTGTCTATTGAAAAAAAAATCAATAAATATTGTTGTTAATTTTTGAATTTCATAGTAAAAATAAGTAAAATTAAATTAAAAGATACAATTACAAATTATCCTACTTTCTCAATATCAGTATACATTTATATAAAGTTTTAATAAAAGGTCAAATTCCATTTGAAATATCAATAAAATGAATCATTTTGAATTAAGCATCATTGATAGAAACATCAAATATAGAAAATGGATATTTCTGAAATTCAACCAGTTCAAATTGTGTGCCTTATTAATCAAGGGCTAAGTCAACAACAAGTAGCAAGTACCTACCTACACATGCAATATGCAATAATTTCAATAATGTGTGTTTACTTGTAAAAAATTTAAAAATGATTTACTATGTAATAAAGTTTTGGCTCTATTTTTTGTAGTATATATAAATTGCCATATTTGCGAGTTAATATTTCTGTAAAATATTCCGTAAAATAAAAATAAAAAATTAATTCTTTTAAGATAAATTTATTAAATTGATGCTCTCAGAACAAATTTGTTCATTCTTCATCAGCTGTTGTTGTTGTTTTTTTATTGTATGGCATGATTTCAAAACAAATTGCAAAAGAACTAAATCATAACTGAATGGCCGTTCGCTTTGTGGATGATAAATCATCTCAGAGAAAAGAAAAAATAAATCTCTATGAAGTAAAAGTCAAAAAAAGAGGAAATAAATGAATCGGGTCTATTAACGTGACTTGTTTTATGAAGATTGAATTTGAATAAATATTATTTTGTCTACATATAAGAGTTCTACTTGCCGATAATAGCAGAATTTACATTTCTAAAGAAATCACGAGAGTAGGTACTGAATAGAGGCTGTCATGAATAATATTAGTTACATATCAGAAGAGCTGTGTTCACCCTCTCAGGAATCGAAGCGAGTGCTAAAAATAGCAATCCGGAAAAATATTAGCCACCCTGTGAGTTAGACCTTATAGTCCAGTCAAATTGTGCTCAAATGAGCCCCTATGGGAAAAGTTTTGGGTTAGTTCTGATTTTTTGCATATATAAGTTTGTTCGGGCGCTGAATCCAAATATGAGGTCTCCCACCAAAATTTCGTGACGCAACGCAAAAAAGGTGAAAAATGTTCATTTTTTGGCAATTTTTTGCTTATAACTCGGAAACTTTCAACTTTTCGTAAATAACCTTCCTATTCAAAATGAAAGTTCATAACATTTCCTACAAATTTCATTATTTAGGGTTTTTTCTCCGATCAACCGTTCGGGCTCAAGCGCAAAATCCAAGTTTTCGGCCTCGGCAGCCCTCCTGATCACCAAAAAACTCGCACTTTTTTTTTGATATTTTCCCAATTTGCTCATGAAGGAGCACGTTTTCGACAAAGACTACTCTATACATTTTTAAACTAGATTTAATTTGCTACAATTCAAAAAAAGTTTCATCTTAATTGGATAAATGGTAATCCGTGCCGCAATGAGGTTGAAGTTTTTGCAAAAAATCGAAATTTTTCCTTCATAAAATGAAAACCACTCATCCTAGAAACTTGATTCTGATATCATTCTCTAGTAAATTTTGTTGACTTGAACATTTATTTGTACCACTTTTTTGTTAAAAATCTTAGATTTATAGATGTAGATGCCAGTATTTTCCATGACACTATATGATCCGAATCCTCAGAAGTGTCATAAAAAATTCTGGATATCTATAAATTTAAGAGATTTAGCAAAAAAGTGGTTGAAGTAAACGTCCAAGTCAACAAAATTTCCTAGAGAATAAGATAAGAATCAAGTTTCTAGGATGAGTGGTTTTTGTTTTATGAAGGAAAATTTTCGATTTTTTGCAAAAATTGCAGTTTTTCAAAATTTCAACCTCATTCTGGCATGGGTTATAATTATCCAATTAAGATGAAACTTTATTTACCTTGTAGCAAATTTAATTTTGTTTTAAAATGTAAAACGTGCTTCTTCATGCTGAAAATGGGAAAATATCGAAAAAAGTGCTAGTTTTTGGGTGAAACGGGGGGGGGGCTTGGTTTTTGCGCTTGAGTCCGAATGGTTGGTCGGAGAAAAAACCTGAATAATGAAATTTGTAGGAAATTTTATGACCTTTCATTTTGAATAGGAAGCTTCTATAGGAAAAGTTGATAGTTTCCGAGTTATAAGCGAAAAACCGACAAAAAATGGCAATTTTCAACTTTTTATTTACTTTATCCAATGCGAAGCATGGGGAAAGTATTGTAATCGGTCTCGCGCCAAGCGCGACTTCAACGGGTCCTCAGGTAAAGACTACGGAACCCATGGACTCAATTAAAGTCACAAATTGTAGTATTCAATTAGGTTGAATTTTAGCACGTGACGGTTTTGCCAAAAATTACATGGAGTCTCGTCGAGAAGCCAAAAAGTGCGATTGTTTCATTTAGTGCGTGCGGATGGATGGATGGATGGATGTTATCGTTTTTTTGGGCCACGATTTTTTCCACAACGTTGCACCGATTGAAATGAAATTGAAAACCTACCATTAGTTTAACAAAATGAAGAGCTGATTAGTTTTCGGTACATATCGGCCCACAAACATTAGTACTTTATTTCAGTACTTTTTTAGTATTTTCTAAATATCTTGAAAATGACTTAACCAATTTTGATGAAATTTAATATCCTAATTAAGTACCTTGGGGACCACCAAAAAGGTTAAATAAAGTTTTTAGTAAAATTATATTTTAAAGTACTTTACTCTAGAGTAAGATCAAGCTTGAGTTGTTTACCAAAAAAGAATTTAGTCTTTTTGATTTTAAGTCGATTCTTCCACGTTTTCAGTAGATGTTGGCATTAATATTCAAAACATCAAAAATGGAATGCAATAAGGTTATTCCTCTAGTAGTAGATAAGAATCGATCGCTATTTTTGATTTTAAGCCGATTCCTCCATGTCTTCAGCAATGGTTACCAATAATAACCGAAATGTCAAAATCTAATGTAGAATTATTATTCCTCAAGTAATAGATGAGAATCAATCGCTATTTTTGATTTTAAGTCGATTCCTCCATGTCTTCAGCAATGGTTACCAATAATAACCGAAATGTCAAAAATCCAATATAGAATTGTTATTCCTCGACTGTTAAATGAGAATCGATCATTATTTTTGAATTAAAGTCAACATGAACTGCAAATTGCAAGTGATATCTGATTAATAATAAAGAAATAAACATATTAATATTTCAAATGAATTTGGATAAAGTTTAGCAACGATCCGTTGCAGTTTATTTTATTTTCTACAATGTTGTGTCACGAAATTTTGGCGGAAGACCTCAGATTTGGATTCCGCGTCCCGAAAAACATAAATATGATTAAAATCAGAACTACCCCAAACCTTTTCTGATAAAAACACCATTTGACTGGACTACTACTGATTCCAATACCCGAGGGGTGAACCGCGTCCTAAATATAGTGTACACCTACTACCACTTTCACTTTCATTCCCAAGTAGAAGACAATAGATGAAGGGGTATAATCTAATGAATTCCAAAATAATTCCACATAATTCCAAACACATGTACACCTAATTCCAATCACGGTTCACCCCTCGGAAATACCAATACCTATGGTAGCCCAGATTTATTAAATGACAAAACCTCTCTGTTTCATTTCTTTAGATCTAATTAATTATTTCGTGTATTTATATACATTTTTTTGTGGTAGGTTAATCCAATGTAATTAACGTAATTCCAAATCTACCCGCCCACACTTGCAATTTAATTAATTAATTATTTTTTTAATTTCCTCTTTAATTAAAATTTAGAAGATTAATTAAATACCCCAAAACGGAACACACAGAGAGGATGTGAGTTTAATTAAGAAACATCGTTTATGGTTTGTGGTATATTTTGCATGTCTCTCGGCGAAAGAGAAAAAAAGTCAGGCAAATTATGTAGCGGTAGATTATTGCCTTCTTAATTAATCATACTATATATATTTATCTAGATTAATTTGTAACAACGCTTAGAGAAATTTCTCTAAAAAAATTACCCTCTTGCCTAGAATCGAACCGACGAATTCTTGAACTATGGTCATCAGCTCTAACCACTAGACCAATGTCACATTAATATTTATATCTTGATTTCTTTTACTAAAACTATATATTTTTGATTTAGACTTTGTGTCTAGATAATATTGTATTCATTTGAACTCGAATGAAAATGAAAAAACACCAATAGATTTTTAAATTAAGAAACATTAAATATATATTAATTAACGAGGCAAATTTGAAATATAATTCTCAGCTCGGATTTTAAACTGATGGCCCCAATCGATTTTCATTAATCAGGCAAATTTGAAATATATATATTCGAGTTTTGAAATGAAAGACTCCGATTCATTTTAAATTAAGAAACATTAAATATATTGATAATTGTCCCCCCCCCCCCTCGCCACTCAAAAATTAAAGAGGTGAAACTTTTAAGAGACGATGTATTTTCGGTAGTTTACGGGTATACATTTGGAGTGCACGAAAAGCTCGTTAAGAAAATATTTGTTTAATTTTTAAACAAAAAATAAAACCTATTATTAAAAAAAATTATCGAGCGACCTTTAAAAATCCATATTTTGAGCTGAAATTTTCAACCAGTTATCTTTATTATATACTACCTGTGACGGTCGCCAAACTAGCTAAACTTTATCCAAATTCATTTGAAATATTAATATGTTCTAGAGTAAAGTATTTTAAAATATAATTTTACTAAAAACTTTATTTAACCTTTATTGTGGTCCCCAAGATACTTAATTAGGATATTAAATTTCATCAAAATTGGTTAAGTCATTTTCAAGATATTTAGAAAAAACTAAAAAAGTACTGAAATAAAGTACTAATGTTTGTTTACCGATATGTACCAAAAACTAAACAGCGCTTCATTTTGTTAAAATACTGGTAGGTTTTCAATTTCAATTCATTCGGTGCAACGGTGTGGAAAAATTCGTGGACGAAAAAAACGATAACACACATCCATCCATCCATACATCCATCCGCACGCACTTCCAAAAAAAATGGCACTTTTTGGCCTCTCGGCGAGATCCCAGGTAATTTTTGACAAAACCGTCACGTGCTAAAATTCAATCTCATTGAATACTTCAATTTGTGACCTTAATTGAGTCCATGGGTTCCGTAGTCTTTACCTGAGGACCCTTTGAAGTCGCGCTTGCCGCGAGAGCTATTCCAATACTTTCTCCCATGCTTCGCATTGGATAAAGTTAAAAGGAGAATTTTGGATCCTGTCTGCTCTCAAATTTGAGAATTCAAATAGTTTTTCTTCTAGATAACTAGTTTTATAATATTATGAGAACTGTCTGTGCCCTGGAACTTTCTTATAATTATTGTAAAGTTCATTTTACCTAATGGGCAATTTTTTTCAAACCACAATGGCTAACTTTAATCATTAAGATGAAATCAAAGAAACTAGTAGAATTGAGGTAGGCAATAATGACCAATAAGCTCGTTATCATCAGCTGTAGAACTTTTTTTTTCTTGAAAATTGAGAATAGAAAACTTGAGAATATGAGTTTTTCTAAAATAAAATCCTTCTTTTATAAAAGAATAAATCGTTCAATATAAAAAAAAAAAAAAAAAAAAAAACAATAGGCACAAGGGGAGGAGAAAAATCCAGTTTCTGATTAAAACTCACAAATTAGTTATCGAAGATTTAAAAGTTTTTTAAGAAAAAAAATTAAATAAAAAAATTAACAAACTTGAAGAAGAGAAAAAAAAACTTTCTTCCCGATGGAAAGAAATTCAACATAAAGTTTTTTTTTTCTTTTTTTTTTTACGTTTATTTAATGGGAGATGGAAAGAATATCCATTTCACTGAAAATAAATACACATTTAGAGAGTTTTTCTTTGCTAGAATATTTATTATTATATATTATATAATATAAAAGAAGAAAATAATGATGAGAGTTTTCCCCGGAGGAAATTTCAACTTTATGGTGAAAATGAAAATTTATGATCGTGTGTTGTTGTTGTTTTGTGTTGTTTGTTTAACAGATATAAGTACTTAGGAGCAAAATTGAAATAAATGAACGTTTGAAGGATTAAATTTAACTAAAGTGTGTTCCACGGTAATTTATTATTATTATATCATAATTTCTGCGTTGAAGTTTCTTAAGATTTCTTTAATTAATTATTAGTACCTGGACCCAGGTAACCATAATATCCTAAGAATATTCTAAGGATATTCTAAGGACATTTAAATCTTCTTAGAATATTCTGAGGATATTGTGTGTTACCTGGGGAGGCACCGAGCGATGCTCGGTAACTTCCTCCTTCAGTTAAAAGCTTTGTTTTAATATTACAATTTTTAAATTAATTTAAAATTCTGATAAAAAGGTCGATTTTTATTTGAGAGCCGCTTTCAAATTAAAAAAAAATAGAAAAATATATAATATTCGCCCACTGTACCCCCCCCCCCCACCTCCACACCGCTCGACCCCACCCCCGAAACCTCGCCCTACCCCCGAATCACCAACCACTGCACCCCACCTCCTGCACCTGTTTTGATTCAACCATATGATTCATTTTTATTCATCCAATTGTTAATAAATAAAACCTATCAAAATGTGTTGTTTTTTCAGAATATTGAGACCTGCTCTTGATTATTTTTTCTTCTATTAAATAAATAAAGTTCATTATAAAAACAATTATAAAACGTTTATTAATATTTCTAACGTTTAGGGACAACAAAATATGTTAAAATCCACAATCACAATACTTCTTCAAGGCCTTTGAGAATAAAGGATTTACCCGACCCATTGTCTGCCTGAGCACAAAAGGAAAAGGGAAACCTTTTTTTTAAACCCTAAGAATGGGATTTGTCTACCTGAGAATAATTAATTTGATTACGAAAAAACCCATCAAAAACAATTTTGTCGAAGATGAGACCGTGACAGATCGAATTGTCACCCCAAAAACCCCCTGACCCGTGAATTTCATCAAAATCGGTAAAGCCGTTTTCAAAATAGAACCAAGATACGAATATATACTGTAAACAAATAAATAAATATATATACAAATATACAATTTTTGCTCGTTTAATAAGAGTAGATTTGGACTAAATTTGACTAAATTAGTACTTAGACTAAATTAAACTATCGAGTACTGAGAGGTAGATTATCTTTGTTTTTAATTTACCATACAAGGTATGGTTAAGTATGGTATTGTAATCGTATATGAAAAAAGTGTTTTTTATTAGTTTTTTTAAAAATATCTCAAAAACGGCAGAAACTATTTTGATTAAAAAAATTGAGCAATACCATGGCATTTTGCTCTACATAAAAGCCCTAATGAGTAAACATCGAAAAAATTATATTTTACGAGATATTAACTACACTGCAAAATTGATTCACTAATAAAAACTTGATAAAATAGCAAATAATTTTTAAAATTTTTACAAAAACCATATAATTTTTTCTTAAACTAACATATTCAATTAATATTGAATTTTATATAACAAAAAAAAAATAAATAAGTAAAATTAAATTAAAAGATACAATTACAAATTTTTATACTTTCTCAATACTACTTTATATTTAAATAAAGATTTAATAAAAGATATCAAATTCCAATCAAATGAATAATTTTGAATTAAGCATCAATGATAGAAAGATAAAATATGTGGTATACAAAATGGGTATATGGATAAGTGAACATTGAAAAAATTATATTTATTGAGATATTAATTGTTTGGTCAAAATATCAATAGTACGTTGCCAAATTTTGTGTAAACTCTAGCTGCTCAAAAACTAGTTTGAATATCAAAACGAAATTTCACATGTAGATTCATTATATTGAGATTAAGAGCTGATTAGATTTTAGTTAAAATCTGTACAAAATTTAAGGGGGTGAGGGCTCTTAAAAAAGTGGTTTCTTTTGCTAATCATTTTTTTTTTCAAATATCTCAACAACGGCTGTATTTTTCTATTTTTATAGGTAATTCACCTTTCTAAGCAAAAACTAAATCTATTTGAAATAAAAAAAAAAAAAAAACTCTTTGTTGAGATAAAATTTAAAAAAAACGGTTCTAACGTATTTTTTAGTAATTTGAAAAATATCCCAAATATGAATTCCATAATATAAAAAACATTAATACGGAGGAGTATTTTTGTGTTTAAGACTCCAAAATCAATAATCCCACATTTTCCAGTTCAGAGGTCAAATTTTGAAAAAAAAGAGCTTTTAAGATATTTTAACCATAAACTTATGTACCGAAATTGAATTCTGAAACCCTTTATACATATATAATTATAAATAGTATGTTTGCATGCAACATCTCTGTCTACACTCATTGTTTAATGATTCTTGTTTGATGTTTTTGAGCGTACCGAGTCTTTAAAAATGTTTACACAATTTCCTCCGTTATTTCAAGTTAAATTCATTAATTTTTACCAAAATAAAACAAATTAAATTATTCATAAGGGATTCATAAATTAGTTACCTTTAAAATACATAATCGTCTAGTATAGATTGAAAAAATTACTATTATTCTCAAAATTTATACTATAATTATAATATATGCGTCCACTTTAAAATGATCTCGCGCTTCAGAGTTAGAAATCCACGCTTATGGATGGATTTAGCAGCAAGTATGAGGTGCCTTCTGGACTGCGAACACTCATCAGAGCGGGTTGCCTATCTCCGCCTTGAACAACGAAAGTCTTGCTCGCTCGAGCGATGCAGTTGGGTTTTGGCTCAAGACCTGGAGAGATAGCTGATGGCGGGGGTGTTAGCGGGGTAGAGGGGAGGGTCGCCTGCATGAATGGGCAGGCCCATTGCCTGGAACGTTTTGAGTTTCGTGCTTCGGTCCTCAGCCAAATTACTACTAGTTCAAACGATCAACTTATAGGAAACAAATCAAAATAATTAAATCATCTTTACTTGCTAGCTAGCTAGTAATAAACTTAATCAAAAAATATTTATTAAGGCCTATATTTTAAATACTTCACAGTTTAATCTCTATAAACCAAAAAAGTTATGCCTGAACATACATAACAAAAAAGGTCCAATACCAATGAAATTTATATGGGATCAATTGGCAACTATACTGAACCCAATGCAAAAAAATCATCGAAATCGGTAAAGAGAAATCGACATAGAAACATCATCAGAACTTGACCAAATTTTTTATGGGACCAACCCTATGGTACCCCCTTTACAATAAAAGAAGAATCATTGAAATCGGTCCATAAACAAAGAAGTTATGCGTGAACATACATAACAAAAAAGGTCCAATACCAATAAAATTTTCATTGCATTTTTGAATCTGAAATCGTAAAGCTTGAAAGCCCCAAATCTAATCATGTTTGACCTTTTCGACCAACCTTTAAATATTAGTATTTAAGACTCAAAGACCAAAATACAATCAGTAATTGAATATGTATGATAATTTATAAGAATTTTGCTGGCTTGGTGTGTATTGGATATATTAATTTTTTATTACTAGGATAAATAAACTGAATTTGCTTCTTTCCAGTAATTTATTTTGTTTTTCAAATGGTTATTCCAAGTATTTCGAGAGCGTTCTCAGCATCTCTTCCTCAGTGAAAACAAAACGTTTTTTCAAGGAATCGTGTTTTATCCAACAAAGCCTAAAAAACACAGTTAAATTACAAGGTAGACACGGGCTTTTTAATGAGGGAATACAAAATTTTAATTGAAATGACAAATAAATAAACATTTATGCTTTTTTATTAATTAATTGCGCGTGCCAGAAAGCGTAGACAATTTTGTGGTCGTTGACCTTCCCTCGACTGGTCATTAACAGTAATTAGTTAGTTAAATTTAAACCAGCTCTGGTGCTGACCATTTTTCGATTTTTAAATTTCATTGGACTTTATTATAAAGAGATGTAAATAATTGTATATTCGTATGTTGTCTCATTTTAAATTTGTATATATATGTATGTGTGTGTTGTGTGATCGAGCTTTTTATCAATGTTCTGTACAAACTGATGGAGTCGGCACATTGGTGGGGGAGTATTTTTTTGACACCTGTAACTATAACAACTCACTGACTTGCCTATTGTGTGGTCCCACAGTTTCCACTGAGGAAGAGATGCTGAGAACGCTCTCGAAATATTTGGAATAACCATTTGAAAAACAAAATAAATGACAGGAAAGAAGCAAATTCAGTTTATTTATCCTAACAATAAAAAAATGTATGATAATTAATAAGAAAATTGGTTCAAATGTTGATTTCTTTTAAAAAGTGGGAAGTTCAATCAATTCAAGTTAAATACACATACTTAAGGATGCCTAAACCAATTCAGAATATTTGTAAATACAAACCAAACAGTACTTAGTAATAATATTCGACGCTATTCGAATCAAAACATTAGAGCAGAAATCGAACTCAAATGAAGTGAAAGACAAATATGTATACTATATGCCATATATGTTCCAAGTATCAAACTGGAATGATTTTGTAAACATAACGTTATTTGAATTAGCCGAGGCTCATATTTACTTGATTAATATTTAATAATAATATCTATATACAGAGGGGTCCAAAAAAATGTATCTGTCGTGGCCACATCGTAGAATTGACCATTTCATGAAAGGATCGAGAATTTCATGAAATAGTCACATTTCATGAAATGTTTCACTGTCTATTGGCCACATCATGATGTGCCTTGGCCAGATCAATGATAAGAAATCGTTTGTCGATATGGTCAACAAAACGCGCGGCTACTTCATGAAATGGTCAAGATTATTTGATCATATCATAAAATGGTTACATTAATTACCGGTAGAGGCGCAGGAAGCGTTTTGTTTATGTGTCAACATGGCAGCCGCTGAAAACAATGTTGTTACTCTTAGTGAAAAAGTGAATAATTTATACTGAAATATTGTAAGACTGTCTTCTTTTATTTTAAATTGATATAAATTGTTTGTGCATTCCACGTGAATTTTCGATTTCTTTTTGTACCAAAGTACCTACTTATATCTAAATATTTGTTTGTTTTCTAAAAATAATTATGTAAGTTGACGTGTTTGATGTTTAATTTTGTAAGGATAATATTAGGAACCTATATAAATGAATAGGTAACTTGAATTAAAATAATATTTTTTCTACATTGTGGCATTTTAGATTTGGTATGTTGTATTTTAAGATTCTTTTAATATTTCCTAAAGTTCCTAGTTATAAATGTTTATCTTACTTAAAGAACAATAAACAAGTTTGTAACATATTCTGGATTTTTATTAAATATTTTATGGACACCCTATTTTACGATTCGGCCGATCGTGGATGACAAAATCAAGAAATGTTCACGATTTAATGATCTGGTCAAATTAAGTTGGCCACATCATGAAATGTGACCATTTCATGAAATTCTCGAGCATTTCATGAAATGGTCAATTCTACGATGTGGCCACGACATATCCACTGTTTAAAAGTCCATAACTTGCAAATTGATGAAGTTGTCTCATTTTTTGTGAAAGTGTAGATTAAAGTCCAACTTAAAGATATCACTGTAGGTGTTCGAAATGGTCACCATTAACATCCACACACAAACGATGCCGCCGAACTGCAGCACGAACTACTGACTGCAACGTGTTCAGTTGAATATTTGCACATGAATGTACGATGGATTCTCGAAGTTCATCCAATGTGCGTGGCTTTTGTCGATAAACGACGTCCTTTAGTGTTCCCCACAAGTAAAAGTCCAGCGGAGTTAGGTCTGGGGAACGTGGTGGATACTCCACAGCATCTCTACGGCCTATCCATCTTCCTGATTCGGCTTCTAACCAGAAGGCTATGCCCCTCGGACTCCGTAGTGGGTTTTAATCCTTCATCAGGCGCAATTATCGAACTCTTCAGATCGAGCGCAATGCGCCTGACAGGCGCACTATGTTATTAATATTATAATTTAATAAGTAATTATAATTTTACCCAGTAATTATCATTTTATTATTCGAAAGGTTATCATTTACTTTTTTGGGATTGTAGCGGCCCGTGTTGCTTTGGCTACGAGCTTTTAGTCACGGCCGCTAGATGACTCAGTAAGATCGTTGCGACACTTTGCATGACTGATAATATTTCAGTCATGTATTAAGTAAGGCAATTCGATCTCGACTAGGCATCGAAGGAGGAGCCATCCACCAACAAGGAGCTCCTCACCCGCCAACACAGCGGATGGCGCCCAGCTCGGTTCTTTACCAGGGACGAACATCGCCCTGTCCAAATCATTGTTAGGTGCCCACCAACTAGATGGGCAGCGCGGACACGCACCACGCAACCCCGACCCCTAACAGGGATGTTTAAAAAAATAACGAATTATTTTTCATAACCTAAAAAAATATCAAAATTTCCGATATACCACCAAATTGACTTAAATTGTTAGGGTAACAAATTAAATGAACTTAACAGTTAGGTAAAAAAATTAACATTGTAGTGCAGGGTTCATAAGACGTGACGACTGCAGTTTGAGCGTTCCTAGTGTTTCCTATGACTCCAAGGAAAATTAATATTACGAATTCTTCAAATGTATGACGAATTCGTGCGCAATGTGCCCGTGAGGCCAGTATGGTGATCCCAGGTAACCACAATATCCTAAGAATATTCTGAGGATATTCTAAGGACATTTAAATCTTCTTAGAATATTCTGAGGATATTGTGTGTTACATGGGATAACTGCTCTCCACGACGCCAGAGGGTAAACTAAATAAGAGGGCTCTAAAATAATTATTTAAATTTCCTAATTTTAATAAATTTTATGCCATGAAATATTAGAGGGTTTTTAAATTAAAAAAAATCACGTCATCGCAAGCCGATTATAATAAGTATAGATAGATAGATAGATAAGTTTTATTGTATGTGCAATATTCCCAATTCTCTTTGTGTAGCTGTCTAACCATTTTGATGTCAATAGGGAAATTATTGATCTGGGTGGATACCATTAAATTGCGTTTCGAATATTTTATGTTTTAGCTTGATAAAAGCCGTGAACGTGTTCAGCTTAGAATACCTTTAGTCTTGAAAGAGGAATTTATCAAGAAGAGTAGAAAAGAAAATGATGGGAGAAAAATGTTAATGATTCTATTATTATGGATAAAAATGTTTTTGAACTTTTGGAATTTTATAGGACTATCTATAATTTTCAACTTCTATATGGGATTATTCACTAACAAAAGTCAAATTTTAAAATGCCTATTCCCGATTTAATGATGAGTGAGTACCTGGTGGACTGTTTTGATTCAACCACTTGATTAATTTTAAGTGAGACCCTGATAGATCGTAGTGTCAACCCACAGACTTCCTAACCCATGAATTCATCAAAATTGTTAAGCGTGCCCTACACGATCATTCTGACTGTCAATCAGATTGAATCAATCATTCGTTACTTCAATGATGCAGAACCCTACACAATCATTCCGACTGACAGTCAGGTTAAAGTTTTTTTGGCTCATTCTACAGTGATAAACACATACATCTATGATATCTTCATCTAAATGTTCTTCCATGGTTGCTTAGTAAAATGATAATATAAACACTAATAAGGTCCTCTTCACACTTTAATCTATTCAAGTAATTCAAGTAAATAATTAATATTAAATTATTATTGATTTTTTGTTGCAATTTGATTCCATTAATAAAATGAAAATCTAACTAATAATGATCATATTACCTACATGATTATCAAATTCACTAAATATTTGAATTCTTAAAATTGTACCTATAAGTTCTCGATTGATTAAAAGAATGACGGTACCATTAGATACACGCTTCATTCAGATTGTCAATCTCCCCTCCTTTTTATACATGATTGAAGCACTGATTTCTAGATTCCTGGAAATCCGTCAATCTCGTTCATCAGTCCATCAGTCCTACCCCTACACGCACAATCGGAATGTCAATCCTAGACAGTCAGAATGATCGTGTAGGGGCTGCTTTAGAGCCGTTTTCAAGAAACTAATGCTTGCTCATTTAATAATATAAGTACCTAGAACACCGTTAAAAGCGATATGTTAATATTATTTTTAATTCAGTTTAAAATGTCGATTTTTAATCACAGCCAAAATAAAATAAAATATAAATAAAACTTAATTTATATTTTTAACAACGTTTACACCCGCTATGGCCATCATCAAAAGACGTTTCATTGGCCACAAAGTTTTGAATATAATTGCAATATTAAAAAAATATTAATAAACACGGAGGTTGTTTCGTTGACCCTTTCAAATCCTGAAGAAGGAAATAAGATTCTTCAAATTGTCGAATTTTTTAAAGAATGAAATTGATATTCTAATAAATTATTTTATTATAGAAAAATACCTTTAATTAAATAAATAAATTTATTAAACCAATTATTTTACATTAATTAATGTATACATTGTATTTTTTGCTTCGATTCCGGAGATTACTTCTCCACCATCGAGTGTCCTTATTCATCTTTAGTCCTTGTTTTTAATAAGAGGAAAAATCTAATTAGATAAAAAAAACTCTTTTCCGATAATTAGTTCAATTCCATTATTCCCCAATCAAGTCGATTGGTTTTTCACTCCCTCATCTCTCTCCATTCCTTCTTTTCTCCAATCTCTTCTATCAATTAAATAATTTTTTTTTTTTTTTTTTTTTATAAATTTTATTAAACCAATTATTTTACATTAATTAATGTATACATTGTATTTTGCTTCGATTCCGGAGATTACTTCTCCACCATCGAGTGTCCTTATTCATCTTTAGTCCTTGTTTTTAATAAGAGGAAAAATCTAATTAGATAAAAAAACCTCTTTTCCGATAATTATTTCAATTCCATTATTCCCCAATCAAGTCGATTGGTTTTCAATTAAATAAATTGGCACATTCTAATATATATAATTATATTTGTAATGATCTATTAGTGGAATTTAAAATAAAAAAAAAAACAATTAATTTTATTAAAAGGAAATTGAATAAAAATGTAAATAATAATTATACATTTTTATCGAGAATACAACACCTGTGAATAATTATTTTAATTAACAAAAAACCTACCAAAAACAACTTAGCCAAAGATGAGACCGTGACAGGTCGAAATGTCAACCCAAAAACCCCCTAACCCGTGAATTTCATCCATTTTCTAGGAAACCCATTATATATATATACAATAATTGCTCGTTTAATATAATAAGATAAGATAGTGAGCTCGATAACTTTTTGCCCCTAAATATAATAATCCATTTCATCTCGGGTCTAATAGATACACTATTTGTGATTTTCCTATTTCTTTGTTAAAATAGTGAAACTATTAATAATTGTAAAGAGAAATCTTTGATTAGAGCAAAGTTTCACCATCATATTAAGTCAGTGAGGATTTATTAATTGTTAAAAAAAAAAAGGTTCATTAGTATACCATATAGTGGCATTGCGCGAATGTCACGCAGACGTTTGTTTGTATGAATATAAAGCAGACAGCCAGCCACTTGATTACATTCCCACTTGCAACACATATTCTAAAAGGACGGACGGACGGACACGTTTTCAAAGAGTAATGAATAATTGTTTTCACAGCTTCCAAATGATTCATTAAAAAATGTTGAAGAAATTTTATTATACTCTATTTTCAATTAAGTCTACGTTTGTGAATATAACAAAATGTACCATATAGATGAATAATGAAGTAAAAAAGAGATAAAAAGGTGAATTGATATATATGATTGCAAAAGGGCAGGCATCTGTATGTGAGTTCAAACAGCCGAAGAGAAATGGAACCAGCAGACTGTGTGTTTATAAATATTTAAAAATCCTCAGGGGAAATTACGTAAAAAATGGAATTTTTGCCAATGTAACGCTCAATTCGCATTTATAACCTACATTTGCTCACAGGGATTATAATCTATTTTGTTTTTATTATTTAAATTGAACAATGAATGGATTAGTTAGAATTTTTTAATCTGTTATTCATATATCGGTATGAGTTTTTTATCTTGAGACAGTCTTATAACTCAAACACAGTGTTTTTACTTTATCCAATGCGAAGCATGGGTAAAGTATTGTAATCGGTCTGGCGGCAAGCGAGACTTCAAAGGATCTTCAGGTAAAGACTACGGAACCCATGGACTCAATTAAGGTCACAAATTGTAGTATTCAATTAGATTGAATTTTAGCACGTGACGATTTTGACAAAAATTACCTGGGGTCTCGTCGAGAGGCCAAAAAGTGCCCTTTTTTTACTTTATCCAATGCGAAGCATGGGAGAAAGTATTGTAATCGGTCTCGCGGCAAGCGCGACTTCAAAGGGTCCTCAGGTAAAGACTACGGAACCCATGGACTCAATTAAGGTCACAAATTGAAGTATTCAATGAGATTGAATTTTAGCACGTGACGGTTTTGGCAAAAATTACCTGGGATCTCGCCGAGAGCCCAAAAAGTGCCATTTTTTTTGGAAGTGCGTGCGGATGGATGGATGGATGGATGTGTGTTATCGTTTTTTTCGTCCACGAATTTTTCCACACCGTTGCGCCGAATGAATTGAAATTGAAAACCTACCAGTATTTTAACAAAATGAAGCGCTGCTTAGTTTTTGGTACATATCGGTCCACAAACATTAGTACTTTATTTCAGTACTTTTTTAGTTTTTTCTAAATATCTTGAAAATGACTTGACTTAACAAATTTTGATGAAATTTAATATCCTAATTAAGTACCTTGGGGACCACAAAAAGGGTTAAATAAAGTTTTTAGTAAAATTATATTTTAAAGTACTTTACTCAAGAACATATTAATATTTCAAATGAATTTGGATAAAGTTTAGCAACGATCCGTTGCAGTTTATTTTATCTTGAGACAGTCTTATAACTCAAACACAGTGTTTTTACTTTATCCAATGCGAAGCATGGGTAAAGTATTGTAATCGGTCTGGAGGCAAGCGCGACTTCAAAGGGTCTTCAGGTAAAGACTACGGAACCCATGGACTCAATTAAGGTCACAAATTGTAGTATTCAATTAGATTGAATTTTAGCACGTGACGATTTTGACAAAAATTACCTGGGGTCTTGTCGAGAGGCCAAAAAGTGCCATTCTTTTTGGAAGTGCGTGCGGATGGATGGATGGATGGATGGATGAATGGATGGATGTTATCGTTTTTTTCGTCCACGATTTTTTCCACACCGTTGCACCAATTGAAATGAAAATGAAAACCTAACATTATTTTTACAAACTGAAGCGCTGATTAGTTTTTGGTACATATCGGCCCACAAACATTAGTACTTTATTTCGGTACTTTTTTAGTTTTTTCTAAAAACTTGAAAATGACTTAACCAATTTTGATGAAATTTAATATTGTAATTGAATACCTTGAGGACCACAAAAATGGTCATATAAATTTTTTTGTAAAATTATATTTTAAAGTACTTTACCCTAGACTACCATAGTTCATTGGTTAAAGTTTAGCAACGATCCGTTGCAATTTATTTTTTCATGAAAAATGGTTTCAAATAAAAGTTTATTTATATCAGAGGGGAAACTAAACTACGCTATTGTTTGTTGACGTAGAACAGGCTTTCAAGGATATTTCGAGGTGAAGTTCTGTTTTTTAAATGGAAACCTATATTATTGGATAAAAATACTTGGTAGGTTTCACATTGAGATATAAAAAAATAAAACGAATTTATTTTTAGAGAATCTTTAATCTCGATATATATATTTCTATAGGCAAACTGATGGTTTAGCTATGGGCAGTCCGCTTAGTCCTATCCTTGCTGAAATTTACATGGCTAATTTAGAAAAAACAATTCTCGGTCCGAATAATTCCTTTGCTAAACAAATTGTTTTTTGGCGTAGATACGTTGATGATATTTTTTTAATATGGTCAGGCACTCTTAGACAATTGAGCTCTTTCCAAAATTACTTAAACTCTCTTCACTCTAATATAGAATTCACTTCCGAAATTGGAAATAAAACCCTTTCTTTTTTGGACCTCCAAATAACTATTTCGAAAAACAAACTTAATTACAAAATTTTTAGAAAAGATACTTTCACAGACACAGTGATTCCATTTTCGTCCAACCACCCTACTAACACTAAATTTGCCGCTTTTTATTCGATGATCTACATTCTTTAAATATTTGCAAATTTGTTTTGTGTGTAAATTCTCATTTCTCAGAAGACCATTCAAAATTAAACAAAATAGACTTCTCCCTCCACGAATTTTAAATATTTACTCTTTTGTTATCTTAAAAATTAATCTTACCATTGAGTTGTATTCAAATTCGAAATCCTCTTTTCTCAAAAGGCCATTAAAAATTAATCCAAAATAGACTTCCTACCTTTTCTCCCTCCAGTAATTTTAAATATTTACCCCTTTGTTATCTTAAAAATAAATTTTACCATTGAATTGTATTCAAATTTGAAATCCTCTTTTCTCAAAAGGCCATTCAAAATTAATCCAAAGTAGACTTCCTATCTTTTCTCCCTCCACTAATTTTAAATATTTACTCTTTTGTTATCTTAAAAAAATAAATTTTACTATTTACTTGTATTCAATTTCGACTTATTCAGATCAGTTACTTCCTGTATCTCCTGAAGATGGGTTAGTCACCCGAAATATATATATCGAGATTAAAGATTCTCTAAAAATAAATTCGTTTTATTTTTTTGTATCTTAATGTGAAACCTACCAAGTATTTTTATCCAATAATTTTAAAAAATGTTTCACCAAGTACCAACACCAAATTCCTTAAAAACTATGGAAACCTATATGTTTCTTTACATATTCTGAATCTACAAAAAAAAGTGAATAACTTTTATTAGAACGATTTTTTTATACGACATCAAATAATTAAAAATTATTAAATCAATTATATCTCAAAAAAATCCTAATAATTATTTTTAACAATCATTCAACTTAATTATCAAGTAATAATGATTAAATAATTAATTATTAAATAAATAATTTAATAATTTAATAATTTTTCGACAATGTTCTGTGACATTCCAGAGTGTACGTATCGCAAGTCTTCTGGATGAATTCCAGTTCCAATTTAGTTATTTTGGCCTGTTCCAGTTTCTTCGTAGCCTTTACATTTCTAATTTTTTTTTTAACAGATTTACAACACGATAAAATGAAGTTTGGGAGGGTGTATTCTTATCAGGAAAACGCTCGGCATCCATTTCAATGGCAGCCCCATAACACTTCTTCTACATTAACCTGATAAATTAAGACCATTTCAATTCTGTCTTCAACAAAAAATGCTCCATTTTTATTATAGTAATACAATATAACTCTACTGGATTGACACGAGAAATAAACTTTTTTACACTTAAGAATTTTAAATTAGATCTATTAAATAGAAAATAATCTCTTAAATCTGAGTATAATGAAGTTTTTTTTTTGGCTTTTCGGCCTTTCTAGCCATAAGCCTAATTACGATACTAGTTATATTTTTTTTTAATTTGTCTCTACCCCGGGGGTCAGATTTTAGCTGGATGCCTCGAGTCGGATTCGAACCCGGGTCCCCTGGTTAGCTCGCTGTCACGCTAACGCCTAGCCTATCTGACCCCCCATAATGAAGTTTTAATATCATTATAAACACTTATTTTCATTGTTGTGACTTTTCGATTTAATAAATATTTACTTAATAATTAATTATTTGATCATTATTAATTGATAATTAAGTTGAATGATTGTTAAAAATAATTTTTAAGATATTTTTTTTTATTTGATGTCCTATAAAAAAATAGTTCTAATAAAAGTTGTTCAGTTTTTTTTTTTTTTTTTTTTAGATTCAGAATATGTACAGAAACATATAGGTTTCCATTTAAAAAACAGAAATTGATCTCGAAATACCCTTGAAAGCTTGTTCTAGGTCGACAAACAATAGCGTAGTTTAGTTTGCCCTTGATATAAATAAACTTTTTTTGAAACTTTTCTCATATAATTCACTGTTTTTGAGTTATAAGATTGTCTCAAAATAAAAAAAAAACTCACCCGGTATAAGACAAGTATTTTTAGTACGTTATTTATTTAATTATTTAAGTACCTGGAGCAGTGGCGTAGTCATAAAATTTCCATGGGAGAAGGGGGGGTGGTCAATCCACAAAGCAAAATATTTAGTGGGAATTTTTTTTTTATTAAAACAAATAGTCCAGTTAAATTGTGTTTTTACCCGGTAAGCTTTGAGATAATTGTAATTTCTACGGCCTTTTATGTTTTGGGGTGTGCTGAATTCGAATCTGTGGTTTGCTAACAAAATTTCGTGACCCAAAATGAGGCGGAAGGTCAAAAATGAAGATTATAGACCTTAGGACCAAATTCAACTAACATCAAATTGAAAGTTTTTGCCGAGAGTAGCAGAATTTTTATATATTTAAGGAGACAATAAAAGAGTGTGTCTTCTGCTGGAATTATAAATTTTAATTATAAAGACACTATATAGTTTAGAGGGCTTCATATTCATACATTTCGAGGGCTTCATATTCATACATTTCGTGGGCAAATTGAAAGTTTTTGCCGCGAGTAGCAGAATTTTTATATATTGAAGAAGACAATAAAAGAGTGTGTCTTCTGCTGGAATTATTAATTGTAATTATAAAGACACTATATAGTTTAGAGGGCTTCATATTCATACATTTCGAGGGCTTCATATTCATACATTTCGAGGGCAAATGAAAGTTTTTGCCGAGAGTAGCAGAATTTTTATATATTGAAGGAGACAATAAAAGAGGGTGTCTTCTGCTGGAATTATAAATTTTAATTATAAAGACACTATATAGTTTAGAGGGCTTCATATTCATACATTTCGAGGGCTTCATATTCATACATTTCGAGGGCAAATTGAAAGTTTTTGCCGAGAATAGCAGAATTTTTATATATTGAAGGAGACAATAAAAGAGTGTGTCTTCTGCTGGAATTATAAATTGTAATTATAAAGACACTATATAGTTTAGGGGTCTTCATATTCATACATTTCGAGGGCTTCATATTCATACATTTCGATGGCAAATTGAAAGTTTTTGCCGAGAATAGCAGAATTTTTATATATTGAAGGAGACAATAAAAGAGTGTCTTCTGCTGGAATTATAAATTTTAATTATAAAGACACTATATAGTTTCGAGGGCAAATTGAAAGTTTTTGCCGAGAATAGCAGAATTTTTATATATTGAAGGAGACAATAAAAGAGTGTGTCTTCTGCTGGAATTATAAATTTTAATTATAAAGACACTATATAGTTTAGAGGGCTTCATATTCATACATTTCGAGGGCTTCATATTCATACATTTCGAGGGCAAATTGAAAGTTTTTGCCGAGAATAGCAGAATTTTTATATATTGAAGGAGACAATAAAAGAGTGTGTCTTCTGCTGGAATTATAAATTTTAATTATAAAGACACTATATAGTTTAGAGGGCTTCATATTCATACATTTCGAGGGCTTCATATTCATACATTTCGAGGGCAAATTGAAAGTTTTTGCCGAGAATAGCAGAATTTTTATATATTGAAGGAGACAATAAAAGAGTGTCTTCTGCTGGAATTATAAATTTTAATTATAAAGACACTATATAGTTTCGAGGGCAAATTGAAAGTTTTTGCCGAGAATAGCAGAATTTTTATATATTGAAGGAGACAATAAAAGAGTGTCTTCTGCTGGAATTATAAATTTTAATTATAAAGACACTATATAGTTTAGAGGGCTTCATATTCATACATTTCGAGGGCTTCATATTCATACATTTCGAGGGCAAATTGAAAGTTTTTGCCGAGAATAGCAGAATTTTTATATATTGAAGGAGACAATAAAAGAGTGTGTCTTCTGCTGGAATTATAAATTTTAATTATAAAGACACTATATAGTTTAGAGGGCTTCATATTCATACATTTCGAGGGCAAATTGAAAGTTTTTGCCGGGAAAAGCAGAATTTTTATATATTGAAGAAGACAATAAAAGAGTGTGTCTTCTGCTGAAATTATAAATTTTAATTATAAAGACACTATATAGTTTAGGGGTCTTCATATTCATACATTTCGAGGGCTTCATTTTCATACATTTCGAGGGCTTCATATTCATACATTTCGAGGGCTTCATTTTCATACATTTCGAGGGCTTCATATTCATACATTTCGAGGGCAAATTGAAAGTTTTTGCCGAGAGTAGCAGAATTTTTATATATTGAAGGAGACAATAAAAGAGGGTGTCTTCTGCTGGAATTATAAATTTTAATTACAAAGACACTATATAGTTTAGAGGGCTTCATATTCATACATTTCGAGGGCTTCATATTCATACATTTCGAGGGCAAATTGAAAGTTTTTGCCGAGAGTAGCATAATTTTTATATATTGAAGAAGACAATAAAAGAGTGTGTCTTCTGCTGGAATTATAAATTTTAATTATAAATACACTATATAGTTTAGGGGTCTTCATATTCATACATTTCGAGGGCTTCATTTTCATACATTTCGAGGGCTTCATATTCATACATTTCGAGGGCTTCATATTCATACATTTCGAGGGCAAATTGAAAGTTTTTGCCGAGAGTAGCAGAATTTTTATATATTGAAGGAGACAATAAAAGAGTGTGTCTTCTGCTGAAATTATAAATTGTATTTATTTATAACGAGACTATAGTTTCGAGGGCTTTGCCCTATTCATCAGTCTATTACAATGGATTCACAGGAATTAATTTATGAATGAAAGGCTAAAATCTTCATGTGGTTTGGTTAAGAAAATATACAGTGTGGGCAAGTTAAGAATTGAAATTTATACTTGTTTTATTATTTTGGCTGTAGGTGGCGTTGGTGAAGCTTATATTTTAGCTGCTATTTTTAAAATAAAGCTTTCGGGAATTTCTATTTTCCGATTTAAGAATTTTTTTGGTTGGTTTAAAAACTCTCTTGTGTTCCGAAATGTAATAGACTGATGAAGAGGGCAAAGCCCTCGAAACTATAGTCTCGTTATAAATAAATAAAATTTATAATTCCAGCAGAAGACACACTCTTTTATTGTCTCCTTAAATCAACTAACATCAGTAAATTCTAGTTGCCAAAAAGTTATTCAGTGAAACTGTTCTTACTAAAAACGGGATTTTACTGTAACATTTAAACCCATATAATCCAGATTTAAAGATGACATTAATTTAAATAGATTTCCAAAAATCTCTTCCCAATTTCAAAATTAATTTTTTTTTTTTTTTTTTTAATTATTTCGAGAACAATGCCCATTTGGTTACTTAGGCCCTATATATTGAATTCACACGCATTTTTTCAAAAAGAAAATTATTTTCTCTTCTTCTGCTTTCTACACTTGTAAATATTTACATATTCCTTATCAACTTATCATATATCGTTCTCGTTCACGGAAATAAAACACAGAGCAAATATTTGATTATCATTATTCTAATAAAATCAGAAATTAATATTTATATTAGTGAAATTATCACGCTATGAAATATTTTAAACAAAAAAATACCTTATTATTTACACTTTAGAATTAAGTATTATTTATTTTATATTATAATACTGATTACAATTATCATTTAAGTCCATAGCATCCATATTATTTAAATAATTAAGTACGTTTGCAGGTATTTGGACAGGAAGGTGTAAATCAAAAAATCCGTATCTCATATAGTAAATTTCATTTTTCTTGTTCTTTTTAGTTTGAAAATTTTATTATTTTAATTTTTTTAAATCCCCCCCCTCCCCCTTTAATTTGTGGTTCGATTTCAACCAAAATCTAATCAGCTCTTATAATCTCAATATAAAGAATCTAGATGTGAAATTTCACACTAATTTTTGAGCTAGAGCTTAGACAATATTTGGAAAGGTACTAAAACTAACGTACTAACGGATATTTTGACAAAACCATTAATATTATATCTCATAAAATATAATTTTTTCTATGTATGGTCATTAGGGCTTTATTATACACTATCTACTCTTATTAAACGAGCAAAAATTGTATATTTATATATATATACATATATTTGTTTTACATATATATTTGTATCTTGGTTCTATTTTGAAAATGACTCTACCGATTTTGATGAAATTCACGGGTTAGGGGGTTTTTGGGGTGACAATTCGATCTTTCACGGTCTCATCTTCGACAAAATTGTTTTTGATGGGTTATTTCGTAATCAAATTAATTATTCTCAGGTAGAAAAATACCAATCTTAGGGATTTGAAAAGGGTTTCTCTTTTCTTTTGTACCCAGGCAGACAATGGGTTGATAATTGTTCTCAATGGCCTTGAATGGCCTTGTGATTGTGGATTTTAACAAATTTTGTTCTCCCTAAACGTTAGAAATATTAATAAACGTTTTATAATTGTTTTTATAAAGAACTTTATTTATTTAATAGATTAAAAAATAATCAAGAATTTATTTAAAAATATATTTCGCATAAGCAGGTCTCAATTTTCTGAAAAAACAACACATTTTGATAGGTTTTATTTATTAACAATTGGATGAATAAAAATGTATCATATGGTTGAATCAAAACAGGTGCAGGAGGCGGGGTGCAGTGGTGGAAGTCCGGGGGTAGGGCGAGGTTTCGAGGGTGGGGTCGAGCGGGGTAGAGGTGGGGGGGGGGGTACATTGCGCGAATATTATATATTTTTGTATTTTTTTTAATTTGAAAACGCCTCTCAAATATAAATCGACCTTTTTATCAGAATTTTAAATTACAAATTATATTAAAATAAAGATTTTAACTGAAGGAAGTAGTGCCTCCAGGTACTAAGCTATTAATTATAAGCTATATCTAGCTCAATGGCATGGGCTATATAAAGTGCTATTTTTCAAATTTGGATAATTTTTGCACTTTTCTTGAATCTGGCCCACTACTGGAGCTTTTACCTTAAATATCTTAATTATAAATCCAATTTAATAACAGGGTATCGTTAAATTGTTTACCTTAATCCAGAGCTATTTAATTAATCAATACTTTTTTAATCATTCATTTTTTACACACAGACAAATTTACACACTCTTGGTTGAATATCTCTCTACCATTTATAATGATGAATTATTACTTAGGTGGATTAATTATCAACTTATATTAAAGATGAAAGAGTACTTTAGCAAAAAAAAAAATATGAGCTTGATTAAACATTTGATAAATTACTTTTCTGTCGTAGAAAAAACAAAAAGTGAACAAGAACATAATTTGAAACTCATCGGAACAATTAATCATTGACGGTGGGGGGGTATGAGAGCGTGACTTTTGTTGAAAAGGTGAGATCAATAAAAAGGTAGGGTTATTGGCAATAACGAAAATAAGGGAAATAAATAAACTAAAGAGACGGGATGCTGCAATTGAGGCCGCTTATGCACACACACCCAATGAGAATAACATTAGCGGGCATTAAGAGACTGCTGCCTGAGCGCCTACTTAACAGAAATTCATTTCATATCTATCTACACTGAAAAAACGATATATTTATAGTTAATAAATTATATTTGATATGAATAGATGGTGAAGTTAATTATGGCGAAATCGATCTCTGTTCAATATGAATAAATGATTTAGGTATTTTAAGTATTTTCATATTTTCGGAGCAACTCTAGATATATTAATAGTTAAGATGCCGCTATTTGAACAAAGCACCAATAAGTAAATTATGAAAATATTGTTATTTGAGTAAAATAGTGGAATAGTTAAATTTAATAGTTGGGTTTTTAAGTGGAATAATACGTAATTACTACAAGAAATGATATATACTTGAATATTTTTTATTTATAATAAATATACGTATGTATTTCTGACAAGAAGATGAGTATATTCATTTCATGTAGAATTAATTATTAAAGTCCATAGAATTCATATTATTTAATTAATCAAGTACGTTTGCAGGTATTTGGACAGGATGGTATAAATCAAAAATATTGTCATTGATTTTTGGGACGTTTCATCAACTTTATTTTGGCTTCATCAGACGTCTCAATGAATATAATTAATATTAATATATAACAGATCTACACATATTTATGTATAAAATCAATATTATCATAATTTACTTATTGGTGCTTGGTTCAAACAGCGGCATCTTAACTATTAATATATCTAGAGTTTGAGAAGCCTGATGAAACCAAAATAAAGTTGGCGAAACGTTGCAAAAATCAATGACAAATTTTTTGATTTACACCTTCCTGTCCAAATACCTGCAAACTTACTTGATTAATTTATTTTAATTATTCATTTTGTTGAATTAATTAGATAAAAATTTGAATTATTATATTTGATTTAAGTTACGAGTTTTTTTTTTTTATAAATTTTATTAAACCAATTATTTTACATGAATTTATGCATACATTGTTTTTGAGCTTCGACTCCGGAGATTACTTCTCCACCATCGACTGTCCTTGATCATCTTTTTAGTCCTTATTTTTAATAAGAGGAAAAAACTAATTAAATAAAAAAACCTCTTTTCCGATAATTATTTCAATTCCATTATTGAATCAATCTTCCTAAGTTACGAGTTAATCTAATTTTAATATATATTAATTATTCTTATAATCTTATAGTGGGTTTTAAAATTAAAAAAAAAAAAAACATAAAATAATTGTTAATTTTTTTTTAATATCTTAATTATTAAGATATGACTATTTGCAAAAAATCTAAGTGGTTTTATGATAAAAAAACCTTCGTTTAGATATATTAAGAGGTTTCACTAGAAGTAAACTTTCATTTAACATTAAGAGATATCTAATAGAGTAAAATAGATCACTCAAGTATATAATATATTTGGATTAAATACCTAAAAATTTGATCATATTTGGAATGATTTCAATATATCTTGATTATTAAGAAAATATCTTTGGAATAAATAAGAGCTCATTAAAAATGTTCAACTCTATCAATATATTTACTATAAAGAAATTGTTTTTTCAGTGTAGATTTGAACTTAAAATTTAAATTCTTTCTTGTTTATTTTTTTAACTTTAAAACCCGCTAATAGTTGATGACAAATAAAATTCATTAAAATTAGTTTATTATTTAAAAACCCACTACGGAGTTCAAAGGGCGTAGTCATCTTACATATAATTATAGCACGTGGAAAATATTTTTATGCAAAGAATCGATCTTAATCATTAAAAAAATTTTGAGGTCACTTGATTTTAAATCTTAACATAGAGGCAAACCATATATGTATTTTGTAATGTATTGAAAATTTCTCTCTTATGAATATAAAGTTCTGAAGATAGGCTCGTCGCCCGAAATATAAAACATGGTATTAAAGAATATATCCAAAGGAGGGATAATAATTTTCAATTTCAGTTGAAACGAAATACCACATAAAATACCTGTTTATTTTCCTTATCAACAGCGAGAGTAAGTAAGAAAGGTAAATAAAAATAAATAAATCTCTCACTCTCACCATGTTTGCTGAGTTTGTTCAGCTTTTATCTATTGTTGGCCAAGTAGGTCAAAATTAGGCTTAGTTTCTTCCCTTTTGTGTACACAAATAAAGAATGGTGTAAACAAACTATCAAAGGTGTTAATATACTTGATAAATTCAACATACAACATTTCAATGTATATTAAAGAACATAGAGCTAAAAATCGTCAAGCACTACAACAGAACAAACCTACAGATATCAAAAAACTAGTCGGATCACCTTTTTTATTATCAACCTTGTTGGTTGAAATGAAATCAGTGTAAATCCAACATTCCAAGACAGATATAATCGGGTTCAATTCACAAAGGGGTGAAACAACACTTCTGACATAATAAAAATAATCCATAACATCTGGGATCTCGAAGTAAACCATTTGTCTTGATTTTCTATAGTGGGGCGCGGTCACTTCCTTATTTTAAAAAATCATAACACGAAACGTATTGGCAGTATCGATTTAATTCTTTTTTCTGTATGCAGGGGTACATTTAAAGTTTTATTTCATTAAGTATTAAAAAACGACATCTCGAAGGTGGCCACCATCCTAGTCAAAACACTGAGAGAGAGTATTTTGAGATTTCTGTCCACTTTTTCCAGCATATGTCGGCAATTGCTAGCGATGAACAGAATTGGTCTTGGTCTTGCAGTCTTAGTCTTGGTCTTGCTTTGCTCATCACTAATATTAATACTCAAAAACAAAATAATAATAATATTTTTCTTAAAAGTGATCAGGACTTTCTAAACACCCTATAGAAGACTTTACAAACACACCCACTGCATATATTAATTAGTGATGAGCTTTGTCTTGGTCTTGCTTTGCTCATCACTAGCAATCGCATCACAAATATTGTCCTTCAGCTGACTATTCGTCTAAACCAAAGATTTAAGGTAACTCCACAGAAATAGACACAAGGGGCTAAATCAGACGATCGCCCCTAAGAGAGATCAGGGGAAAATGTTCCCGCAAAAGATTCATGGAAGTTGTGATCTGTGGCGCCATCCTGTTGAACCCCCACATCCATTTGGCTAAAAAAAATCCTCAATCGAAAAAGTGGACAGAAATTTTAAAATTTGGCTATCTCAGTGTATTGACGAGGACGGTGGCCACCTTCGAGATGTAGTTTTTAAAACCTAATGAAAAAAAACTTTAAATGTACCCCTGTATACAGAAAAAATAATTAAATCGATACTGTCAATACTTTTTGTGTTATGATTTTTCAAAATAAGGAAGTGACCGCGCCCCACTCTATAGTAATCTATCTATCTATCTAATTGATCTATACTTATTATAACCGGTAAAGTCGTGTGTTTTTTTTAAATAAAAATTCCCAAAAGTGAATAAAATAAAATAAAAATTCATTAACGCTAATGTTAAATTTACAAAGTAATTAAAAACCATCCCAAGGTAAATGACATTTATAGTTTTTATACGTTTTTTGGGTATTCATGATTCATAAATTCATTAAAAGTTAGTATCCAAAATCATGTTTTAATAATTTACTATGTAATCCCATCTTCAGGGAATATTATCGTATATATCCACTTAAAATTGGATTATCCAACTAATTATTATTAATCACTCTGTAGCTATAAATTTATTTTTATATTTTATACCGTCATCAAATTTTTATTGTCCCAATATAATATATAACAAGCACGTCCCAGACATTATTTTTGCCGGAGGGGGGACAAAATTAAAATTATAGTTTTATCAAATTAATCATGATATCTACAGGGTGCTCCAGAAAATGTATAGGTACCTATAGTATAGGGTGGTTCAAATTTTTTTTTTATTTTTGATCTCGGCTGAAAATATGTTAATTTAACATGTTTTTAAAATGGTCACTAAAAATCAAGCTCGATTAAAAATTTTTAAGAAGCACTCAAGATTTTAATAATTTTTCAAAATGGTGGAAAATTGAATTATTTTTCTCGTCATGTTATTATTGCCTAGGTTGAAAATTACAAATATTCTGAAAATTTCAAGTCGATATATACCTACAATTAGAACAAAGACAATAGGAATCGCAGGTAACTGGAGAAATTAAAACATAGAGTTTTTATTAAGTATGCCAGACGTTTCGTCAATTTATTTTGGCTTTCTCAGTGGCTAGAATGATAAAACCAGGAAAATTAGAAAATACTTGAGATGAGCAAGACTATGCTAGAGTGGCCCCAAAAAAAAAGGAATATTTTTTTATCTTTGATCTCGCATGAAAATATGTTAATTTAAAATGCTCACCAAAAATCAACCTCGAAAAAATGTTAAGAGCTCAAGATTTTTTTAAATTTTTAAAGTAGTGTACTTTAGATATTTTCGAGTGACATGTAAATATATATATTAAATCTCATTCATTGTTTTTTCTTATAATTAATAAATATAATGTTACATCATTCGTATCAATGGATCCATAGTTTTCATAAAAGAAATTGAAGGAGACAATAAAAGAGTGTGTCTTCTGCTGGAATTAGAAATTTTATTTATAACGAGACTATAATTTCGAGGGCTTTGCCCTCTTCATCACTCTATTACAATTGATTCACAGGAATTAATGTACGAATATGAAGCCCTCGAAATGTATGAAAATGAAGCCCTCGAAATGTATGAATATGAAGCCCTCGAAATGTATGAATATGATCATTTCACTGGATCATTTCTGTAGTATATCTTCACTATTCTTTTGCAAAATCGAATAGAAACGCCCTCGAAATGTATGAATATGAAGCCCTCGAAATGTATGAATATGAATCCCTCGAAATGTATGAAAATGAAGCCCTCGAAATGTATGAATATGATCATTTCACTGGATCATTTCTGTAGTATATCTTCACTATTCTTTTGCAAAATCGAATAGAAACGCCCTCGAAATGTATGAATATGAAGCCCTCAAAATGTATGAAAATGAAGCCCTCGAAATGTATGAATATGATCATTTCACTGGATCATTTCTGTATTATATCTTCACTATTCTTTTGCAAAATCGAATAGAAACGCCCTCGAAATGTATGAAAATGAAGCCCTCGAAATGTATGAAAATAAAGCCCTCGAAATGTATGAATATGATCATTTCACTGGATCATTTCTGTAGTATATCTTCACTATTCTTTTGCAAAATCGAATAGAAACGCCCTCGAAATGTATGAATATGAAGCCCTCGAAATGTATGAAAATGAAGCCCTCGAAATGTATGAATATGATCATTTCACTGGATCATTTCTGTAGTATATCTTCACTATTCTTTTGCAAAATCGAATAGAAACGCCCTCGAAATGTATGAAAATGAAGCCCTCGAAATGTATGAAAATAAAGCCCTCGAAATGTATGAAAATGAAGCCCTCGAAATGTATGAATATGATCATTTCACTGGATCATTTCTGTAGTATATCTTCACTATTCTTTTGCAAAATCGAATAGAAACGCCCTCGAAATGTATGAAAATGAAGCCCTCGAAATGTATGAAAATAAAGCCCTCGAAATGTATGAATATGATCATTTCACTGGATCATTTCTGTAGTATATCTTCACTATTCTTTTGCAAAATCGAATAGAAACGCCCTCGAAATGTATGAATATGAAGCCCTCGAAATGTATGAATATGAAGCCCTCGAAATGTATGAAAATGAAGCCCTCGAAATGTATGAATATGATCATTTCACTTGATCATTTCTGTAGTATATCTTCACTATTCTTTTGCAAAATCGAATAGAAACGCCCTCGAAATGTATGAATATGAAGCCCTCGAAATGTATGAAAATGAAGCCCTCGAAATGTATGAATATGATCATTTCACTGGATCATTTCTGTAGTATATCTTCACTATTCTGTTGCAAAATCGAATAGAAACGCCCTCGAAATGTATGAAAATGAAGCCCTCGAAATGTATGAAAATAAAGCCCTCGAAATGTATGAAAATGAAGCCCTCGAAATGTATGAATATGATCATTTCACTGGATCATTTCTGTAGTATATCTTCACTATTCTTTTGCAAAATCGAATAGAAACGCCCTCGAAATGTATGAATATGAAGCCCTCGAAATGTATGAAAATGAAGCCCTCGAAATGTATGAATATGATCATTTCACTGGATCATTTCTGTATTATATCTTCACTATTCTTTTGCAAAATCGAATAGAAACGCCCTCGAAATGTATGAATATGAAGCCCTCGAAATGTATGAATATGAAGCCCTCGAAATGTATGAAAATGAAGCCCTCGAAATGTATGAATATGATCATTTCACTGGATCATTTCTGTAGTATATCTTCACTATTCTTTTGCAAAATCGAATAGAAACGCCCTCGAAATGTATGAAAATGAAGCCCTCGAAATGTATGAAAATAAAGCCCTCGAAATGTATGAATATGATCATTTCACTGGATCATTTCTGTAGTATATCTTCACTATTCTTTTGCAAAATCGAATAGAAACGCCCTCGAAATGTATGAATATGAAGCCCTCGAAATGTATGAATATGAAGCCCTCGAAATGTATGAAAATGAAGCCCTCGAAATGTATGAATATGATCATTTCACTTGATCATTTCTGTAGTATATCTTCACTATTCTTTTGCAAAATCGAATAGAAACGCCCTCGAAATGTATGAATATGAAGCCCTCGAAATGTATGAAAATGAAGCCCTCGAAATGTATGAATATGATCATTTCACTGGATCATTTCTGTAGTATATCTTCACTATTCTGTTGCAAAATCGAATAGAAACGCCCTCGAAATGTATGAAAATGAAGCCCTCGAAATGTATGAAAATAAAGCCCTCGAAATGTATGAATATGATCATTTCACTGGATCATTTCTGTAGTATATCTTCACTATTCTTTTGCAAAATCGAATAGAAACGCCCTCGAAATGTATGAAAATAAAGCCCTCGAAATGTATGAATATGATCATTTCACTGGATCATTTCTGTAGTATATCTTCACTATTCTTTTGCAAAATCGAATAGAAACGCCCTCGAAATGTATGAATATGAAGGCCTCGAAATGTATGAATATGAAGCCCTCGAAATGTATGAAAATGAAGCCCTCGAAATGTATGAATATGATCATTTCACTGGATCATTTCTGTAGTATATCTTCACTATTCTTTTGCAAAATCGAATAGAAACGCCCTCGAAATGTATGAATATGAAGCCCTCGAAATGTATGAAAATGAAGCCCTCGAAATGTATGAATATGATCATTTCACTGGATCATTTCTGTAGTATATCTTCACTATTCTGTTGCAAAATCGAATAGAAACGCCCTCGAAATGTATGAAAATGAAGCCCTCGAAATGTATGAAAATAAAGCCCTCGAAATGTATGAATATGATCATTTCACTGGATCATTTCTGTAGTATATCTTCACTATTCTTTTGCAAAATCGAATAGAAACGCCCTCGAAATGTATGAAAATAAAGCCCTCGAAATGTATGAATATGATCATTTCACTGGATCATTTCTGTAGTATATCTTCACTATTCTTTTGCAAAATCGAATAGAAACGCCCTCGAAATGTATGAATATGAAGCCCTCGAAATGTATGAAAATGAAGCCCTCGAAATGTATGAATATGATCATTTCACTGGATCATTTCTGTATTATATCTTCACTATTCTTTTGCAAAATCGAATAGAAACGCCCTCGAAATGTATGAATATGAAGCCCTCTAAAGTCGAAATGTATGAATATGAAGCCCTCTAAAGTCGAAATGTATGAATGTGAAGCCCTCTAAAGTCGAAATGTATGAATATGAAGCCCTCTAAAGTCTCTTTATAATTAAAATTTATAATTCCAGCAGAAGACACACTCTTTTATTGTCTCCTTCAATATATAAAAATTCTGCTACCCTCGGCGCAAAAACTTTCAATTTAATAAAAGGAATCGCATGTAACTGGAGAAATTAAAACACAGAGTTTTTATTAAGTGGGCCAGACGTTTCGTCAATTTATTTTAACTTCCTCAGTGGCTGGAAAATTAGAAAGAACTTATAAATAAATTAATTAGAAATAAAATGAATATTAGGTAAGGTTAGAAATACCTCATTTTTTTCGAGAGAGTGGATATACCTATGTATACAAATCATTGATTAGGTTTAACCTAGCAAATAAGATTAAGCTATAGTACAGCTACATATATAGTTATTATACCTAATTTATATTTGGCTGTGAAAATTTTAGACTTTTGGTAGACTGGCTACAATGGAATTCATTCCGAGACCATTAAGAGGAGAAAAAAAAAAAAAAATTATGGCCCACTCTGTATTTTCAAAATCATGAATGAATTCTCGTTTATAAAAATTGAAAATTTTCTAATTTAAGTATTTTTATACTTATTGATTTCTTGTAGGGAGATGGCCTAGCCCAACGCTTTTTTCAGCGTTGATCTATTTATTTAATATTTTACCCAGTAGCTTATATTCCCAGTCAAATATTTATTTATTTTTCTTGACCATGCTGGTTTCCTGCCTATTTATTTTTTATTCATTGACTACGGCAACTTCCGGTCTACCTATTTATTTAAATATTTTTTAAATTAAACAACAATTTCTTTAAACCCAGTGACATATTCTATTTATTTTTTGTTTTATTTAATTGATTATTTATTTATTTATTCTTCCCAGTGTATTTATTTATTTATTTTTATTGTTTGGACGACAGGCGGTATTCCCTTTTTTATTGTTATTATTATTATTTTATTCTTGGTGGCAGCATACTAAGGTTTCACACCGTTCTGCTGTGGCCACACCCTGAGCCACTCAACTGGGTCCTGGTTGGGAGGATCGGAGGGCTATAAGGGGAGATGTAGAGGCCCTATTAAAAAAAATGAAACAAGATCATAACAAAGATTACTATATGCTAGAGAGTGTTTGCTGTATGTATGTATGTATAACATATATCATTCATCTGTATCGGTTGAAAATCTCTATAAATTCCACACATGACAAGTTTAGTGTCAGGCCTTTTTGTTTCTATACTGTTGTTCATTGTTTGTCATAATTCAATTTCTATCAGCCTGGAACGATGGAGAGAGCACCGAGCTTAATTTATTTATAGTAAAGAGCAAGTGATTAAAGATAAATCACCATGTCATCAAATATCATATTTGAGAGATAATAAATGGCCACCGTATAGTTTAATAATAGAGTTTACAATATGCGCAACGGATATAAAAACGAAGCGAAGAGTTCCACTTGGAATTTATTTAAAAAAAAAAAATGTCATTTGCCACGGCTTCTCTCGCACAGATAGATTTTTTGATGTTATCAAACAAGTTGTGGACGATGTAATGTTTGGGTGTGTGACATTATATTTTTTGTCAGAAAATAAAGATGAAAAGTCTGGAAAAACGTTTTCAATTTCACAACGAAATGATTTAATTTGAGAAAAAATTAAACATTGTTCCCAACACTGACAGATGATAGAACAAGTGAGCTAGACTTATTTTTAATCGACTTCAAAAAAGGAGGAGGTTCTCTATTCGATTGATTTTTTTTTTTTTTTTTTTTTGTGCCTATGTTACCTCATATCTCCGCCAATTGTCAACCGATTTTGAAAATTTTTTTGCATTGGGTCCAGTCTAGCTTCCGATTGGTCCCATTTTTTTTCGTATTTTTTTCATAGGTATTAGACCTTTTTTATTAGGTTTGTTTAGACCTAACTTCTTTGTTTATGAACCGATTTCGATGGTTCTTTTTTTATCCGAAAGGGGGTGTCTTAGGGATGGTGTCATATTAATTTGGTCAAGTTCTGATGATATAATCACTATTAATAACATCACTAAAAAGAGAAAAATAAAAATAATTTTTAAGAAAAAATAAAAACCGACTTCAAAAAATTAAATGCAACAAATAAAATACACTAAAAGGTATAAAATAATTATTATCTTATTTAGTTACAACTAAACGACGAAATATTAACACGAAATTACTTTTTGAAGTCGGTGCCAAACATATACCTTTTATGAATCGCACTCGACGGATCTTATTTAGTACGTTTGGCGGGTACGCTCGCTTATAGGTATAGTTTGTTTGGCACCGACTTTAAAAAGTAATTTCGTGTTAATATTTCGTCGTTTAGTTGTAACTAAATAAGATAATAATTATTTTATACCTTTTAGTGTATTTTTATATTTGTTGCATTTAATTTTTTGAAGTCGGTTTTTATTTTTTTCTTAAAAATTTTATTTATTGCCTTTTTTGGCTCTTGCATAATTACATTTACATAAATAATTTAACAATCATTTTTTTTTTTAATTATTATTATTATCTACTCTTATTAAACGAGCTAAAATTGTATATTTATTTGTTTGTATATATATTTGTTTATATATTTGTATCTTGGTTCTGTTTTGAAAACGACTCTACCGATTTTGATGAAATTCACGGGTTAGGGGTTTTTCGGGGTGACAATTCGATCTGTCACGGTCTCACCTTCGACAAAATTGTTTTTGATGGTTTTTTTTTTGTAATCAAATTAATTATTCTCAGGTAGACAAATCCCATTCTTAGGGTTTTAAAAAAGGTTTCCTTTTTCCTTTTGTTCCCAGGCAGACAATGGGTTGCCTTTATTCATTGTTCTAAAAGGCCTTGAAGAAGTATTATGATTGTGGAAGAATAATTAACATATAGTGGATATTGATGGAAGTCCAAAAAAGAAGAAGATAATTTACACTATCTTATTCATAAAACCGACGTTTCGGAGGCTATTCCCTCCTTCTTCAAAACCCTGAAGAAGGAGGGAATAGCCTCCGAAACGTCGGTTTTATGAATAAAAAGATAGTGTAAATTATCTTCTTCTTTTTTTGGACTTCTCATCAATATCCACTTAATATGTTAATTATTCTTTGATATAATGATATTAATGAAAAAAATTATAAAATTATTCTATTCCAGTAGTTTTATACACTGATTATTATCATGAAATTTGCTGATTTTTTACAACAGATCAGAGATTTGAGATATTGTCGGTCATTTTGACCTTATTTTCGAGTTCCCTTAGATATCAAACAGCAATATTTGAAATCAAAATATTTTGTTGGCGCAATAGAAAACAGCTTCCTCTTTTATTTTCAAATTACCACTTGTTTTTAGCTCAATTAGAACTAGAGTTATAACTGAAAAACTACATGATACTACATGTACATGATTATAAAGGATAAAAATATAATGGTCTTAGTTTTTCAGTTATAACTCGGGTTCTAATTGAGCTGAAAACAAGTGGTAATTTGAAAATCAAAGGGAAGCTGTTTTCTATTACGTCACTAAAATATTTTGATTTCAAATATTGCTGTTTGATATCTAAAGGGACTCGAAAATAAGTTAAAATGGTCTTCGAAAATATCTCAAAACTCTGACCTGTTGTAAAAAATCGAGAAATTACATGATAATAATCAGTGTATAAATCTCTACTGGAATCTACCGCATCGTTAGGTTAAGCTAAACAAATTTTTGTCGAGCAGTGTAATCCCCCTTCGAACCCCACCAACCCCGGTAGAAGATTAATACTTATTCTATTGATTAGTATGCACTTTGTATTGATAGTGTACAAAATATTGTTGAGTTTCGTGACCTAGAATTTTCATAGAAGAAATCTGTGGGGGCTTACCGATTAAAATATCCCAGAAAATAATAGGATGCACAACGAACAAAGGGCTTTTTCTTTCTCTTCTAGACAAAAAAAAACTCATTCTTTTTACATTCAACCATTTGGACCGGCAGAGTTACGATCTTTTTCAATTTTAATTCTAGGGAAGATTCTAAATTATTGCCGGCCGGGGGGTTTCCGTGGCATATAATAATTTTCAGACCGGAAAAATTAAAATAAAACTACTTGCAAAATATTAAAATATAACTCATAAAGTTTTATAACCTGTAGAATCACTGAAGAAGAATAAAGCTAAATCATGCTAGCATTGTGGGTCAAAAGTTTTGTTGTGGCACTATAAATGCACTTAATAAAATTGAATAACATTTGAAAACATCTAAAAAAAAAAATTAAGAGCTTTCATGAAAAAAAGAGAAATAAAGGTTGTCCTCTGTTTAATTCAAATAAACATACACACATATCTATCATATAGGTCCGTGTTTCTCAAAGTGTGTTCCGTGGAACCCTGGGGTCCCATGAAAACCCGCCAAGGGTTCCGCAAAAAAATTCACGTAAGGTGAAAAATTTCTAGCGTTTAAAAGGAAGTTGCAGCTTTGGATTTTGAAGAAGAGGGTATAGATCTGGCTAGTCAATATACCAAAATCGTTAATCACTAATAAATAAATAAATCAATTGAACAATATTTTCCTGATAATAATTTCAAATTGGAAAATAATTCTGGGTGAAAAATTCTTATTTGTTAGTGAAAAGCCATCCTTCTTTTCACACCAGGATTATACAAATTTGATGACTTCAGATTCTTCACTGGAGACAGCCTATAAAACGAGGCCTTTGACAAAATGTTGATTGATATAGTTTAAGACCCGTAAAATTGTTTTAATTCTCTTACCAGTTGCTACGACTTATTTGTGCGAGTCTGAATTCTCAATTTACCTATTAACAAAAAAATAAGTACCGCAATAAGATGGAAGCAGAGCCGGATATGAGATTACAATATTCATCAATAAGACCTGATATAAAGTATTTTTTTTTTTTTTTTTTAGGTCGTTTTTTAGCCAACAAGGCCATCAACGACCACTTTGTGTACATTATTTATAATATTATAATTTTACATTTTTTTGTTATTACTTATATACAATTATATAACACTGTTTCTTTGAGAAACTCTATTGTTCTTTCCACACCAGCCTTAGTGTCTAAACATTCTTTTATATCATTAGGGAGGGCGGTTTTTATTCGTTCTTTATTTAGGGACATACACTCAATTAAAATATGTTGCACTGTTAATTGTACTTTACATTTTTCGCATATTGGTTTATCTTCTTTGTTCATTAAGTGTCCGTGGGTTAGTTTAGTATGGCCTATCCTGAGCCTATCGATGATTACTTGAGTTTTACGATCGAAATGGTCACTCGGTGATGCTTGGTACGTGGATTGCCTTACTGTTTTTAATTTGGAGGTGTTGTTCTCCTTCCAATCTTTTTCCCACTTTTCTTTTATTTTACATCGGACTACTTTTTTTATATCTTCTGGTGTTGTGTTTTTCGTTCCGTCCGGTTTTTCCTTTTTTACTGCCTCCTTCGCCTCTCTATCTGCTTGTTCGTTTCCCATGATGCCTTGGTGACTTGGGATCCATACCAACATTATTGTATGATTATTTTTCGATAGCTCACTCAGTGTTTCTTGTATTTTTTTGATAAGTAGATTTTTATTTGTGGAGTTTTTAATAGCTATGAGGCAGCTTTTGGAGTCCGAATAGATAACTGTTTTATCATTGGCCCTGTCTTTTTTAATCATTTCTAGTGCTTCCAATATTGCAGTGGCCTCACATGTGAAAATGGAAAGTTGGTCTATTAATCTATACTTATATACAGTATTTTGATTGATAATTGCACAACCTGCTCTGTTTTCTATTACAGATATAAAGTATTTGTGTAAACTCAAAAAACAGTATCTTCCTCGCATTGATGACAATACATGTAAAAAGTTGATGTGTTCGAAAATGTTTGTTTTTCTTTTACTTACTGAATTTTTAATATAGATATAGTGTGTGAGTGTATAAATAAAAAAAACATTAAGACAATAAAAAGTGTTTTTTTTTCTTAATTAATTCACTACATACCGTATAACTAATATATGTATTTTTAAGTAAAAAACAAATTGTTCCCATAACAACGCTTTAATTCATATTCCAAGATTGTATTGTTCCAAGCTTACCCTCCAAACGGAAAAGGGTTCCACATTCGAAAAAGTTTGAGAAACACTGATATAGACAAATAATGTTCAACTGGCTTGTCGGCTAAGCAAGATAGAAAAATTTTCAATATCCACGCGATATTGACCCCATGAAAAATAATATTTATAATTAAAAAAAGACTGATGATGAAGGCTAAGCCTTCCAAAATATAGTCTCAAGCAAATAAATAATATATATATGTGTATGTTTATTTGCATTAAGCAGAGGACAACCTGTTTGTTTCTCTTTATGATTCAACAACTCTGCTACTCTCGGCAAAATAAAATCTTTTCAATTAAATAAATGCAAGCTTTGAAACATATTTTAACCCCTTTCAAATAATCATCTTCGTAGCCTAGTTAGCACTCAGCTTTGATTCCTGAGTTCGTCATTTCGAATCTGTTCAAATTATTAAATTATTTAAAACCCACTAATAGTTCATCTTAAATAAAATTAGGAAATTTAAATTATTATATTTTAAAACCCACTCTAATAAAATTAAGAAATTTAAATTATTATATTTATTTATTTATTTATTTATTACAACTTTTGGCCTTCGAAATCAGATGTTTCATTTTAGCCATCATTTATATAGATTGAGCATTATATTTACAATTTTGATAATGCGGAAAGAAAGAAAAAAAAATAATAATTAGATATAGTCTTATAATTATTACAAATTAGAATTAGTTAAATAGTTATAAAGATCAGGGGCGGATCCAGGAATTTTTATGGGGGGGGGGAGTAATGTATATAAGGTGGCCGATGTATATAAGATCTACTTTTTATCTTAGTGTGTCGCGATCGAATTGTCCAAGCGCGGGCCCCCCTCCGCGACGCACACACACACACATGGAACTTTATTTTCAATTTTAAAATTTTTTAAAAAAATAAATGTTTTTTTTTTTTACAAATTTCATATCTCATTTTTTAAGTTCATTAAAATTAAAAAAAAAAAAAAATTGTTATAAATTCCCTGTCGATTTGGCCGCCGTTTTTTGCCCTCTGCGTGCGACGCACGTGTTGCACTCCAGCCAGGCACGGGCTCTGCATGGGGGAGCGGTCGCCCCTCCGCCCCCCCCTGGATCCGCCCTTGACAAAGATCGGAATTACAATAATCAAATATAGTCTTACAATTATTACAAGTTATTTTTACAAGAGTTAGTTAAATATGAATATTATTAATATTTAGGAATTTGAAAATATTAAAATAAATATCACTGTCACATATCTTCAATAAATAGTTTAAATTAATTATTATATTTTAAACACCACTAATAGTTCATATTAAATAAAATTTGATAAAATTAGGAAATTTAAATTATTATATTTTAAAACCCACTAAAATAGTTCATGTTAAATAAAATTTAATAAAATTAGGAAATTTAAATTATTATATTTTAAAACCCACTAAAATAGTTCATGTTAAATAAAATTTAATAAAATTAGGAAATTTAAATTATTATATTTTAAAACCCACCCCACCCCAGTTCATCTTAAATAAAATTTAATAAAATTAGGAAATTTAAATTATTATATTTTAAAACCCACTAAAATAGTTCATGTTAAATAAAATTTAATAAAATTAGGAAATTTAATTTATTATATTTTAAAACCCACCCCACCCCAGTTCATCTTAAATAAAATTTAATAAAATTAGGAAATTTAAATTATTATATTTTAAAACCCACTAAAATAGTTCATGTTAAATAAAATTTAATAAAATTACGTAATTTAAATAAAAGCCACTATTAGTTCATGTTAAATAAAAATTTAATAAAATTACGTAATTTAAATAAAAGCCACTATTAGTTCATGTTAAATAAAATTTACTAAAATTAGAAAGAATTTTAATTATTATTTTAAAAGTCACTACGGAGTCCAGAGACAAAGTTGAAAAATTGTTCTGACTAAGACGAGATTTAGCAATTATATTATATAATATAAATTAATTCTAAAAACGTTTTCTTCTTTTGCGTCTAAATTTATTTTAGATTTAAGAAAAAACAACACCTGAATTTGAGAGTTACTTGTCAGGGGTTTTTTTTTGGTGTCCTTTGAAATTTATTTTATATTTTTATTTATTTTTCTGCTTATTCAGTGAAATGGAAATTCAAACAAGGGGGAATTATACAATTGGATTTCGAAGTGATCAAGATTAGAGAATCCCGGGATGAAAAAAATGTCATTGAAGTCTACATTATTATCTGTAATCTGTCACTTGAGCTGTTTCTCTGTTGAAAGCGGAGATTAAATCGTATTGTAAAAGCGACATTGATTTTGAAATCTCGATAGAAATTGGATTTGAGAAATAAACTCTTCTCTTCTTTCATCATTTTATTTTCTATTAAACCATTTATTTTGTTAGTTTAAATCGACCAAGATCTGATCACTCAAAAATAGATCGTCGCGCAATCTGATTATCACTACTCAACAAAATTTTCTCCCCGTAAACCTAACAATGGATTCCAGTAGTTTTCTACCCTTATTATCATGCAATTTCAAAAATTCAAATTTTAATCAAATTAATCACATAAATAAAAGCTTCAACAGCTTCATTACTAATAAATACTGTGGTAATTCTCTGTGATACAATTTGTAAATAAAGCTCATTGTTTGTAAATACAGGAGAAATCACTCACATTCAAAAAATCCTAGGCATTCCAGCATGGTTCTAATTGGTGTATATCTATCACATTTCAAAATAATTTCTTATGTATTTCCAACTACTGAATTCAAAAATTACCGATTATAGCTCTTATTTTGGAGATTTTTTTTTACATTATTTATTGGCATCGGGCAAAAACCCATTTTGCCAGCCAATATATTCACATTAACTCTACAAAAAACAAACAACAAATTTAAAAAAAATAAATAAATAAATAGCAACCTAAAAACTTATCAAAAAATATCAGAGCCCAGTGATATAAGGAATTGAAGAACCAGCTTCCCTAGTTCTCCCCCTTCGGATATGCATGCAAGTAATATCTGCGCATTTGTAGGGAACTGGATCTTTCCCCGAACCCTGTCATAAAATCGGTCTATTTTTTCGTCGAGACAACCCACACCCAAGAAGGGCATGGTCAATGTCCCCCCGGGAGCTCGAATCACATCTACAGAAAGGGTGGTCTCTGAGACCAACCCTATGCATGTACTCGGGAGTCGTCTCGTGCCCAAGTCTCAGCCTATTAATATGTAACTGAAGGTTTTCTACATTTTATTCGATCGCGACTCTAATGTAGGGAATTTTGTCAAATATTGAGTGAAAATAATATTTGAACTTATATATTTCTAACTTGAAATAATGATATTAAATAAATTTTAATTTTCTCATTAATATATCAAAGAATAATTGATACGTCAACAAGAATTATTTTGACCGCGCTGATTTGAAAAAAAGATATTTTTATCTCGCGAGACTACTGCGGATTACGCTATTGGAGTCTGCGGAGTATTAAGTCTGGACCAAGAGAGAAAAAGATGTAATCCACTTAGCTACAATCCAACGTCATTTCGCGTATAGCCCGCTAGACATTCGGATGGATCACCGAGTGAATTGGAAATCTCAGATGTTATATACTCGATCTCCCAGTCCAGAGCGCTAGATCTATTAGCATGTATGTTAGATGCCTGCCATTAATTAACTGAAGGTTTTCTACATTTTATTCGATCGCGACTCTAATGTAGGGAATTTTTGTCAAATATTGAGTGAAAATAATATTTGAACTTATATATTTCTAACTTGAAATAATGATATTAAATAAATTTTAATTTTCTCATTAATATATCAAAGAATAATTGATACAGTCAACAAGAATTAGCGCTCTGATTGAATGCAAAACGCTGAGATTTCCAATTCACTCGGTGATCCATCCGAATGTCTAGCGGGCTATACGCGAAATGACGTTGGATTGTAGCTAAGTGGATTACATCTTTTTCTCTCTTGGTCCAGACTTAATACTCCGCAGACTCCAATAGCGTAATCCGCAGTAGTCTCGCGAGATAAAAATATCTTTTTTTCAAATCAGCGCGGTCAAAATAATTCTTGTTGACGTATCAATTATTCTTTGATATATTAATGAGAAAAATTAAAATCTTATATTAATATGTACAGACATTTTTCTGAACAGGTGATATCGTTCAAACCAGGGCTGAACCGGGATTCCCGGACACACAAATGTCGCCCTTTGTCAGCACTGGATATTTTCCAGGAATTGTTCCATTCCTGATAGATTGTCTTAATTAAAGACCGAACTTCATCAGCCGACAATTCGAAGGGCCAGGATGATCCCTCGGAAATCACTCTCACAGCTAGACTGTCCACTCTCTCGTTCCCGATAATTCTACTATGAGAAGGTATCCGTAGAAGTGATACCTCTTTACCTACCTCTCTAAGATTCTTGATTTCATCTAATATTTCAAGGATAAGATAAGATTTTGGAGATATTATCGGTCAAATACTCTCCTCAACCAAATTAAACCAAATATTAGTTTTAGGTCTCTTATAATACACTGCTCGACAAAAATTAAAGAAAAATTTGTATCCGTAAATTTAACAGATTCCAGTAGAGTTTTCTATGCCGATTCTCATGCAATTTCCCTATATTTTACAACAGGTCAGAGTTTTGAGATATTATCGGTCAAATAACAAAAAAGGCCATTTTGACCTATTTTTGAGTCCCATTGGTTATTAAACAGCAATATTTGAAATCAAAATATTTTAGTGACGTAATAGAAAACAGCTTCATCTTTTATTTTCAAATTACCACTTGTTTTGTACCTTAATTAGAACTTGAATTATATCTAAAAAGTAAAACTACGTGATTATAAAGGATAAAAACATATGGTCTTAGTTTTTTAGTTATAACTCGAATTCTAATTGAGCTACAAATAAGTGGTAATTGGAAAATCAAAGAGGAAACCGTTTTCTATTACGTCAACAAAATATTTTGATTTCAAATATTGCTGTTTAATATCTGATGGGACTCGAAAATAAAGACAAAATGGCCTATTTTGTTGTTTTGACCGATAATATCTTAAAAATCTCTAATTGTAATTGTAAAAAATCGAGAAATTGCATGATAATCGGCATAGAAAACTCTACTAGAATCCATTGTTGGGTTTACGGATGCAAATTTTTGTTTAATTTTTGTCGAACAGTACTATTATTAAAGTTTAAATTTTTATTTAAATCACACATGACTGATTTATAATTGTTTATTGAAACAAACAATTGCAATTTTAATACAACGTTTCGATCGACTTATTCAGAATCGTTTCAGGTATGATCTACCCACTCCGATTATAGGTTGAACTGAGCCAACCATGTTTTTTATCTGGGCTCAAAGCACAAAATATACGATTTATGCTCGTGCCGGATTGGAGCATTACATGTTTTTAAAGATTATAGCAAAAAAATTATATTGACAAATCAAATGTTATGTACTATTATTGCTATTATTATTATCATTTGATTTGTCAATATAATTTTTTTGCTTTTTATAATCTTTAAAAACATGTAATGCTCAGTCCGACAGGGGGCGCTGATGCCGTCGGTATATTTGTGCTTTGAGCCCAGATAGACATGGTTGGCTCAGTTAACCTATAATCGGAGTGGGTGCTCATACTTGAGAGCGATCGCAGAATGGGTCGATCGAAACGTTGTATTAAAATTGTAATTATTTGTTTCAATAAATAATTATAAATTAGTCATGTGTGATTTAAATAAAAATTTAAACTTTAATCAAATTAATCACAAAAATAAAAGCTTCAACATCTTCATTACTAGTACTATTATTATTAAGTAGAGAGATATAGATACGTTGCAAATCACTTTGATCAGTCCTTCAACAGAGTTCTCCCGAAGCGCTTGAAATCGATTAATAAGTATCGAAATATAGTGCATTCTGATGAGATTTTCTCATAAAAAATTTGGAATTATATTTAAAAAGAACCGTGTTTGGAACCATCAATGGCAATTGTTCTAATTTGGAATAGATTGTTTAATAGTAAAATGATTCTAAATGTAAAACGTCTGCTGGAGATCAACTTTGCGTGTTTTTGTGACTTGGGTGAGTACTATATAAACCTCAATTCCACCCTTTAAAAAAATTATTATAAAAAAAAAAATTAAAACATGGAATGTTCTTTTCCAGGTGACGTGCTCTGATGAAGAGCAGCAGTATAGCTCTCGAAACGTTGTAAAATATCGATTACGTCTGTTTAAAATAAAATATTAAATTTATTTATTTATTTATTTATTTATTATAACATTGTATCTGTAGGGCCATTTAGCCCCTTTATTGTACAATTTTAGACCAAAATATTTACAAAAAAATTAATTAATATAATACAAAGAAAAAAACAAAAAAATCAAAGGAAAGATACATACTAAATATATGAAACAAAAATAAAAAATGCATGCATATATCGAAGGAGAGGGAGGAGAAAAAATTACAATATATAGGATAGATAAACAAAACAAAAATTACAATATATAGGATATAGAAAACAAAAATTACAATATATAAGATATAAAGCAAAAAAAGGAAAAAAAAAAAAAATTTCAATAGATAGGATATAAAACAAAAAAAAAAACATATTAGGCTAGGTGGCGCTGTAGTCTCTGCTTCGAAATACTTCTCGGCGCCCAACCTTCCTCAAGTTGAGTGGCAGTGCGTTCCGAAACCTTGGCTCGCCGTGACCTCCGAAGTGAGTCCGCCATCATTTTGCTTCTGTGTGGCGGGCAGACCAGAGCGCAAGCATCGTGTTGACGGGCCACAGTGCCAGTGCTCATGACATAGGTAGTCCGCGCAAAACGTCCCGCGAGGACCCCGCACAACAAACTTCGCAGAGCACGAGTGGCTTCCGGAAGGCACCGAAGGTTCGTCCCCAGAATTCTAGTCGCATACTCGAAGTTACGCTTGCTCTGGGCTCCAGTTGGCAGGCTGTACCTAGCACAAGCATTTAAAGCAACCGAAAGACGTCGGCTGCTTCTGCTGTCTAGGTTAAAGTAAACTGAGTCGCAATAAAGGAAGTGGGGAAGAACAACAAGGCCACAAATAATCTTGCGACGAACCTCCTCGGGCGTGAAGGGCGCCATGCCGGCGCGGGGAACCAAGGCCCCGATATACTCTACGGCAGGATCTGAGTCAGCGTGCGTCGCCCCAGGCGGAATCGCCCAAGCTCAGACGGACTCCCAAACCTCTCACAGAATCTGAATAGGGGATCATAGATCCACAGACCCTAATCGGGGGAGGTGCCACCACTCTTCTATTTGAAATCCACAATGCTTGGGTCTTCAGAGGATTAGCTTTTATTTTAACTTTTTCCCATAACTGGCCCCTTGGCCAATTCATTAAAATAAAAAAATAAAAAACTACGTTTAGTTTTAGCAGAAATTTTTCTTTTGATAAACGCAATAACTCAACCATTAAAGCTTTTTTTTTTATTATTCTTTCCAAAGGTCCATTTTTTTTAAAGGGGGATGAAACTATTTTCAATAAATTTGGCTTGATTTTTCATTATAAAAGATTTGCAATTATTTGCTCATAAGAATGAAAGATTTTCGTTATTTTGTCATTGATCATATCATCAGAACTTGTGAAAATTAATATGGAACCGCCCCTAAGGTAGCCCCTTTCCGATAAATAAATAATCATCGAAATCGGTCCACATGGTAAAAAGTAATCGAGCCACATACATAAAAAAAATTTATTCGAAGTTGAGATTTTTGTATATAGGGATAAAAAGAAAAATATTTTATTCTATTTTTTGTAAGAAGTGATTACTGTTCTGTTCTGTATTGATAAAGTTGTTATTAAAAGAGAAAAAATTGTATTTTTTGTGAATGTGCCAAATATCTTTTGAAAATTGTATTCTGATGGCCTTCAATGGTAACGAAGGTAAAAAGAAAATTTAAACGAATGTGTGACATGTCTATTTGAAGCCCTGAAGAAGTCGCCAAAGTCGACGACACGTTGGTGGATAAATAAAAAAGTCACACATAAAAACTTGTCCTTATTTTCCCAATATAAACTTTCAAATTATAAAAAAAAAAGATTCCGATGAAATGATAACCTCCTCCTTTTTTTGAAGTTGGTTAAAAATCTTCAGTGACCTCTTAAAATTTGAACAGAATTCTCCTGAAGTACTTGAAAACGATTCGAGAAATAAGTATCGAAATGCCAGTGCATTCTGATGAGATTTTCTCATAAAAAATTTGTAATCTACGTTTAGTTTTAGTAGAAATTTCTCTTATGATAAATAATAAATCAATCATTAAAGCATTTTTTTTTTCAAAGATCCATTCTTTTTTAAAGGGGATGAAACAATTTTCAATAAATTTGACTTTTTAAATCAACTACTTTTTGTATATATCATTCACAAAATAACCATACATATAATCTTTTTTTTTTCTAAATTCTTCTCCAACTAAAAGCAGATTTAATTCCTAAAAAAAAAAAATTGTCTTCAAAGAAAATTATTTTTCAAGTTTTTTGTTCTTTTTCTCTTAAAAAAAAAAAAAAAAGATGAATGCATAAGCTCTTTTTTGAAATATGTAAAATACAATCCGCGTCGCAATAGTAAAGAATAATTTGATAAAAGCGTCAAACTAAAAATAAAAGACAGGGGGTGTGAAATCCTCAAGGCGTTAATTAAAATAAAAAGATAAGACGTTTCAGTCATTGCGCTTAAAAGAGAAAGAAAACTCTTAAAAGAAAAAAATACACTAATATTAATAATAATAATACTTTATAAATGTCCATGAATATTCATTAAAGTCTAATGATTATTTTTTTTCTTTCTTTTGAATTCATTTTCATTAAGACAATGATTAAACGTTGAAAGGCTTCATTAAAGCGCTTCATTAATGGAAATATATTTTGTGTGTGTGTGTGTGTGTGTGTGGCAGTTTCGAATTATCAAATACAAATAAAAAACCATTACATTTTAATTGAGGAACCATTAATATTAAATTTTTGTTTTATTAAAAAATATCCGAAGGCGGGCTTCGCAGCTGGTTAATATATATTTCTTAAAGATTAGTAAATAATATTTTATCATTAATATCATATTTCTTAAAAATATTATTTAAAATTAATTGAAAATAAACTTTAAATCGATATTATGTAATATTATCTGACTGTAAATTTGACCCCCTTAATATTAGCGATACGATAACGAAAAGAAAAACGATATATTTGGAACGTAACTAAAGTTTATAAAACGAGGATGTTTTTTCCGTATTTTTACATTAAATGTATTGGAAATTTTTACTTTACCATACAGGGTATGGTCAAGTAATTTAATCATGCATGGAAAAAGTGTTTTTTTTTTATTTTTTTCGAAATATCTCAAAAACGGCTTAAACTATTTTGATTAAAAAAAATTAATCAAAACCATGGCATTTTGCTCTACAAAAAAGCCCTAAAAAGTGAACATCGAAAAAATTATATTTTTCGAGATAATAATAGTTTTGTCAAAATGTCTGTTAGTCTGTGCGTTACCAAATTTTTGTGGACGAGCTAGCTCAAAAACTAGTGAAATTTCACACGTAGTTTTGGTGCATTGAGATTAAGAGCTGATTAGATTTTGGAGCAAATCGATCCAAAATTAAGGGGGGAGGGGTTAAAAATTAAAATTATGATATTTTTAAACAAAAAAAACAAGAACAATGAAATATACTATAAAATGAACTTATAATAACGAAAATATTTTTTTCTGGGACCAAAATTAGAGGGGGGTCCAAAAATAAAAATTTGGGCTCTGAGCAAACTAAACCAAATTTTGTATACATAATCAGTGGGCCCCCAGTAGTCTAAAAATGCAAAAACCAACCCCCTTACATGGTTATAATTTTATTAAATATAAGGGAGGGGCCAGGGTGTATGGTAAGTTCCGTATTTTTACATCAAGTCTATTGGACATTTTATTAGTAATCGTCTTGAATGTAAATGACATTTTCAAAAAAATACTTGTTAGTTACACCTTCTATTTCGAAGATTATATAAGTTGGGGACATGATTTGAACTACCCCAAAACATTCCCCAGGGGGTCCATTTAAGCACAATTTGACTGGTATTTGTAGTATTACTTTTGATTATATTACCTGATGAGAGGCCTCGAACTTCTGGCTCCAGTTTATTTAATATTTGAGTTCGAGAATAGTGCTAGGAGAATAAAACTTGTGTTTGGGGATCTAGTTGGCGAATTCACGTCGATAATTTTATGGCCATTGGTGAAGTGACAAACAATAGTGACAGCGTTTTCTTCATCAGCTAAAAAAAAACAATACATCATAAAGATTCCATAATATATAATAATTCAATAAGTAATTAAATTATTTTTAGAAATTATATAGCAATCAGATAATATAACTATAACTACACTACAGTGCAAAAAAAAATCGACCCACCAATAAGAACTTTATTAAATATTAAATCATTTTTAAATTTTTTACAAATATTCATATAATTTGTTCCGTTAACTCTTAAACTAACATATTCAATAAATATTGTTGATAATTTTTGAATTTTATAAAAAATAAGTAAAATTAAATTAAAAGATACAATTACAAATTATCCTACTTTCTCAATATCATTTTACATTTAAATAAAGTTTTAATAAAAGATCAAATTCCATTTGAAATATCAATAAAATGAATAATTTTGAATTAAGCATCATTGATAGAAAGATAAAATATACAAAATGGATATTTCTCGAAGTTCAAGCAGTTCAAATTGTATTGTGCCTAATTAATTCAAGGTCTAAGTACAGCTAACGCAGGTTCGCGCCAATGCATACACTTGCAATAAGCAATAATTTCAATAATGTATGTTTCCTTGTAAAACAATTAAAAATTATTTACTATTTAATAAAGTTTTTATTGCGGGTCGATTTTTTTGCATTTCAATGTATAATAGTTTGTATATACAAAATTACTCATTTAATAATATAAGAATATATTAAAAATATTCTCCTCAAACTATGTGTAGTATAAAAAAATGGCGATAAAATGTCTACTTCTTGATAAACCAATGTCACGAATTTCATTTTATTTTTATTTTATTTTTTTACTCTCTATCGTTTTTATTATTTTTTTTTATTACTTTTTCCTATATTGTTTTTGGAGACTATATACGACGTGATATGAATTATGACAGAATAAACAACTTTTTCTTCAACTTTTTTTTAAAAACTTGTGTTATTGGAATTTTTCATGACAATCTTGACAAATTTATTAAAAAAAAAACTTTAGAAGCAATTCATATTTTTTTTTTAACATTTTTCACTTTGAATATTATTGGGAAACTGAGAATTCCAAACGCTATCTGGTGGTTTAAATTAAAACTAGTCACCGTGGGCCAAATAAATTAGCCACGCCCTTACCAAGGTTATCGGTGGTAATTAGATGGCTTACTTAAAAATTTTAATTGTCTATATAATCATTAAAGATTAAAAATCCGAGAATTCCCGACTATATACCGAGTAGACACGAAGCAGTGCGTGACGTCACGAATCTGTAGATAATTTTTTTCTGCGCTCTTATCGAGAAAGTAAGCAAAAGTAGTTTTATATTAATAAAAAAAAAGAAATTGTTTCACAATGAGTAAATATATTTATTTATTAAAATTCTCTAGAATTTTTTTCATACGATTTTAAAAGATACTAAATCTCGATGACTTTTAGAGATTATAAATTATTTTCTGTGACTCGAGGGCGATTCAAGCATTTTTTCCGCCGTTCTGCTTTCTGATTTGCTTTCGGTTCCACTTAGTTTTCAGCTCTAGGTATATTATACTACCAATTTTAGCCCGTGTCCGCAATATAATAGTATTGGAGTTGCCAATTTTTCGCATTCCCATTTTTGCAAAAGCCAGAGCCTTATTTTTTCATTAAAGTTTTTTGAATCGTACATTTTATCGCCAAATTACTGGAAAATTAATTTTGGCCTATGCATACAACCGGCACCTGCTAAGCGCCGTTTCTTCGCCGCAGCAAGCAGCTTTTGCGACAAATAAAATAATCATATTTCCTTCTATAACGAGTTTGGTCATATGTACATTTGTTGTAATTGAAATCGAGATATCATTTATTTTAGCACTATTTATACAACTGTTTGTAGGAAAGAAGATTAAATGAATTTAGAAAATCCACGAGTTTTCGTAGCGAATGAATAAGAATAGAAAAACTTGCTAAATCTTTAATTTGTCTTCCGACAAAGTTGATGCAGAATCATACCTGTTTATCCTCAGAGCCATAGCAGCCGAATTTCACCAACTGGCTAAGTTGGCATGATAGTAGAAAAGTAATAGATAAGATCCTTTGTTTGTTCTTTTAATAATTTTACGAAATCATATATTTTTATAGAAGTCACTAATTGTAAACACCAATATCGATAATACGTATAATCATATTGTCACCATTTCTAAAATAATTAAATCCAAGATTGTTGAAATATCTTTTTCATGCTATTTTCAATAGCCTAAATACATTTTAATATACAGAAAATATCTTTAAAAATATTCCTTTTAAAATTTTGAATAGTTATTTTCAGCTAGATTTTTGATAATTATGAAATATTGTTGGTAAATGAATTTTATCTTTGTGATGTAGCAACTTATACCTGCCATCTGGGTTTTTTCAGCTGCAACATTTGCTCATAATGCCTGTAAGGTTATATCTTTTCCATATACTGAGAGTTCTACGAGATGAATACAATTGAACAGGATGAAGGGTCTTCATATCCAGTGTGTTCAAAGATCAAAACCTAAACCTAAGTCCAAGTTTTTTGTTGGAACCTGGGGTTTAATGAAATGCCTATTCTTCCTAGATTGAAGTCTATTTTGAGAATATACCTAGCTACTATCCTCCTAGTTGCTTAATTTCAAACAACTGCTGTCATTTGTCCCGTAGCTGTTAATATATTATAGAACTGAAACGATTTATTGATATTTTTATTGTAATATTGTATTTTTAAAAAATTTATTAAAAACCACAAAGATGATGAATTTTTTTAAATGATAATAGTTTTACATCTATATCTTTATGTTCACTGATCTCCTAGATAAACATGAACTAATTGATTTGAATGAATATATAAATTTTGAATACCATAATCTTGTGTGATTCATAAAAGTGAACTTTTATCCCAGAGAAACTTACTCATTTTTATTTGCTTTCTAAAAATTATCATGGAGAACACACTCCAAATTCATAATGTAGATGGACAAAAAACATTGGTAGGCCGAATACACTTAGTTCATTCATAAGTTGAGAAACATCAAGATATTCGAAAAGTTCATAAGAGAGTGGGTTTGGAGGAATGAATGGGTGTAGTATCTTATGAATTTAACCCAGTATGATAGGTGAAAGTCAGATACGACAGTTAACCATCAGCCATCTGGTTTCCTAGAAGAAACAACTGGACAAACAGAATATATGCAAATTTCTTTCCTGAAATCAAAAGAAGCAACATTTTTTATTAAATGAAGAGAAATGTTCCTTTCATATTTCAATTGCAATATGGTAAAAATTAGATTACCTGACAAATCTTGTTAAAGAAACTTTTAATATTTACATGTGTACACATGTATATTTACATTATTAGGAAGTGCTCTGGTACCTGTCAAAGGATTTGAAGGTCCCTGGATTACTAGGGCACCAATTAAATTTGTTGAATTTCAGAAATATCCATTTTTACATTTATATTTTCATCAATATTTAATTCAAATGATCTAATTTATTGATATTTCAAATGGAATTTGATCTTATTAAAACTTTATTTAAATGGGGAAGTGATATTGAAAAAGTAGAATAATTTGTAAATAGCCTTTAATTTAATTTAAATTATTTTATTATGAAATTCAAAATTGTCACCATATTTATTGAATATGTTAGCTTTAAGAGTTAATATAGAACAACAGGCGGTTATTGTAGCAATTTTAAAGATAATTTGCTATTTAAGGTGCTTTATTGCGGTTTCGATTTTTTGCACTGTAGTAGTTTATTCAATTTATCTATATACAGGTGTTCCATCAGCATTTTTTTTGAAATCGTGAAATCATACTCGTTCCTAAATACTATATTTTTCAAAGATAAATTTTATATATTTTAAATCTGTTATAGTCCCGAATATCCCTTGTATTGACCTAGAATCAAAAATAAATCCTATAAGTACCATTATACTTTGAAAAAAAACATTTTTGTTAGTTTATTTATTAATATAGTAAAATATGTTTGTCTGGATTGATCGAAATCATGCCACCTATTGACACGTTTCAAGTTTAGTTGCGAATGAAAACACCTCAATAAATCTTGTTCGTGTATGTATATTGTGTGGTTTAACAGTGTTGTTTCCATTGATTCAGCGTAAAACGTAAAAATTATCATGAAGTTTCATATTTTCATTCAGATGATTCCCAATATATTGCTTGAGTAGTTTATAGCAATATTTTGATATTTTTGAACTTAAAAGTAGTTCAGTGGGAGGAACTTACTCACGAGTTCATCAAATAACCTCTAAACTATTAACTCTATGGAAGCAAAATTTTTATTATATGTTGTAGGTGATGATATGAGTTTCTGACGGGTCCTGTTTTGTTTTTTTTAACAATCCGGTATAAAGTGTTTTAAAAAATTAAAAAAAAAAATGAACAAAACAAAATTTTGTTAATTTATTTTTTTAAAAACATCTTAACTATTAAGATATCAACATTTGCAAAAATCTAAGTTTTCATGATTAAAAAAATAGTTTAGATGTATTATGAGGCTTCATCAGGGAAGTAAACAAACAAGATAACTGGATTTGACATTAAGAGATATCGACATTTTAACTAAAATTATATTCCTTGAGTCAAACATTTATTTTTCTGGACTTATGCTTCTGCCCATTATATATTTATTTTTGTCTTTATCATGCAACTCTCTCATTTTATTGATTGATCTGTTTTTTAACATTTATTTCAAATAATTTAACTATAATTCTAAACATTTAAAAGAGATGAAGTTATAAAATTTATATCACATTCAGAATATATCTTTGAAACAGGAAGATACAAACATAAAAAAATGTATACCAGAGTTGATATTAAAAGAATTGCTCATAAGAATACATAGAAAACATAAATTTATATAAATTTAATAAAATTTTTATATTTTTAATATATTTTAAAAATTATATAAAAACCATTTGAAAATCTATTTATTTCATATTTATTATTGCCACTATAAAAATGGAGTATTTTTGCTTAAAGAAATTAATTTGAAATGGTCTTAATTTTGTGAATGTTGAAAAAGGTTATAGCTATATTACAAATTATTCAAATAATTTATTATTTTTTTAGTTTTCTTCGTGAATTTGATTGCCAAAATGAGTGAAATTATATAAGAAAAATAAATATTATTCTCATTGAAATGATCCGAAAACACTGCGCAGCATCGTCGAAATCTAAATCCTGAATGAATGAAGCCTTCTTTCGATAATGTGCAAGCACAATATCAAGAGATAATTAATATCATTCATAAAATATATTTTGCAAATGAGGTGATTGAGGTTCGAAGTCAAAATATCAGCAGCGAAATCAGACTGACGCCGCCGCAGGATGAATGAAAAGACGGTGAAGTCGTTTTGCCGATGTGGAACCGTAGTCGTTGTCGAATGAATCACATACAAAGTTGTTCGAGACAGATTTTAAAATAGCACCTTCGGTTCCATCAAAGCGTATGGAAATAAAAAATAAATAATAATAACCAAAAAAACTAACAAACGCCGAACCTGCCGGATTCTGGAATTGCAGCTCCTTCAATCCAACGAAATAGAAAGATATTCCGAATGACAATGAACTGCTTATTAAAAAGACGGTCTCGGTGAAACCAGATATTGAGTATCTGTAAGTGGATGCCTTTAATTTTCAAAAGGAACGACGAATGATAACGTCTTGAACTTTTAGAGTCATCCATCGGATTCATTTCAAAGGAAACGAAAACCAAATGCATGTGCCTAAACTGGTGTTATTCTGCCAAGATTCCGAATGCTCTTTTCAAATTATTATTATCCAATACAGATTTAGATTACGTTTATACATCTGTATCTTTTTCATATCCGAAATATCTGCCAAACTAGCCTAGAAACCGAGTAATAATAATGTATTGTAGATATGTTCATTTAATACATCCAAAAGATAAAAATTGTTTTTTCAGCAATTTGAGAACGTGCCGAAATATAATGCGATGTTTTGTTTCTAATTGATAAATCATAAGTAATTCGCATATTGTAATCGAGGTTTTTTTTGATTAGATGAAACATTCAATTTACGAAAAATAGAGAGCTAAAATAATCGTAGTTGATTTTTTTATTTACTTGGTTTTTCAACAATAGAAATAAATATCCAATTAAATATCAAATTAAAACAAATTAATTAATGGATTAATGATTCACCTAAGAAATGGAGCTAGGTGTCCATGTAAATAGAAGGAAGTGGTATGCAATACAGCTAAACCAGGGACCGCAAATCGAACTGACTGAGGTAGCCAGTTTAAATCGAATCGTGGAGACAAATTCTAAAAAATATATTGTATCGGAATTAAGCCGGTACAGTGCCTATGCCTAAAAAAAAAAAAAAAGTGTCCATAAATATCAAATAAATAAATAAATAATATAGATAAAATGTGTTTAAATTAAGTATTCAAAAGGCTTCAATTATAAAAGAAGGAAGACACGTAAGTCAGTTTAATTTATAAATAAATGAAGGAAGCCTTGTTGGTTTGTCAATAAAGGTACAACTGCAAGTTATCTGATTTGGATTCATTTTCTCGTTCATTTTCAGATTGTTAAAACATACGAGTTCATATTACATTAAATTATCAAAATATTTAAAATATACCAAAAATACTGACGAAATCTATTCGTTATTTGTTCGCGCATACAAGGGGGACCTAATATCAATATTAGGCTTTATATTGATCTTTATTAAAAAATCAGTACCTTTATTTTCAAGACAATGCTATTTTGAATAGTATATCTGAGGTTGAATAAAAAATAGTTGAGCTCGTTATAACATTGAAAAAGTGCACCAAAATCCTCTCAGATAAATAGTGAAACGATAAACATTTGATCATTAAAATTTATATTTTAAGATTTGCGAAAAAACTTCATTATTTTTCCAAGATTGTTACATCTAGTACTTATATCTTCTAGAAAGAATAAAAATATTATTTTAGTTTATTACATCTCAAAAAAAAAAAAAAAAAAATAAAATCTCTGTGCGATAATAAATGTATCCACAAAATTTTTTCCGATTTTTAAAAAATTGAAATTTTATTAAAATTAATATATAGTATTTAAAAGTACATGGCTGTGTTAGAAAATTTATTTCGTAATATTTTTTCAAAATTAGAGATCAGCGCAAAAAATCGAGTTAATCGATAAAAATTTATTAATATAAACACTTTAATTTTATAAAGGAACTGCTGCAATGAGCTGAAAAGTTCATTACATTGCAAAGCGGGAATTAAACACTGTTGTTGATCTTAATAAAAATGTAATCAGAAATGCTTGAATCAGAAATATCCATTTGTATATTTTATCTTTTCATCAATGATTCATTAGTTCAAAATTATCTGATTTATTTGATATTTCAAAATGAATTTGATCTTTATTAAACTTTATTAAATGTACATTGAGAAAGCAGATAAATAATTTGTAATTGTATCTTTTAATTTAATTGCATATTTTTCAAAATATCTAAAAAACATCTAAATAATATTGAATATGTTATAAGAGCCATTAGAACTTAATTATATATTATTTAAAATTTTAAAAATTACTTCATATTAGTAAAAGTTTTTATTAGTGGTTGGATTGTCGAATTGAAAAAGCACTTTAAACATGGTTTAAAGAAAATTTGTCATAACGTTTCATGATAAATATGATTTATTATTTGCTTATAAAAGAATCATTTATTTAGTAAGATATATATTTTCAAACCGTTTTAAACTAGTTCCATCGATTAAATCAACAATGTTCATTCCGATTGCTTTTCAAGCGGTTGTAGTTTGTTCCTATGAATCAGCTCGGAAGTATTTTGACTAATTAAATGAGAAAACCAATATCTCAGTATTCTAATACTTTAAAGATCGAAATATAAATCTAAATGTGTTGATAGTAAAAGTCAATCTCTAAAATCAGATATCAGTATGTTTAAAAATATTTGAACGAAAGAAAAATAGATCCTGAGAGAGTTTCTTAAAAGAAGACAGACAGAGCAGCTCACCGTGACATAATAAATCATAGTTGATAAATCAAGAGAAACGGATGAGCAAGAGGTAATCGACACACATATGACACCATCCTGTATGTATGTGCAAAAAATGTACGAAGGATGTTATAACTCTCAAAGAAACATACGTAATAAGAGGAACAGTTGTTATTTATTAATACACGAGATAGATTAATTAACCATCTACGAATAATAAAGGATATTGAGATGCAATTGTTATTCAAAAATGAAATGAATAAACATTGATTTTATTAATAATTGAATATTACAACCTTCGGGAAATATAAGTATCCGAAACACGAGCTGAGTCGATATTCTTTTTACTTTAGTTAAAATCGATAGATTAGACGTTATTTTTTTGATCTAAATCAGGCAAAAATGCCGATTTTGAACGTACAAATATAACAAAATCGAAATAGTAAATCCTTGACTCAAGGAGGCACTTTCCTCCGAACTGTCGGATTCCTAAAGGAGAACGAAATTAGACAAGAGTGAATAAATATTATATGTAACATTCATCTACTGTGAGTTAAGGATTCCTGGTTCACTTTGCACCAACATGCACAATCTCTGGTAATTATGAGAATGAAATTGATATATTCGAATAAATTATTTTATAGAAAAATACCTTTAATTAAATAAATTGGCAAATTCTAATATATAATAATATTTATAATAATCATTGGTGGAATTTAAAATAAAAAACCAATTAATTTTATTAAAAGAAAATTGAATAAAAATGCAATTATAAATCTTTTCGGGTCTGGGGGGGGCAGATAGGCTAGTCGGTAGCGTATATCCTGCTAACCTAGTGGACCTCGGGTTCGAATCCGACTCGAGGCATTCGGCCAAAATTTGACCCCCCGAGGTAGAGACAAAATTTAAAAAATATACAGTATCGTAAATTGGCTTATGGTTAGAAGGGCCGAAAAGCCAAAAAAAAAATTATTCAAACAACCACCTGTGAATAATTATTTCAATTAACAAAAAACTCAACAAAAACAATTTAGCCGAAAATGAGACCGTGACAGATCGAATTATTGTCAACACAAAAACCCCCTAAACCGTGAATTTCGGGGCAAAAATTTGGGGGGAGGGGGTCAAAAAATAAAAATATAGGCCCTTGGAGCAAACTCAACCAAATTTTGTATTCATAATCAGTGGTCCCCCAGAAGTCTAAAAATGCAAAAACTAACCGCCCAAAATGGGAAGGGAGGTCAAAAAATAAAAATCTAGGCCGTTTGAGCAAACGCAACCAAATTTTGTATACATAATCGGTGCGATCCCGGAAGACTAAAAATGGAAAAAATAACCACCCAAAATGGGGGGGGAGGTCGAAAAATGAAAATCTAAACACTTGGACCAAATTCAATCAAATTTTGTATTCATAATCAGTGGTCCCCCAGAAGTCTAAAAATGCAAAAACTAACCACCCAATGAGGGAGTTGACCACTCTAAATGATTAAAAATAATTTTATTAAATATTAAATATAAGAGAGTGTGGTCAGGGTGTATGATAAAGTCATGATGGCCACATCAGTTTATTTGATTATAAAAAATAAAATAAAAGCGACTTCAAAAAAATTAAATTCAACAAATAAAATAATAAGAAATAAAAAAATACACTAAAATGTATAAAATAATGATCTTATTTAGTTACAAGTAAATGAGGAAATATTAACATGAAATCACTTTTTGAAGTCGGTGCCAAACATGTTCATTTTATGAATCGAACTCGACGGATCTTACTTAGTTGGCGGGTAAGCTCGCTTATATAAATTATTTAGCTCCGACTTGAAAAAGTGATTTCATGTTAATATTTCGTCGTTTAGTTCTAATTAACTTTTTATAAATTTTTTTTTTTCTTTTTAGTGATGTTATTAATATTGACTTAATATAATACCTTCTGTAGCGCCCGCTCTCGCTCATGGCGACGAGCCTTGAGACACGGCCGCTAGATGACTCAGTCGGATCGTTGCATCGCTTTTGCATGAGTGAAATATTATCACCCATGCTATAATTAAAGCGACTCGATTCCGACTGGAGAAGCGAATGGATTCGAACAAGCGAATCTGGAGGGCCACCGCCATCCAGCAGCCCTCCCCTGCACACACCCTACATGAACACGCAACCTACAACTCTGCACTCAACAGATTGTTAGGACCCCATCAACTTGGTGGGGGGCGCGGCAAAAGAGTAAGAGAAAGCGTCTGGCGAATGAATCAGAACATGGTAAAATTAAATTCATAAATATAGAAGCAACGTTTGCGGGTCTTAAATAAATGTTTTAAGATTTTTTTTATAAAAGATTTTATTTATTATAATTTCGATTATTTGCTCATAAGAATTGGAGATTTACGTTATTTCGTCATTGATCAAATCATCAGAACTTGACCAAATTAATATATGACTACCCTTAAGGTACGCCCTTTCTAATAAAAAAAGAATCATCAAAATCGGTCCACGTGGCAAAAAGTTCTCGCTGAACATACATAAAATAAATAAATAGTTAGGTATCTTGACTCTCTTGGAGCAGAAAGAATCATTAAAATCGGTTCATAAACAAAGAAGTTATGTCTGAACAAACATAACAAAAAAGGTCAATACCAATGAAAAAAATACGGACCAATCGAAGCTAGATCTGAACTCAATGCAAAAAAATCACCAAAATCGGTTGACAATTGCCGAAGATATCAGGTAACATACACAAATAAAGTAAAAAAAAAAAAAAAAAAAAAATCAGTCGAATTGAGAACCTCCTCCTTTTTTGAAGTCGGTTAAAAATAAATAGAATTTTTTTCCAAAAATTCAACCTAGGTGTAGAACGAATGTATATTGAGAGAAAGAATTTAAATTTTTACGTCTCAACACCTCGAGTTGAATTTTTGAAAAAAATTATTTCTACTTTCAAAAAATAAATAATCAAATTTTTAGATTTATTATTTAAATTTTATTGAATTCTGTCTGTAAATAAAATTCCACCTGAATTTAAAGTATTAAATAATATTAATATATTATTTTTAACTAAAGCCAGGTATTATTAAGTTGAAGAATAGTCTAGGAAAGCTCACAAAGAGAAACAAAGAGGTTGTCCTCTGATTGATGCAAATAAACATACACACATATATACCAGGTGTACCGGAAAGTCATTACCGGTTTTTCTAACAGATGTCGCTAGGCTTAAGTATGCAATGTTATGATTTGACACATATGCATTTTATTCTACTGACATCAAGCTTCAAAGCTATACATGTTATATTTTGCGAAAGTAACACCTTCATAGATTTATACCTCTTTGAAAATGTCAAGTTTCATGCCTGAAAACGTGCATTTGCGGCACGCATTACTTTTCTTATTTAATCAAAAGAAAAAGCCGCTGAAAGTCATCGTTTGCTGGTAGAAACTTACGGTGAGCATGCTTTAACCTTAAAAACATGTGAGGTGTGGTTTCGAAAATTCAAAAGTGGTGATTTCGATGTGCAAGATAAAGAACGTTCTGGTAGACCAAAAAAGTTTGAAGATGCGAAACTACAGGAGTTATTGGATGAAGACCCAACCCAAACTCAAAAACAATTGAAAAAACAATACACCGACAACAAATGATCAATTTGAACCACGCATTGATCGAAAAACGTCCAGAATGGGCCCGAAGACACGGTAAAGTGATTTTACAACACGATAACGCGCCGTCTCATAAAGCAAAACCGGTCAAGGAAGCGTTGAAAGCACTTGGGTGGGACATATTATCGCACCCGCCGTACTCTCCAGACCTTGCCCCGTCCGACTATCAACTTTTTCGCATCGATGGGACACGCGCTTGCAGAGCAGCACTTCGCCAATTTCGAAGAAGTTAGAAAATGGCTCGATGAATGGTTTTGCTCAAAGGACAAACAGTTTTTTTGGGATGGCATCCATAAATTGCCAGAAAGATGGGCAAGATGTATAGAATCAAATGGCCAATACTTTGAATAAATAAATTTTCCATTTTCTTAAAAATTACGTAGTTTTTTTTTCGAAAAAACCGGTAATGACTTTCCGGTACACCTAGTATATCTGTATATATATTATTTGTTTGTTTGAGACTGTAGTTTCGAAGACTTGGTCTTCATCATCAGTCTTTCTTCAATTATAAATGTTTTTCATGGAGTCAATATCATATGGATATTGAAAACTTGGTGTTCCTTCATCACTAGTGGTTGACCTGGAACTAACAACATTTATAATTTTTTTTAACATTTATAATTGAAGAAAGACCAATCTTCGAAACTATAGTCTCAAACAAATGAATAATATATATACAGATATATCATCTCAATATATATATGTGTGTATGTTTATTTGCATCAAGCAGAGGACAACCTCTTTGTTTCTCTTTGTGAATCAACAACTCTGCTACTCTCTGCAAAACAAAAACTTTTCAATTAAATCTAGGAAAGCTGTTCGCCTGTATTTATGCAACCAATGGACGCCTATGGATCGGACTAGCCTACCCTACAGGCGTCCTTGTTTAATGAATATTTTTCATAATGTTTAAAATTGTAGTATGTTAATATGCCTATGTTGTATGCCTATGGATCGTTTGAATATACTTTTTCATAACGTTTTCTTCATATTTTTACTTTACCAAACAGGATATGGTCAAGTATTGTAATCGTGCATGAAAAAAGTGGATTTTTTGGTTCTTTTTTTTCGAAATATCTCAAAAACGGCTGATTAAAAAAATTGAACAAAACCATGGCATTTCGGTCTACAAAAAAGCCCTAATATAGTAAGTGAACATCGAAAAAATTATATTTTTCGAGATATTTTTATCAAAATGTCTGTTATTCTGTGCGTTACCAAATTTTTGTAGACGAGTTAGATCAAAAATTAGTTAGAATATAAAAACCAAATTTCACACGTAGTTTTGGTGCAATGAGATTAAGAGCTGATTATATTTTGGTGCACATCGATCCAAAATTAAGGGGAAGGGGGGGGTTAAAATTTAAAATTATAATATTTTCAAACTAAAAAAACAAGAAAAATAAAATATACTATAAAATGAACCTATAATAACGAAAATATTTTTTTTCTTAGGCCAAAATTAGGGGGGGGTCAAAAAATAAAAATCTAGACCATTTGAGCAAACTCAACCAAATTTTCTATACATAATCAGTGGCCTCCAGATTAAAATTAAGACTAAAAATGCAAAAACAAACCGTCCAAAGTGGGGAGCCGGCGAGGAGGGGGGGGATAAAAAATGAAAATCTAGGCCCTTGTGCCCAACTTAACCAGAACTGTATTGCAAAGTTAAGTGGATGGCCACACCAGAACGTGTCAATTTATTACTTAAGGTCAAGTATTGTAATCGTGCATGAAAAAAGTGTTTTTTTTCCTTCTTCTTTTCGAAATATCTCAAAAATGGCTGAAAGTATTTTAATTAAAAAAATTGAGCGAAACCAAGGGATTTCAATCTAAAAAAAAGCTCTTAATAAGTGAACATTGAAAAAATTATATTTTTCGAGATAATAATTGTTTTGTCAAAATGTCTGTTAGTTAGTTAGTCTGTGCGTTACCAAATTTTTGTGGACGAGCTAGCTCAAAAACTAGTTTGAATATCGAAACCAAATTTCACATGTAGTTTTGGTCCATTGAGATTAATAGCTGATTAGATTTTGGTGCATATCGACCAAAAGTTAAGGGGGTGGAGGGGAGGTTAAAAATTAAAAATCTAGGTCGTTTGAGTAAACTCAACCAAATTTTGTATACATAATTAGTTGGACCCCAGAAGTCTAAAAATGCAAAATCTAACTGCCCAAAATGGAGGTGGGGGGGTGGAGGGTCAAAAAATGAAAATATAGGCTCTCGTTCTAAACTCAACCAAATTTTGTATACATAATCAGTGTGCCCCTAGAAGTCTAAAAATGCAAAAACTAACCCCCTTCCCTACATGATTATAAATAATTTTATTAAATATTAAATATAAGTGAGAGGTTAGCCCGTATGGAAATAAATAGATTTTCAAAATATGTTTTTTATATATTTTTTGAAAATATATTAAAAATATAAAATTTTTGTATTAAATTTATATAAAATTTATACTAGAGCGAAATAAAAATAGTTTATATTTTAAGAATATATAGAAAACATAAACTTTATATAAATTTAACACAAAATTTGTATATTTTTAATATATTTTCAAAAATATATAAAAAACATATTTTGAAAATCTATTTATTTCCATACGGGAGGTTGTATGGTAAAGTTAAGTGGATGGCCACATCAGAACACGTCAGCTTATTTTTCTTTTGCTTGTCCTCCAAAATTACAAATGTGTCATTATAATACCGAAGCAGCGATATCCAAGTCATAAATTTAAAATATTGCATAGGGGGATATTATATGAAAAACATTTCATTAATGTGTATGGCTCATAAAGATTCTGAGGCCATATCAATAAAAAAAAATCATTAATTGAAAGTAATGGAAGGCAGCCCAGAGGTAGTGAGGAAAGAAAAAATTAACACATATAAAATAAGGTGTAATTTATTGGAATCCTTCCTCCTTTCCTTTCAAACCGACGTTTCGGAGGATTTTTCCTCCTTCTTCAGGGTTTCAAAGGGTCAATGAATGAAACAAATAAAATGTTTCCTTCTTCTCTCCACAGTAGTGTTCAAAACTTTCTTCATTTTTAACAAAAGGCATAGAAAGACAATTTTTCCTTCCTTCTTTTCTTAATTAAAAAGAAGGAAAAAAATTGTCTTTCTATGCCTTTTGTTAAAAATGAAGAAAGTTTTTGAACACTACTGTGGAGAGAAGAAGGAAACATTTTATTTGTTTCATTCATTGACCCTTTGAAACCCTGAAGAAGGAGGGAAAATCCTCCGAAACGTCGGTTTGAAAGGAAAGGAGGAAGGATTCCAATAAATTACACCTTATTCTATATGTGTTAATTTTTTCTTTCTCACTACCTCTGGGCTGCCTTCCATTACTTTCAATTAAAATTTCTACCAGTCCGTCTCTCTCCAGAGAAAATTTCGTTGCAAAAAAATCATTAAATTTGATTTTATAGAAAATTTTATAATAAAATTTATTTCACAATCTTTTGAACACTTTAACTATCTATTTGGAAAAAAAAAATCTATCCTTATTATAATTTTATTATGATTATTATTATTATTATTATTGTGGTGGTTTTATTGCCATTTCCACTTTCAGTTAATTAAATGGAGCCAAGATTGCATGGATTTTCTTAAATGTCTTTTTTACTGTATCCTTTCTCATTATATGAATGACAAAGAACATAATAGAGGATACGGCCGACTCTTTTGAGCCGCTGATTTTCCTTTTATTTTCTAATTTGAGCAACAGAGAGAGCTTCGAATTCTAATACACGTAAATGTTCTTGTAATTTGAAAAGCTCCAATCTATTCCACCATGCCATTATGAAGTTTCTGCTTATATCTACACAAGGAAATATGAACCAGACATCCTATCTTCATCTGAAGACTCAATTATTATTAGTTCTCGAGCTTAATTTTCAATTACTTATCTCTTAAAATAAAATAAATGAAAACAATCAACTTAATTTGAAATAAACGGGCCCAAAGAACAAGTTTAAAATGACTAAAATTTAATATTTTATGAGAAGTTTTAATTAATATACATTCAAACCCCCCCCTCCCCGCTTAGAGGTCAATTTTGAAACTCAAATTAAATAAAGTAAATTCTGAATTCATTTAACTCTCTCAGGCTGGAATCTTAATGAACTAGAGAGAAGAGTAGTAAGCAGAGGAGTAAAAAAAAACTACTTGCTCGATGTAATCTACACTGAAAAAACAATTTCTTTATAATAAATATATTTATAGAGTTGAGCATTTTTAATGAGCTCTTATTTATTCCAAAGATATTTTATTAATAATCAAGATATATCGAAATCATTCCAAATATGACCAAATTTTTAAGTATTTAATCCAAATATATTATACGAGCTTTTCGTGCGTGCCTTCGGCACGCCCTCGAAGCTCGGCCCTCCGGGCTGGTGCCCTGGCGGGCAGCGTCTCGGTCCAAAAATCTTATTCCTCTTAAAAAACCACACTCCAAATGTATACCGTAAACTACCGAAAATACATCGTCTCTTAAAAGTTTCGCCTCTTTAATTTTTGAGTGGCCTGGGGGAGGGGAGGGGAGGAACAATTATCAATATATTTAATGTTTCTTAATTTAAAAAGAATTAGAGTCTTTCATTTCAAAATTCGAGTCCAAATTAGAATTATATTTCAAATTTGCCTGGTTAATGAAAATCGATTGGAGCCATCAGCTTAAAATCCGAGCTGACAATTATATTTCAAATTTGCCTCGTTAATTAATATATATTTAATGTTTCTTAATTTAAAATCTATTGGTGATTTTTCATTTTCATTCGAGTTCAAATGAATACAATATTATCTCGACACAAAGTCTAAATCAAAAATATATAGTTTTAGTAACAGAAATCAAGATATAAATATTAATGTTACATTGGTCTAATGGCTAGAGCTCATGCCCTTAGTTCAAGAGTTCGTCGGTTCGATTCTAGGCAAGAGGGTAATTTTTTTAGAGAAATTTCTCTAAGCGTTGTTACAAATTAATCTAGACAAATATATATAGTATAAGACGTATGTTTCGTCATTTTATTTTTGACTTTCTCAGCGACTTATTTCTCAACTCAATTGTCCAATATCATTATGAGAAACATTCTTTTTTCTTCTTTTCCAATTTTTTTAGATAGAATATTTCACATAATTATCGGAAATTGATTTGAGAATTAAGTTGCTGAGAAAGTCACAAATAAAATGACGAAACGTGTACGTCTTATTTAATATAAAACTAATTAAATTATGGATATGATTAACCAAACGATTAATCAGAAAAATTTACTCTCTTTTGATTAGAATATATTTCATGTATCTGTGATTTCAATTTCGATATAAAGTTTTTAATTTGACCGGGCCATATTCGATCTTGTTTGAAATTGATCGCCGGGACATCTAGTAGCGGAAAAAGGAAGCTAAGCGTTGTTACAAATTAATCTAGACAAATATATATAGTATACTTGAGTGATCTATTTTATTCTATTAGATATAGGGCCTCCACATCTCCCCTTATAGCCCTCCGATCCTCCCACTCAGGATTCCGCTTGAGTAGGTCAGAGTGTGGCCACAGCAGAACGGTGTGAAACCTTAGTATGCTAGGACCAAGAATAAAATAATAATAATAATAACAAAAAATAAACTGCAACGGATCGTTGCTAAACTTTATCCAAATTCATTTGAAATATTAATATGTTCTTGAGTAAAGCACTTTAAAATATAATTTTACTAAAAACTTTATTTAACCTTTTTTGTGGTCCCCAAGGTACTTAATTAGGATATTAAATTTCATCAAAATTGGTTAAGTAATTTTCAAGATATTTAGAAAAAACTAAAAAAGTACTGAAATAAAGTACTAATGTTTGTGGGCCGATATGTACCAAAAACTAATCAGCGCTTCATTTTGTTAAACTAATGGTAGGTTTTCAATTTCATTTCAATCGGTGCAACGGTGTGGAAAAAATCGTGGGCCAAAGAAACGATAACATCCATCCATCCATCCATCCATCCATACATACATAGATACATCCATCCGCACACACTAAATGAAAAAATCGCACTTTTTGGCCTCTCGACGAGACCCCATGTAATTTTTTGCAAAACCGTCACGTGCTAAAATTCAACCTAATTGAATACTACAATTTGTGACTTTAATTGAGTCCATGGGTTCCGTAGTCTTTACCTGAGGACCCGTTGAAGTCGCGCTTGGCGCGAGACCCATTACAATACTTTCCCCATGCTTCGCATTGGATAAAGTAAAAATGAATACTGAATGTCGTCCAAACAATAAAAATAAATAAATACACTGGGAAGAATAAATAAATAATCAAATAAATAAAACAAAAAATAAATACTTAGAATATGTCACTGTGTCATGTGTCTGTGCCGATAAATTCGTCTGTCGCTTTGCTTATTAAAATCTCTCTTGGTCGGCTTATCTTGTAAAGCCTCGAGGTTGTTGCAACAACATCCAACAACGCCGTAATCCGGCTCTCATGATATGATGCTTGCAATCCTGTAATTTGTAAAGTTGGCTTGCAAACAGACACCCTCATTATCTTGTATTCCTGTACAAACAGCCGAGCCGAGCCTGGGCTTTGCTTACTTGGCTTGATAAATACAAATTGGCTTAAGACGATTTGAATTGCTTTACACAAGTCAAATTTTTCCCTAACTTTGTTTGTCTAGTGAACTTATTAAGAATTTAAATAGACATTTTTGTTTGATTTAAGTTTTTACTTTATTCAGTTGAATAGCTAATCTCTATATATCAAATTAAATTATTGTTTTAATAAAAATAATTTTTAAGAAAAAAATAAAAACCGACTTCAAAAAAATTAAATGCAACAAATAAAATACACTAAAAGGTATAAAATAATTATTATCTTATTTAGTTACAACTAAACGACGAAATATTAACATGAAATTACTTTTTGAAGTCGGTGCCAAACAAATTATACCTATAAGCGAGCGTACCCGCAAAACGTACTTAGTAAGATCCGTCGAGTGCGATTCATAAAAGGTATATGTTTGGCACCAACTTCAAAAAGTAATTTCATGTTAATATTTCGTCGTTTAGTTGTAACTAAATAAGATAATAATTATTTTATACCTTTTAGTGTATTTTATTTGTTGCATTTAATTTTTTTGAAGTCGGTTTTTATTTTTTTCTTAAAAATTATTTTTATTTTTCTCTTTTTAGTGATGTTATTAATAGTGATCATATCATCAGAACTTGACCAAATTAATATGACACCATCCCTAAGACACCCCCTTTCGGATAAAAAAAGAACCATCAAAATCGGTTCATAAACAAAGAGGTTAGGTCTAAACAAACCTAATAAAAAAGGTCTAATACCTATGAAAAAAAAACGAAAAAAAAATGGGACCAATCGGAAGCTAGACTGGACCCAATGCAAAAAAAATTTCAAAATCGGTTGACAATTGGCGGAGATATGAGGTAACATAGGCACAAAAAAAAAAAATCAGTCGAATAGAGAACCTCCTCCTTTTTTGAAGTCGGTTAAAAATTGGAGGAAAAAGTCAAACTCAAAAGTCTTAATTCCTTTAAATCACCCTCACTCAACTTTATACCTTATATTCCAGTCAAATTGTGTTTTTATTAAGAAAGTTTATGGGTAGTTCTGATTTTTTTACATATATATGTTTTTTGTGACGCTGAATTCAAATCTGAGGTCTCCCACCAAAATTTCGTGAGGCAACATTGTAGAAAATGCAAAAAAAAGGTGAAAATTTCCATTTTTTGGCGGTTTTTCGTTCATAACTCAAAAACTATCAACTTTTTGTAAATAATCTTCATAGTTAAAATTAAAGTTCATAAAATTTCCTACATATTCTATCATTTAGGCTTTTTTTTCCGACCAACTTTTCGGGCTCAAGCGCTAGGTGATTTTCAAATTGGCCTATTTTTCTGTTTCGACAAATCCCAATGATATTTTCCTATTTTGACCATGAAGGAGTGCGTTTTCAACAAAGGCCAATTTATACTTTTTTAAACTATATAATAAATTTGCTACAATTCAAACAAGGTTTCATATTAATTGAATAAATCGTAATCCGTTCCGTAATGAGGTTGAAGTTTTGAAAATCAGCAATTTTTTGCAGAAAATAGCAATTTTTCCTTCATAAAATGAAAATTGCTCATCCTACAAACTTGATTCTTATCTTATTCTCCAGGAAATTTTATTGACTTAAACGTTTACTTGTATTTCTTTTTTAACCGACTTCAAAAAAGGAGGAGGTTCTCTATTCGATTGAATTTTTTTTTTTTTTTTTTTGTGCCTATGTTACCTCATATCTCCGCCAATTGTCAACCGATTTTGAAAATTTTTTTTGCATTGGGTCCAGTCTAGCTTCCGATTGGATCCCATTTTTTTTTCGATTTTTTTTCATAGGTATGTAGACCTTTTTTATTAGGTTTGTTTAGGTTTGTTTAGACCTAACCTCTTTGTTTATGAACCGATTTCGATGGTTCTTTTTTTATCCGAAAGGGGTGTCTTAGGGATGGTGTCATATTAATTTGGTCAAGTTCTGATGATATAATCACTATTAATAACATCACTAAAAAGAGAAAAATAAAATTTTTAAGAAAAAATAAAAACCGACTTCAAAAAATTAAATGCAACAAATATAAAAATACACTAAAAGCTATAAAATAATTATTATCTTATTTAGTTACAACTAAACGACGAAATATTAACACGAAATTACTTTTTGAAGTTGGTGCCAAACATATACCTTTTATGAATCGCACTCGACGGATCTTACTTAGTACGTTTGGCGGGTACGCTCAGCTTATAGGTATAGTTTGTTTGGCACCGACTTTAAAAAGTAATTTCGTGTTAATATTTCGTCGTTTAGTTGCTAACTAAATAAGATAATAATTATTTTATACCTTTTAGTGTATTTTTATATTTGTTGCACTTAATTTTTTGAAGTCGGTTTTTATTTTTCTTAAAAATTTTTATTGTTAAAATTTTTGGATTTATAGATATCAAGCATTTACCATGACAGGATAAGATCCGAATCATCAAAAGAGTCATGGAAAATGCTGGATATCTATAAATCTAAGACTTTTATCAAAAAAGTAGTCCAAGTAAACGTTCAAGTCATTAAATTTTTCTGGAGAATGAGACAGGAATCAAGTTTCTAGAATGAGCGGTTCTCATTTTATAAAGGAAAACTGCAATTTTTTGAAAAAATAGATCATTTCCTGTCACAGAAAATGCTGGATATCTATAAATCTAAGAATATAAACAAAAAGTGGTACAAGTAAACGTTCAAGTCAATAAAATTTCCTAGAGAATGACATAAAAATCAAGTTTCTAGGATGAATGTTTTTCATTTTATGAAGGAAAAATTGCTATTATCTACAAAAAATTGCAGTTTTTCAAATCTTCAACCTCATTGCGGCACGGATTACCATTTATTCAATTAAGATGAAACCTTGTTTGAATTGTAGCAAATTTAATCTAGTTTAAAAATTTATAGAGTAGTCTTTGTTGAAAACGGACTCCTTCATGGTCAAAATGGGAAAATATCAAAAAAGGTGCTAGTCTTTGGGATTTGCCGAAACAGAAAAAATAGGCCAATTTTCAACTTTGAGCCCAAAAGGTTGATCGGAGAAAAAAGCCTAAATGATAAAATTTGTAGGAAATTTTATGAACTTTCATTTTGAATAGGAAGGTTATTTACAAAAAGTTGATAGTTTGCGAGTTATAAGCTAAAAACCACCAAAAAATTGAAATTTTCACCTTTTTTTGCATTTCCTACAATGTTGCGTAACGAAATTTTATAGGGAGACCTCAGATTTGAATTGAGCGTCACAAAAAACATATATATCCAAAAAATTCAGAACTACCCCAAAACTTTCCTGATAAAAACACAATTTGACTGGACTATAAGGTAAAAAGTTGAGTGGGGGTGATTTAAAGGAAGGCGAATCGCACTTGGCCGGTTCTTTAGTACCTGGAGGCACCGAGCGATACTCGGTAACTTCTTTATTTTAATATTATTTTTAATTTAAAATTCTGATAAAAAGGTCGATTTTTATTTGAGAGCCGTTTTCAAATTAAAAAAAATACAAATATATATATATAGTATTCGCGCACTGTACCCACCCCGCTTGACCCCACCCCCGAAACCTCGCTCTACCCCCGGATCCCCCACCACTACACCCCACCTCCTGCACCTGTTTTGATTCAACCATATGATTCATTTTTATTCATCCATTTGTTAATAAATAAAACCTATCAAAATGTGTTGTTTTTCAGAAAATTGAGACCTGCTTATGCGAAATATATTTTTAAATAAATTCTTGATTATTTTTTATTCTATTAAATAAATAAAATTCTTTATAAAAACAATTATAAAACGTTTATTAATATTTCTAACGTTTAGGTTGAACAAAATATGTTAAAAACCACAATCACAATACTTCTTCAAGGCCTTTGAGAATAAAGCATTTACCCGACCCATTGTCTGCCTGCACAAAAGGAAAAGGGAAACCTTTTTTTAAAACCCTAAGAATGGGATTTGTCTACCCGAGAATAATTAATTTGATTACGAAAAAAACCCATCAAAAACAATTTTGTCGAAGATGAGACCGTGACAGATCGAATTGTCACCCCAAAAACCCCTAACTCGTGAATTTCATCAAAATCGGTAGAGTCGTTTTCAAAATAGAACCAAGATACAAATATATAAACAAATAAATATATATACAAAAAAATATTCTAATAAGAAATAAAAACCGACTTCAAAAAATTAAATGCAACAAATGAAATACACTAAAAGGTATAAAATAATTATTATCTTATTTAGTTACAACTAAACGACGAAATATTAACATGAAATTACTTTTTGAAGTCGGTGCCAAACAAACTATACCTATAAGCGAGCGTACCCGCCAAACGTACTAAGTAAAGGAATCCGTCGAGTGCGATTCATAAAAGGTATCTGTTTGGCACCGACTTCAAAAATAATTTCGTGTTAATATTTCGTCCGCTCGAATATTGTTTTATGCCTTTGATGTAAATGTGGTGGCGGTGCACCAGGGACAAATGTAAGGGTTACTACCCTTAATTTAGAATTAATATTAGCGAGTAAAAAATTGTATTATTAGTTAGTTAGTGCATTAAGGCGAACGCTGTCTGGTTGAATAGTAGGTTGAGTGAATCGCTGTGTCAGCAACCAGACACCCCGGCGCCGATACACTTATAAGTTTTTAATAAGAACGAACAGCCCGAGGGAGTGCGACAAGGAGAGAGAGAGACCTTAGGCGGAAAGGGGGAAGAGGCGGCTGTCCGTGTGAAGACAGAGGAAGGGTGTGGGTGTGAGAAAGGCTAGCCGGACGCCGTCGATCGGGAGTGCGTGGGAGGCAGCGATTGAGGGTGGATGGGCGGGCGGCCCAGGCCGCCCATGCGGGCTGATATCCGTGTTTTTTGGAGGGTGGCGAGAAGTGAGTGAGGGGTGAGCGGCTCGGCAGCCCACGGGCTGCCCCTGCGGGCGATGTCTGTGTGATTATTGGGAAATCGCCCGCTAGCCAGCTGAAGTGCCACAATGAGGGTCCAGGGAAGGTGTCCTCGTCGAGAGAGAGTGTGAGTGCCACAATGAGGGTCCGGGGAGGTGTCCCCGTCGAGAGAGAATGTGAGCGCAACAATGAGAAGCCGAAAAGGGCGTATAGGTGAGCTAGCGAGCACACGAGAGAGGAGAGGGGCCAGAAGTGGTCAAACGCGTGGCGGGACGAGAACGCAGAGCGGCACGAGCCTTGAGAGGAGAGAGATCAAGAGCGAGTTTTAGCCTAGCGGCAGAGAGAGAACAAGGGGTGAAAACTTTGTGGATTTAGGGTTGAGAATAGGGGTGAGTACGTGCACGTGCGAGAATTGGAGATGATGGCCATCCTATGTGAGTGATAAAATAATATTAATTTATCATCTATATCTTAAGTTGTCAAATTAATGTCACGGTTTTAACTATTCAATCCTTATGTAATTGGCAAGATAATTTTACTTAATTATTCTGTTTTCGTTAACTTAATTGAAATTGTTATCCAATATCAAAACCGATTGTTTTCTTTATTAAATATTTTTTTTGTTATTATTAAATAATTCTTTTTATTAAATATTTTCTTAAGCAATTTATAATTTCGTTTATACATTTTCTTTATTATTAAATATATATTTTTTTTTGTTTATTTAATTTAATTTTATTTAAGAGCTGATTTAGCCGGACCTACCCCTTCCCTATACGATCAAATAAGGGCCGATATAAAATCAGAGAGTTACAATTGGTGCCGTGACCAGGATTTACTCCTGCAAAAAGGGAAACGATCGAGCCTGGGGGTAGAAATTTTTTTTTGAGCCATTTTGAACACTTTTTTTTGAGAAAATTTGGGTCATTTTTGTTTATTTTTTCAAATTTTTTGAGACCTTTTTTGTTGAGTAAGAAAATTTTTTTTATCATTCTTAGGACCATTCTAAAGAATTTTTTTTTGTTGTGTCTATATTATCGGAGGCCTCTGGTCACTAGTGGAAAAAATTTTTTTTGGTTAGTGTCAACATGGCGGAAGGTCCAACGGGAGGGGGAGCCACAGTATTCCCAAAAATTAAGAAAATTCATGCAAGAATATTTGTTTGGGAGGAGGGACAGGCCACCAGGGCCTTGCCCGAAGTGTCGTCAACGGGGGCACTGGGCGAAGAGTTGCCGAAGCGCCGGCCGAATTAAATCGGACCCACGGGGCGGGGAGCCTGGTCATTGGGCCAGACAGGGCGCAATCAAGGGGGGCAACCCAGGGACTGAACCGGCCATTAGGCCCAACTTAATAATTCCTGCAGGGCAAAGTACCCCATTAGCTTCCGGACCCCTAGCGCGGAGCGAAACACTCGGGGCAGAGGCGTCGTTCTCAGGGGCTCGGCGGAGCAACCCACCTGTAACATATTTTTGGGGAGACCCAAGCACCCAAAGGGGTCGGACGTGGAAACACGGTCGAGGAGGGGCGCGTCCGACAAAGGGTGGGTACCAGGGGAGGGGGAGGAAACGGCGACCTATTAACCCAAAGGGAGCCCTGCGCGCAAGAGACCAAAAACCACCGGGTCGGGAAAAAGAAAAATTAGATTAATCAACAGAGGGGGAGGGCCATCAGCCAAAGGGGGGGGTAGGTGAAGTCGGCCAAAGATTATTTTTTTTATTTACTCAGATTATTTGTTTATAATTTTTACTTATTTATACATTTTTTATAAAGATAATTTTGTGATGTGTTTTTATTTTTTATTGTATTATATTACAGATATATATTTGAGAAAAATTTAAAGTGCATAAATTGGAAAACAAAAGTTTATGATATATAAGAGAGAATTCGGGCCAAATGACGAAAAATTTTGGGGAAGTAGAATTTCAAGAAAATTTTAAAGAGAAAATTTTGAAAATTTCGGGATAATCGGGGGGTAGAATTTTATTTCAGAAAATGTACGAAATTTGTCTGAATTTTAAAATTCAAGGTTGGATTACATATTTGTGAGCAAACATTTTATTTTCTATTTACTTTTGTGATTGAGATCTAAATAGAAAATAAAATGTTATCCTGGAGTAATTGTTGAAGCGTACGAGGTGTACCTATATAGATTGAATATTGCAAAATTTGGGAAAAAACCCGGAACATCATTTCAATTTTGTTTTGCGTATTGAGCCAGCATGGTGAATAAACTTGTATGATTTATTTTAACTTTAATTTAAGCAATAAGGTATGCTCAATTGGGTAAATAAAATAGATATTTATATCTGATGTATTAATATGTTAATTTCTTTTTGGCACAAATATTGTAGATTAAATATATTTTCCATGTTTTTTTTTCTTTCAGTACTGAAATTTATAACTTGACTTGACAATAAACTGATTAGAAGATATATATGTATATATATATACATACCATGATAGATATATAAATTTTATTTTCCCAAAACCTATTTTAAGTATATATAAAATTATATTCTAATATTAAATTTATTTCAATTATTATATTAAACTGGTGCACCGTTCCCAAACCCAGCGAGTGGGTAGTGCAGTGCGTCATAGGGCCATGTGTTCCCTCCTAACAACCCACTGCGAGGCGAGGGAGGGCCGGGGAACCCGTCATCTAAGGCTGGGTCCGCGACGGCGAGGTCCGGGACAGCGAGACAGCTCTGAGTCGGACCGGTGCTATGAGCTGAAGGAGGGGTGTCGGCCATGAATGGATTTCACAATGATCCTTCCCCGTGGTTCTACCACGAGCCGACACCAAGTCAAAAGCTCCAACGATCTTGTTCCCCCCGATGTCGACGGGCCAGCTACACTAGCGCCCTGAGGACACACGCAGCTTAAGGGGCGCATTAGACGGTCTCGATGCACCCCGTGCCGAGAGAGGATGGACGAGGATGGAGTTGGGCATCGAACGAGTACAGGAGGAGGCCGACCGTCTATCCCGCAAGGGATGCATGCAGCCCCTTTCATTCCGGTTGGAGTGGATACCACTCTACTGGCTCCGGGGGGAACGGCCGCCGTTCCTGGGTGGTGGCGACGTCGAGGGTTAGCCCGACCGACTCAGGAGCACCACCAAATACAGCCAGAGGATAACCACGAGGATCCGGCGGAAGTGACACCTTCACCTGTGTCAAGGGTTCCCCCGCCCCGCCCTCTAGCCTGTACGACCTAGTGAAAAGTGTCCCCTCGCCCTACCCCCCAAGGGGTGTTCTCAGTGAAAAGTTGATACCCTACAGGGTAATCAACTTTTAGAAAATGGAGGGTAGTGTAAATGTGGTGGCGGTGCACCAGGGACAAATGTAAGGGTTACTACCCTTAATTTAGAATTAATATTAGCGAGTAAAAAATTGTATTATTAGTTAGTTAGTGCATTAAGGCGAACGCTGTCTGGTTGAATAGTAGGTTGAGTGAATCGCTGTGTCAGCAACCAGACACCCCGGCGCCGATACACTTATAAGTTTTTATTAAGAACGAACAGCCCGAGGGAGTGCGACAAGGAGAGAGAGAGACCTTAGGCGGAAAGGGGGAAGAGGCGGCTGTCCGTGTGAAGACAGAGGAAGGGTGTGGGTGTGAGAAAGGCTAGCCGGACGCCGTCGATCGGGAGTGCGTGGGAGGCAGCGATTGAGGGTGGATGGGCGGGCGGCCCAGGCCGCCCATGCGGGCTGATATCCGTGTTTTTTGGAGGGTGGCGAGAAGTGAGTGAGGGGTGAGCGGCTCGGCAGCCCACGGGCTGCCCCTGCGGGCGATGTCTGTGTGATTATTGGGAAATCGCCCGCTAGCCAGCTGAAGTGCCACAATGAGGGTCCAGGGAAGGTGTCCTCGTCGAGAGAGAGTGTGAGTGCCACAATGAGGGTCCGGGGAGGTGTCCCCGTCGAGAGAGAATGTGAGCGCAACAATGAGAAGCCGAAAAGGGCGTATAGGTGAGCTAGCGAGCACACGAGAGAGGAGAGGGGCCAGAAGTGGTCAAACGCGTGGCGGGACGAGAACGCAGAGCGGCACGAGCCTTGAGAGGAGAGAGATCAAGAGCGAGTTTTAGCCTAGCGGCAGAGAGAGAACAAGGGGTGAAAACTTTGTGGATTTAGGGTTGAGAATAGGGGTGAGTACGTGCACGTGCGAGAATTGGAGATGATGGCCATCCTATGTGAGTGATAAAATAATATTAATTTATCATCTATATCTTAAGTTGTCAAATTAATGTCACGGTTTTAACTATTCAATCCTTATGTAATTGGCAAGATAATTTTACTTAATTATTCTGTTTTCGTTAGCTTAATTGAAATTGTTATCCAATATCAAAACCGATTGTTTTCTTTATTAAATATTTTTTTTGTTATTATTAAATAATTCTTTTTATTAAATATTTTTTTAAGCAATTTATAATTTCGTTTATACATTTTCTTTATTATTAAATATATATTTTTTTTTGTTTATTTAATTTAATTTTATTTAAGAGCTGATTTAGCCGGACCTACCCCTTCCCTATACGATCAAATAAGGGCCGATATAAAATCAGAGAGTTGCATTAGTGTATTTTATTTGTTGCATTTAATTTTTTGAAGTCGGTTTTATTTATTTCTTAAAAATTATTTTTATTTTTCTCTTTTTAGTGATGTTATTAATAGTATTAATATTTCTAACCTTTAGGTTGAACAAAATATGTTAAAAACCACAATCACAATACTTCTTCAAGGCCTTTGAGAATAAAGCATTTACCCGACCCATTGTCTGTCTGCACAAAAGGAAAAGGGAAACCTTCTTTAAAACCCTAAGAATGGGATTTGTCTACCCGAGAATAATTAATTTGATTACGAAAAAACCCATCAAAAACAATTTTGTCGAAGATGAGACCGTGACAGATCGAATTGTCACCCCAAAAACCCCCTAACTCGTGAATTTCATCAAAATCGGTAGAGTCGTTTTCAAAATAGAACCAAGATACAAATATATAAACAAATAAATATACAATTTTTGCTCGTTTAATAAGAGTAGATATGCTGGATATGGACATTTTCTCTTAAATAGATTAGTACGGAAAAATATGTTTTTAAATTGGTAACATTCAATCATTTAATGAAAAATCCATTAATCAATATTAGCATTTATTGAGACAAATTGCAATGTGTTTGGAATGATATTAATTTGTTGTTGTTGTTGTTGTTGTTGTTGTTTCAGAATAAAACCTCTTTGCTGTCGACCAGTGAGCCATCCTCCCCAGCGCCCAGTGGCGGAGGTCCGTCGTCTGCGGCGCGGACATCCGCCTCAAGAGACAATTTCTGGCCGCCAACTGACGAGCTCTACATCGACGACGAGATCGAGGGCAGTGGCGGAGGACATCGAGAGGTCAAGGACGATCTAGAGTCCAGTGGCAGCGGATTCGGACCACGAGGAAGCTCCGAAGACGACGAGGATACCGAAGATAGCGGATCAGGCAGCGGAGCAGGTACTTACTTACTTACTTAACCCTTCAACTCCCAGGTAACACACAATATCCTCAGAATATTCTAAGAAGATTTAAATGTCCTTAGAATATCCTTAGAATATTCTTAGGATATTGTGGTTACCTGGGCTACTAGCAAGCCTAAATTACACTTATTCAATCACAATATGCTTGTTGAAGCTTTTCTGGCTGTAGATTTTTTTGAATTTACTAAACCCATTTATTTATAGCCTTTTTTGGTTTCTTACATAAAATATACAAATATACATAGTTAATTAGTTATTGTACCAGGCCCCTTAGGACATAGGCCTCTCCCAAATTCGTCCACTCTTTCCTTTTTCTTGCCACTCTGCACCAGTTTGTGCATTTTCGAAAAATAAAATTTGAACATTTTACATTTTTGAGATTTTCAACATTTTTAAAGACAAATAAGTGCATTTTCGAAAAATAAAATTTGAATATTTTACAATATTAAGATTTTCAAAACTTTTTAAAAACAAATAAGTGCATTTTCGAAAAATAAAATTTGAACATTTTACATTTTTGAGATTTTCAAAACTTTTAAAAACAAATAAGTGCATTTTCGAAAAATAAAATTTGAATATTTTACAATATTAAGATTTTCAAAACTTTTAAAAACAAATAAGTGCATTTTCGAAAAATAAAAATTTGAACATTTTACATTTTTGAGATTTTCAAAACTTTTAAAAACAAATAAGTGCATTTTCGAAAAATAAAATTTGAATATTTTACAATATTAAGATTTTCAAAACTTTTAAAAACAAATAAGTGCATTTTCGAAAAATAAAATTTGAATATTTTACAATATTAAGATTTTCAAAACTTTTAAAAACAAATAAGTGCATTTTCGAAAAATAAAATTTGAATATTTTACAATATTAAGATTTTCAAAACTTTTAAAAACAAATAAGTGCATTTTCGAAAAATAAAATTTGAATATTTTACAATATTAAGATTTTCAAAACTTTTAAAAACAAATAAGTGCATTTTCGAAAAATAAAATTTGAATATTTTACAATATTAAGATTTTCAAAACTTTTAAAAACAAATAAGTGCATTTTCGAAAAAATAAAATTTGAACATTTTACATTTTTGAGATTTTCAAACATTTTTAAAAACAAATAAGTGCATTTTCGAAAAATAAAATTTGAATATTTTACAATATTAAGATTTTCAAAACTTTTAAAAACAAATAAGTGCATTTTCGAAAAATAAAATTTGAATATTTTACAATATTAAGATTTTCAAAACTTTTAAAAACAAATAAGTGCATTTTCGAAAAATAAAATTTGAATATTTTACAATATTAAGATTTTCAAAACTTTTAAAGACAGATAAGTGCATTTTCGAAAAATAAAATTTGAATATTTTACACCTTTGAGATTTTCAAAATTTTTAAAGACAAATAAGTACATTTTCGAAAAATAAAATTTGAATATTTACAATATTAAGATTTTCAAAATTTTTAAAGACAAATAAGTACATTTTAGAAAATGAAATTTTTGACTGGGCTGTTTTTTGACAGGCGCTAGAGTACCGGTTCTAGTGAACTTAAATAGATGAAATTTTTATTATTTTACGTGTAATTTAAAGCGCTTTCATTTATCTAAGCGCTTTTAGAGTTATTCTGAAACTGAAAAAACTTCGAAATTTTCTCATTTGTGAGGCGCGTAGATAAATTTCCATAGCAGAGGGGCAAAACTTAGGGTAGTAATATTGGAGTACCAATAAAGGTATTCCAGCATTAAAATCTTTACCGAGAATTATTTCCTGTTAAAATCGTAATTTGCCTGGACTAAGAACATTTTGTGGATAAAAAAAAAAATTCTCAAAAGAAATTTGTTTTATCTATTGGGTTAGGTCACTATTGCTCTCATATAGTCTCAATTATGTTGATATCATTGAAGGAAGTTTTAAGAACAATTATAAACACTTATTTACATTGTTGTGAATTTTCGATTTAATAATTATTCATTTATTAATTAAATATTTAATCATTATTATTTAATAATTAAGTTGAATAATTGTTAAGAATAATGGATGTAGATTTTTTTAATTTTATATACTAAACCCATAATAAAATTAAATAAATTGTATTACAAGTAAATATTGTATTTTCTCTTTGGAGAGATGGACAGAGGTAGAAGTTCAATGAGGGAATTGATGTTAGGCAGCCCAAGAATTAGGAAAAAATTTAATTCTAAATAAAATAAATATTTATTGTAAAGCCATTTTCTCCTCTTAAAAGCTGACGTTTCGAATGATCTTCCTTCCTTCTTCACGGCTTAAAAGGGTCATTCTTCTCTCCTCGAGCACTGCCCGAAATTTGCTCTTTCTCAATAGAAGCATCAATACAATTTTTTTCCTCAAATAAATTGTTTAAATTTTCTAGTTTTTTTTGTCGACATTTTGGCTTTTATTTGAGGCTATGTGAGCAATAGTGTCGGCTAAAAAAAAAAAAAATCAATAAATTTAGATTTATCACTCCATATAATGCACTCTAGTGGCATTCTTTGATAATAAAATTCACCATTGAAAAACAAATTTGGGAAAGGCAAAAAAACATTTTGTTGATAAAAAAAAAAAAAAAAAAAATTATAAAAAATTTTGTCAAGAGAAATTTGTTTTATCTAATGGGTTAGGTCACTATTGCTCTCATATAGTCTCAATTATGTTGATATCATTGAAGGAAGTTTTAAGATAATTATAAATACTTATTTTCATTGTTGTGAATTTTCGATTTAATAATTATTTTTAATCATTATTATTTAATAATTAAATTGAATAATTGTTAAGAATAATTATTTATTAGAATTTTTTTAGATCTAATTGATTTAATATTTTGTTTAATTGATGTCAAATAAAAAAAAATAATTTTCATAAATTGCAAAAAATTATTTGTGGGGTTCGACTATGGGGAATAGTTTTCTTTACAAAAGAGTCAAAAAATAATACATGCATTTTCAAAAACTTGTATTCACATTAGAAATTTCAAAATTACTCTAATAAAAGCTCATTTTGTCCTTATTTAATAAAAAATTATGAAAAATTTTGTCAAGAGAAATTTATTTTATCTCCCTTAGGTAGGTATGCTAATTTGTTATGACACTATTGCTCTCATATAGTCTCAATTATGTTGATATCATTGAAGGAAAGAAGTTTTAAGATAATTACTTTTATTGTTGTGCCTTTTCGATTTAATAATTATTTATTTAATAATTAGATATTTAATCATTATTATTTAATAATCAAGTTGAATAATTGTCAAGAATAATTATTAGAATTTTTAGATCTAATTGATTTAATATTTTCTTTAATTGATGTCGTAGGTATAAAAAAATAATTCTTATAAATTACAAACATTTATTTATGAGGTCGACACCATAGGGAATAAAATTTTCTTCATAAAAGAGGGAAAAAATAATAATCCATGCATTTTCAAAAACTTTGTATTTACATCAGAAATTTCAAAATTATTATAATAAAAGCTCATTGTGTCCTTTTTTAATAAAACATTATTTCTGTTTGAACAGAATTTATTCCTGGAAAGAAGAACGACAAAGCCTCCATCGAGTCCACGATCACCAACACGAAAACACAGGTAATTATACATACATTTTTGTGTACATAATGTGCCAATGTTTATGTACCTAATTTTCCATTTAAAGGAATACTTAATTTTTAAATAATATCTTTTTTTTATGAAAATGATGAGAGAAGGAGTTACACCAAGAAGTTGCAACCCCTAAAGGCCTGGGTTGGCCCCTCCATCGTGAAAAGAAGAAGAAATAATTTTATGGGCTGGTCGGGGGTGGAAGGTATCTGTGAATACGGGTCTTAAATAGCTGAATGTTATAAGTCGCGGGAAAGATGGTGGCAGGGAGCGAGTTCCAGTCTCTAGAGGTCATAGTGATAAAAGAGTTGGCGAAAGCGCTTGTTCGATTTTTCTCCAATTTGACAGCGAAGGGGTGCTGAGCGTTCGAAAACCGCGTGTTTCTCGTAAAGAGGGCTTTAGAGTGTTAGGGGGTTGGTTGCGTGGTGCGTGTCCGCGCTCCCCTCCTAGTTGGCGGGGACCTAACAGGACAGGGCGATGTTCGTCCCTGGTAAAAAGCCAGGCTGGGCGCCACCCGCTTAGTTAGCTACTAGTTGGTGGATGGCTCCTCCTTCGATCATCAGTCGGGATCGAATTGTCTTACTGAATACATGACTGAAATATTATCAGTCATGCAAAGTGTCGCAACGATCTGACTGAGTCATCTAGTGGCCGTGTGTAAAAGCTCGTAGCCAAAGCAACAGCGGGCCGCTACAGGGGGGATAATTGATTTCAGCTCGACTGAACAGACACCGTGATAGTATCTGTAGTTTAGGGAAAGGGCAGAAACGGTTCTTCGGTGAGCCAGAGAGTCGAGTGAGTTGGTTTGCCAATTAAAATGGATTTAAAATTTTTGGATTCATGTAAAATTGATTTTCATTTAGATAATATGGAAATTTTAAACGTATAAAAAAAACTACTAAAGCTAAATTCACTTTTAATAAACAAAAGATTTAATAGTAAAACCGATGTAAAATATAACCGGATTAATGAAAATCCCCTAGATTAAATTTTAATTAGAAATACATTCAGCAACGAAAACCGCAAACAATAATTTTGATTTGAGATAAATTATTATTAATTTGGACTATTTTAAAAACATATTAAACATATTATTTTAAAAAATATATATATATTTTGACACCTCAGTCTTGTTTACAAAATCACCGCAGTTTGAATAAAAGTAAACTAACCTTGAGGATAATAAAAAAAAAAAATTAGGTAAAATTGAAAGGTGGATTTCACATAAAATAAAATAAAACAAAAGTAAATTTTTATTTCGATATATTTCGGGTTGTCAGCCCATCGTCAGGGGTTAGAAAACTGAATATAAAATAGAAAAATGTGCATAAGTAATAATTTTTTGGAAACAGGTATGGTGAGGGGAAAGTGAGGAGGAGGGGAGGACGTACTGAGAATTAATATTTCTAGAAAGATGAAACAAGTGGTTTTTTTTTGACAGATGGTGGGAAATACCTGGATTTATAAAAGAACAGAAAGGTACATGGAAAAATACTGTTATCTTAATATAATATCTACTCTTTTTTTTTAATGATATTGATGTGAGAAGGAGATACACCAGAAGGTGGATCCCCTAAAGGCCTGTATGGGCTGGCCCCTCCATCGTGAAAAGAACAGAGTAGAAGGAAAAGAAGCCGGGATCACGAGCCAATCTCAGAAACTTAGATACTATTCAATATCCAATTTACTAAGGTTTTAGGGGCTTCGAGCAGTGGTAAATTCTCCGCGCGATAAATTCGGTTAAATTTATCTCCCACTTAATTTTTATTACCAAACCCTATACTTACAGAAAAAATTTCTGGGTATAGCCGGGAATCGAACCCCAGACCTCCGGGTTGCCAGTCAGTTACTCTGACCATTACCCCACCGAGGCGGACAATTAATTAAATTATTAAACGAGCAAAAATTGTATATATATTTATTTGTTTGTATATATATATTTGTTTGTTTATATATTTATATTTTGGTTATATTTTGAAAACGAGCTCTACCGATTTTGATGAAATTCACGGGTTAGGGGGTTTTTGGGGTGACAATTCGATCTGTCACGCTCTAATCTTCGACAAAATTGTTTTTGATGGGTTTTTTCTTAATCAAATTAATTATTCTCAGGTAGACAAATCCCATTATTAGGGTTTTAAAAAAGGTTTCCCTTTTCCTTTTATACCCAGGCAGACAATGGGTCGTTTGTTTCATTGTTCTAAAAGGCCTTGAAGAAGTATTGTGATTGTGGATTTTAACATATTTTGTTCTCCCTAAACGTTAGAAATATTAATAAACGTTTTATAATTGTTTTATAAAGAACTTTATTTATTTAATAGAATAAAAAATAATCAAGAATTTATTTAAAAATATATTTGCATAAGCAGGTCTCAATTTTCTGAGAAAAACAACACATTTTGATAGGCTTTATTTATTAATTGGATGAATAAAAATGAATCATATGGTTGAATCAAAACAGGTGCAGAAGGTGGGGCGCAGTGGTGGGGAATCCGGGGGTAGGGAGAGGTTTCGGGTGTGGGGTCGAGCGGGGTGAAGGTGGGAGAGGCGAGGGGGGGGGGGCTAAATTGGGCGACTATTATATATTTTTGTATTTTTTTTTAATTTGAAAGCGGCTCTCAAATAAAAATCGACCTTTTTATCAAAATTTTAAATTAAAAAAATATTAAAATAAAGCTTTTAACTGAAGGAAGAAGTTACCGAGCATCGCTCGGTGCCTCCAGGTACTTAAAATGAAATGTCCGAAGAATAGAAAGAATGTTTAGTTATTTATTAGAAGATATTATAATCATTAATTGTATTTTTATTGATTTCTAGTTCATTAGTCTAGTAAAATCGATCCACCAATAAAAATTTTTTAAATAGAAAATCATTTTTAATTAATTAATAGGAATAGCAGGGATTGGACAAAAATTAAAAACAGAGTTTTTATTGAATGAGCCGAGACGTTTCGTCGATTAATTTCGACTTCCTCAGTGGCTCATTCTATCACTCTTTGTCAAAAGACAATTCCACTACGCGACGAAACATCTCTTAATCTTTTTTATTATTTTAACTACAATACATTGTTGGCTTAGGCCTCAATTGCTCAACAATCTTGAACTTTTATACACTTGTGTAAAAAAGTTCAAGATTGTTGAGCAATTGAGGCCTAAATAACAATGTATGTAGTTAAAATAATAAAAGATTAAGAGATGTTTCGTCGCGTAGTGGAACTTGTCTTTGACAAAAGATGATAGAATGAGCCACTGAGGAGGTCGAAATTAATCGACGAAACGTCTGTCTATTCAATAAAAACTCTGTTTTTAATTTTGTCCAATTCCTGTATTCCTATTAATTAATGCTTATTATGAATACGAATGATTTACCATCATTTTTAATGTTTTTACAAGTAACCATATACTTACCTATTATTGAAATTATTGCATATTGCAGGTGTACTTGCCAATTGTCGTTGAATTAGCCCTTGATTAATTAGACACTTAATTTGAACTGCTTAAACTTGAGAAATATCCATTTTGTATATTTTATTTTTCTATCAATGATGCTTAATTCAAAATGAAACATTTTATTGATATTACAAATGGAATTTGATCTTTTATTAAAACTTTATTTAAATGTTAAGTGATATTGAGAAAGTTGTAATTGTATCTTTTAATTTAATTTTACTTATTTTTTTTATAAAATTCAAAAATTATCAACAATATTTATTGAATATGTTAGTTTAAGATTAAATAGAACAAATTATATTGTTATTTGTAAAAATTTTTATAAATAATTTGCTATTTAATAAAGTTTTTATTGGTGCCTCGATATTTTTGCACCGCAGTATATAATCCTTCAAATATGATACATTACAGAAAGAAATCTCACTTATCTATAATATATTATCTCTAAATAACTTTACTTATTTTTACTCTTTATTAAAATACTAATATTATGTTTGTGCTTTTTGTTTATAGATCACTCATTCGCAACCACCATCAGGGAAAGACAATTCAGCTGGTGCAAATCAACCTGGAGCTGATATTACAGTTGACCCAAGTGATAATGACGAAGATCCTGATGAAGGCGGTGGATTAGCTGGCAATGAAATCGACCCAAGTTCACAGGACCCAAGCGTTTCAATTATGAACACAAAACCGCACGATCGACCGGCGAGCTTCTTTGCTCAGCCCGGAATTCTCGCAGGTGAATTATTATTCTTGTCTTTTTTTACCCTATTTCGGTCGATTATTATTAAATCTGGTCATAAATAATATCCCAGGCGATTTCTTCAAATGTATTTAATATATTCAGGCTCGCGATTCTGGATTCAGGAAAGAATTTGGGGGCAGCAACCTTTAGAACAATCGTTCTTTGTTTAAGCAGCTTATACTTAATTGTTTGTTCAGTCATATAATAACAAAGTCATATTTATGGGAGAGAATTCCATTTACTATATAACAGTTGGATATAATTAATTGCTCATTTAAATTTGTTGTTTGAATGAACATTTTTGTCAATTATACTGAACATTAATATTTTCCAAATAATTTTATTTTTTTATATGGGCTGACTAAAAAAGAAGGGGGGGCAGCGTTGGTGGAATGCGGGGTTCATATAAGGGTCCAGTGGGGTGGTACGGGGGTGGGGGTCCGAGTTGGATAGGTTTCAGGGTGGAGTTTTGGGCGGGGTTTGGGTGCGGGGGAGCTTGGTGGGTTTCGGGGGGGGGGGTGATGTTGGAGTCCGAGGTGGGTGGAGTGCGGGATGTAGTGGTGGGGGTGGAGGTGGGGTTTGAGCACGGGTGCATGGTTCCGGGGGGCAAGGGCGGATCCAGGGGGGGCGGAGGGGGCGACAGCCCCTCCCTCTGAGCCCGTGCCTGGCAGGGAGTGCAACACGTGCGTCGCACGCAGAGGCTAAAAAACGGCGGCCAAATCGACTAAAAAAAATTTGAAAATAAAGTTCTATGTGTGTGTGTGGGGGGCGGCGTCCCTGACACCCCCCCCCCCCCCCCGCTTGGACAATTCGATCGCGACACACTTTCGAGATAAAAAGTAGATCTTATATACATCGGCCACCTTATATAGATTCTCCCCCCCCCCCCCATAAAAAATTCCTGGGTTGGGGCTCCAGGGGGAGTGACCCCTGGCTAGCAAGAGGGCCGCCCTAACTTGTGGAAAAAATTTCTGCGCCCCCCCTTTTTAAAAATGCATGTATAGGATTGCAAGAAAAAGAGGTCGCCAACTCTCTACGCCATAATAAAATTTTCGTGAGAATATAATTTAAATCGCACTAAACTGCAACGGATAGTTGCTAGATTTTATCTATAGTCGTTTTAAAATCCATGCTTCGCTATAGATAAAATATTCAACAATTATAGTGAATATAGAATCTCAAAATTGAGTATGTTGCCCACATTTCAATTATTCAAACCTTTATATCTCAAAAGTTAGTTTGATCAAATTATCTTTTATTTAATGAAATATTAAGCATTTTATTCTGAATAAAATGACACCTTAATTTTGAAAATCGGTTTAAAATTAATCGAGTTATGATGTTTTTTTATTGTCATTATTATAGGTTAGTCATAGTTAATTGGATGAGATGAAATCGGCCATCATCGAATTTTGAATATTTGAATTTAAACTTTATTCACTTTCCAATGCTGCCATCTTACATCGATTTGTTCAAACCGCTTGTCAAATTGGTTATGAAAATTCAAACAATCCAGTACCATCTTTTTTCATTTACTTAAGAATAACTAACCATAACTAAAACCACCATAACTCGGATAATAATTAACCAACTTGCAAAAATAAGGTGTCATTTTGTTTATAAATAAATTATTAACATTTTATTAAACATTAGATAATTTAAAAAATTAACAATTATTGTTAAATAAAGAATTAAAAATTGGCAGGGCCGCCATTTTATAAATTTAAGCCTGTAAGATGTGCCTACTTAAAATTACTGAAAAAGATTTTGAGATCAGATGAAAGAAACAAGGAAAGTTCGACATTTTTTTATTAATTTTAATCCGCAAATTTGAAAATTAATTGCAAACAACGCTCTTTTTTTTGTTTCTGTTATTTGTCTCTTTTAAGCATTATAAGTATTAAATAAAATAAGCCTTAAATTCATTTTAAAAATATACTAATTAAAATTGTTTCATTTAATTTTTATTAAACTTAAAAATTTATTGGCTAGTCTTAAAAAAGTACAAATTTAAAAATCAGGTAACATAATATTAATTTAAAATAAGATTGAAGTAATTTTTGGAGATGGGCTGATCAGGGAATATTGATGAGGCATTCAGGGATTTGAAGAAGGAGGAAATATGCCACCGAAACCTAGGTTTTTAATTAAAAAAGATAGTTTAAATTATATCTCTTTTTAACCGACTTCAAAAAAGGAGGAGGTTCTCAATTCGACTGAATTATTTTTTTGTGTCTATGTTACCTGATTTCTTGGCCAATTGTGAACCTATTTTGATGATTTTTTTTGCATTGGGTTCAGTCTAGTTTCCGATTGGTTCCGTTTTTTTTTTCATTGGTATTGGACCTTTTTTGTTATGTTTGTTCAGGTATAACTTCTTTGTTTGGAACCGATTTTAATGATTCTTTCTGCGTTTGGATCAGTATAGCTCCAAGAGAGTCAAGATACCTAACTATTTATTTATTTTATGTATGTTCAGAGAGAACTTTTTGCCACGTGGGTCGATTTCGATGATTCTTTTTTATTGGAAAGGGCGTACCTTAGGGGTGGTCCCATATTAATTTGGTCAAGTTCTGATGATATGATCAATGACGAAATAACGAAAATCTCCAATTCTTATGACCAAATAATCGAAATTATAATAAATAAAATCTTTTATATAAAAAATCTTAAAACATTCATTTAAAACCCGCAAACGTTTAGAGAGAATTTCTATATTTATGGATTGAATTTTTTTTATCATTATCTGATTCATTCGCCCTACGCTTTCTCTTACGAGATGCATACAAAATATTATCATAAGTCATTCTTAATAATATCACTAAAAAGAGAAAAATAAAAATAATTTTTATAAAAAAATAAAACCGACTTCAAAAAAATTAAATGCATCAAATAAAATAATAATAACTCAAAAATCAAATAAAATACACTAAAAGGTATAAAATAATTATTATCTTATTTAGTTACAAGTAAACGACGAAATATTAACATGAAATTACTTTTTGAAGTCGGTGCCAAACAAACTATGGCTATAAGCGAGCGTACCCGCCAAACGTACTAAGTAAGATCCTTCGAGTTCGATTCATAAAATGTATATGTTTGGCACCGACTTCAATAAGTAATTTCATATTAATATTTCGTCGTTTAGTTGTAACTAAATAAGATAATAATTATTTTATACCTTTTAGTGTATTTTATTTGATTTTTGAGTTATTATTATTTTATTTGTTGCATTTAATTTTTTTGAAGACGGTTTTATTTTTTTTTTAAATTATTAATTAATAATAATAATAATTCCATCTTTTGTACAATTTTTTTCTTAACCACATTATTTACCATATTTTTCAGCTGTTATCGGTGGTGCAGTTGTCGGCCTGCTCTGTGCTATTCTCGTCGTCATGTTTATCGTCTACCGAATGCGCAAGAAAGACGAAGGTTCCTACGCCCTTGACGAGCCGAAACGTTCCCCGACTGTCAACTCGTACACTAAAAGTACGAATCGTGAATTCTACGCCTGATGGGAGCAGAATACGGCGGAAGCAGCATCAGCCTCATCACCCGCATCCGGATACAACACCGGCCATCATCGACAGCCTCATCAACTTCATCATCAGCCCTCAGCTCCGCCGCCGCATTACTGAAGAAGACGAATCAAAAAACAAAACAAAAAACTTCATCCCTTTGCCTCTTAAATCCACCCCCCCACCCCAACCCCCTCCCCTTAAAAAAAAAGCATCATTCCTTTTTATTACTCTTCCTTATTCCAATCTATTTCTCAATTATTATAAAAAAAATCTCACCAGCGTTTTTTACGTTATCCTTTTCTCTTATAAATGTATAATTACATCCAAAAATATATATATATAAATGTATAAAACAAAAAAAAAAATTGAACGTTAATCACCATTCGCTGGTTAGATTATATACATAAAGCATTTTTTAAATATTAAAAAAATAATAATAATTTTCGTTTTTCTTCCAATTTAATCTCTCTCTTTTTTTTTTTCTATAATTTTTTAACTATTGTGCCATTTTTACTTTGAATAGAACTGAAAAAAAAAATCAATTCGATAAACTCAAAAAAAATGTTGAATTTCAACATAAAATTAAGTTTTTTTAATCTATTATTATTTATATTTCATGTAAATATAAGAAATGAAATTTTCATACATTTTACTACTTCCATAATATGGTATTCCTGATTGTATGTTATGTGTGTAAAAATGTAGAAAGTTTACGGGTGAGGAGCTAGCCCATTTGCGGCTGAGGGGCTAGCCCATTTTCACACAATATCAAATTTGTTTTTTTTTTTTATTAAAAACAAAAATTACTCTAATGATAGATGAAAAAAATAATACTAGTGTAGAACATTTCTATGTTGTGTAAAAATTTGAAAACATTAAGAAAATTGAATATTATTAGGGCCGGTAAAAAATAATTCGGGGCCCTCTGACGTACCAAAAGAAAACTAAATATTTAAATATATTAATTAATTACTTTTATTTAATTTTTTTGATTTGTTGATAGTTTTTTATTCTTTGTTTTGTTAATTGTGTTTCTGTTTTATTCGATTTTTTATTAAATGTATTTTTATAATTATAGTGTTGTGTAAAAAATTTGAAAACATTAAGAAAATTGAAATTATAAGGTCCGGTAAAAAATAATTCAGGGCCCCCTGTCGTTCCAAAAGAAGACTAAACTATTAAATATAGTAATTAATTACTTTTATTTAATCTCTATGATTTGTTGATAGTTTTTTATTCTTTGTTTTGTTAATTGTGTTTCTGTTTTATTCGATTTTTTATTAAATAATCAATTTTAATTAATAAATTGTGTTTATTAGAGTTATAATTAAAGCTTTTAATAACTTAGGGGAAGCATAATTAAATTTAAATAATTAATTGTTTATTCATTAATTTTTGTTTTGTTTACATTATTTTATTGATTATTTATTTGTATTGTTGAAAAGGTAAATAAATCAAAAAATCAACACGTTTATTTTAGCTCTGACAAACAGAGGCGGATCTATATTAAATAGCGACTAATAGGGCTTAAGCCCCCCCCCCTTCAAGAGTGAATTATAATATTCATTCATTTTTAATAAATTTTTACTTTTCGTTCATTTTATTAAAAAAAATTCTTTGTTTATATGTTTTTATTAATATTTCATGTTTTTTAAATAATATAATATAATGTTTGTCATTCAACATCGTTTCATCAATAATAAATATATATTTCACCCGAGGGGTGAACCTGGATTGGAATTAGGTGTACACCTTCTTTGGAATTATGTGGTATTATTTTGGAAGATAAGATAATGCCCCTTCTTCTATTGCCTTCTACTTGGAAATGGAAGCAGGTGTTCACTCTATTAGGTCGTAGTTCACCCCTCGATTTCACCTCTTATTTTGATGTTTGTTAAAATGAATTTTATTCTCCAATTTTTTAATAAAAAAATGGGACCCCCATTTGACTTCAAGCCCTAGGCCCTGAAAAACCTAAATCCGCCTCTACTGACGAAGATGGGATAAAAGTTCCTAAATATGCGTAATTTGTTCTTGGTTACTCTTGGTGGCTTCTATGAACATTTAAAATTGTTCTTCGTTCATCTTTGTCGTCAATTATATTATACTATAGTAAAATAAAGAAGAGCTAAAATAAACGTGTTGATTTTTTTATTTATTTACTTTTTCAACAATACAAATAAATAAAATATTGTAAACAAAACAAATTAAAGATGCTTCATTAGGCTTCGCCCTTAGAAAGATTAAACTAAATCTGTGGTGAGCCTGAGTTAAAAAAGGAGTTGAATGAATTGAAGAGTCATCTACACGAGAAGTAAGTACTTACCATCGATTTCTCATGTTAGCTTAAAATTACCTCCAAGTAGAGCCTCAATTTGAAATCTCTAAAATTACCAACAATGTATTACGCTCAAAGTTCCAGTTTCAATTTAATCTTTCCTAGCCTAAGTATGTTCTTATTAAAATGTTCAAAGATAACTGTAAAGAACACAATTTGTAAGCTAAAATTGATTATAAATACGTTTAATGAAAAATCGAATAAAACAGAAACACAATTGACAAAACAAAGAATCTAAAACTATCAACAAAAAGTTATTAACATATTTAAATATTTAGTCTTCGGATCCCCACAAGGACCTATATCGGTCAAGATAGGGATGAATATCATATAAATAATAAAAATTGTTTCTTTAATAATTAAAAGTAATTACTATGTAGTTGATCATATATGCGCTGTTTATTTATTCTCCTATTGTTGTAATTTTCAGTATTGTTGTTTTTGTATGTCAGTCTTTTTAAGTTAATAAAAGCCTAATTAAAGGTTGATTTTATCTAATTCTTTACAATTTTATTAACTTTAAATAAAGTAAAAACCAGGTATACATAAACAACAAGAACTTTGAAAATTTCAACAATAGGCGAGTAAATAAACAGACAGCGCATATTTGATAACTACATAGTATTGATTTTAATTATTACATTCTCCACCTTCAAAATTATAGTTCAACTCTTCAAAATAAGCTGGTTTAATATATTTATCCATTTTGAACTAGTTGAAAATTAATTTTTAAGTTAATAATATAAAACTATCAACAATACAAAGAAGAGATTAATAAATAAAAGTAATTAATATAAAAAATTAAAAATTGTTTCTTTGAAAATTAAAATTAATTACTATGTAGTTGATCATATATGCGCTGTCTGTTTGATTATTCTCCTATTGTTGTAATTTTCACTGTTCTTGTTGTTTTTGTATATTAGTTTTTTTTAGTTAATAAAAGCCTAATTAAAGGTTGATTTTATCTAATTCTTTACCATTATAATTAATTTAAAAAGATCGACATACAAAAACAACAAGAATACTGAAAATTACAACAATAGGTGAATAAATAAACAGACAGCGCATATAGGATAACTATTTTAATTATTACATTCTCCCCCTCCAAAATTATAGTGCATACTCTTCAAAATAAACTGGCTTATAACATTTATCCATTTTGAACTACTTTTTAAGTTAATAAAAGCCTAATTAAAGGTTGTTTTTATCTAATTCTTTACAGTTTCTCACATTTATTTATTATTACAAAAACAATAATTATTATCTAAGTATAGATAAATAATTAAACATAAATAATCAATTAAAATTTGAATTTTTATTTAAATCACACATAATCAATTATAATTATTTATTAAACACGTACAAATGATACAATATAACTACTAATTACTTATTTGATCGTGTTCAATAAATAATTATAATTGATTATGTGTGATTTAAATAAAAATTCAAATTTTAATCACAAAAATAAAAGCTTCAACAGGCTTCATTGCTAATAAATAGTAAATATTCAAATATGTGACTTTTTTAAAGCTATTTCATCAGTAATATACAGAAAAAATCACATTCTTTGGCAATATCTTAGCATATTTAATATTAATTTTGGAATAAAGCCCTCCCGAATACGTGGGCCTGGGCACTTTGAACGAACCTCTGCACCCCCCCCCTTTGGCCGGCCCTGAATATTACACTAGTACATAATTAAGTTATTTTGTTTCGCTTTCCTTAGGTACTAAATTGTAAAATATGAATTAAATTATCTATTTAATTGATGAAAATAGAAATAGAATCTTGCACTTTAGGAAATATTAATAATCAAGTCCAAAAAATATTACCGAAATTAATTTGGTTTATGAAAATTTCATTTTATATATTTACATTTTTTTTTCTATATTATTTGAGCCTAATCACTAAATTTATATATATTCTTGGTCAAAATCGTTAAGTATTTTCTATTCATAGTTCAATAATTAGGTATACCTATATATTTTTTTTTTATTTAGTTTTATTTATATTATTATTATACTATCTTAACTCATTATTTTATTTTATTATTTATTAGAATGTTTTATAAAAATTATATTTTTTATTATATACATAAGTACATACATATTATACGCATAAAATAATTTTTATTTTCACAAAGTTAATGTTTTTTCACTATAGATACTAGTTTTTCGATATTTTTTTTAATTACACCTATGAGGGTGGCCGTTAAAAATGGAAAGGTAAAATTTTTCAATCTCCCTTCCCCTATAAAATCGGTTTAAAATACAACAAAAAACTGAGCTATGTGTAAGATTGTGATCGATTTTGATAGTACTAATCTGTACCACTAGAGGGGGTTGAAATTTAAATGCGATTTAACACAAGAAATCGTACTTTTGTCTTTTTGAATATTGAATGTAATATTTTTATTTTCCAATATTTTGCTATGAAAATGTATACCTTAGGTTTTGGGGTCGCTGGACACGAATCAATGTTGGAAAAAATTTTGACTCTATTAACTTTTTAATTTTATTAATTTGAAATCTTTAAGACCTTAAAAACGTAATTTAAAAAAAAAATGACATCTGTAAGGTAAACGCTCCAGTAGTGCCTGTATGTAGTGGGCCAGATGCAAGAAAAGTGCAAAAATTAGCTTATATAACTCTGAAAAAATTGCGCTAAATATAGCTCATGCCATGGGCTATATATAGCGCAATTTTTCAAAGTTGGATAAGCTAATTTTTGCACTTTTCATGTATCTGGCCCACTACAGGTACAGGCCCACTACTGGAGCGTTTACCTTAATATGAAATTTGTTAAAAGTCAAAAAAAAATTCAACATTAGGTTCGTGTCTCCAGCGAGACCAAAACCTAAAAGATAAACATTTTGATACCAAATGTATTGAAAAATAATAATGTTAAATTCAAAAAATTCAACAAGTTCGATTTTCTGTGTTAAATCGCATTTAAATTTCAACCCTCTCGGGGGCACGGGTTAGTACTATCAAAATCGGTCATAGTCTTACACAGAGCTCAGTTTTTTTGTATTTTATACAACCCAGTTTAAGGGAGGGAGGAAAATGTTACCTTTCCATTTTTATGGCCATCCTAATGAATAGTCATGGGATTTTAAACATCTGACTATCAATTAAATATATTGTATAATATGGGCTGCTATAGCTATTTGATGGAAATAGGGGGCTCCATGAACAGGCAGCTGTCCTTTGACTAAAACATGTAAACAATGTTAAAAATATATTTTAACTCATTTTCTTTAATTTTCCAATGTTTTTTTCCCCTTAATATCTCTTTAATTAGTATTAAGGGGACCGGAAATTAATGTGTTGTGTGTCAATTTCAATGTCATGCGTCAAATCCTTGTCAGACAATCGAAGAGCTTTCAAACACTTAACCAACTTTGGTCAACCATCCAAGAACATTTAAAATTAATAAATTGGGATGGAAGGACTACCTCATCCACCTCGTACGACATTGCACCATGGATTCGTTCACTAAAACAGTTTCTATCTGAGAAAAAAAATTGAAAATTTGGATAACATCAATAATTCCATCTCTAGATATTTTTCTAAAAAATCCATTTGATTTCTATCGATCAGGTGTCCAAAATTTGCACATTAGATGGCAAAAGGTTGGTGATAATGAGGGTGATTACATCATTGATTAAAAATAAATACTTATTTGTTTGAATTTAATGAACGAAAACAACATTCGTGATCCAATGATGGGCCACCCTATTTTGGCAATGAAATTTTAAGTTTTTCATTATTTATGCACTGTACAATTTGAATTATACATATTATAGTACTATGGTAAATACTGTACAAGCATTATTAGTAAATATTATTTGTTAAAAAAAATTAGCAGTTTTCTTAAGCAGAAGTTAAAATAATGGCAAATATTCGTCTCTTGATCAGAATAATCCAAACAGTTGAAAACAAAGTAAAGGAATGAACTGAATTCCAGTGCTAAAGGAACCTAGAAGGAAGTAGAAAACGACCATTATCCCTTCCACTGCCCTAGGTAACAAAAGAACCTTAATTTCTCCACATTTTTAAGGCGTGGCCCATTATAGGAGCATGGCCCATTACTGGAGCGTTTACCTTACTTTCCGGTCCCCATAATATTTAGATATATAATCTTTTTCATTTTATTTTATTTTTTTATTATTATTTAATGATTTTGAGATATAGGAATATATATATATTTATATTTATAAATGGAAAAACAAAATATTTGTACATTTTTTTTTTAATTTTTAATTTTATAAAGAGAGGCATCTTATTTAGCTAAAAAAAAAACAAAAACATAATAATTATTGTATAAGTGTGATTGTATGATTGTTTGATTGTCTTAAAATAAATAATAATGTGTGCTTGGATATGGTCGAAAAATGAGCAACTGGCTCAAAATTTCAAGAATTTACACAAATAATAAAAGGCTCGCTCGCTGGACAAGAGCTCACAAGAAGGTCCCATTGGGAGGCCTCTTCGGAAATATTATCTCGTCCAAGAAATTATATATCTCTATATATATATATATATATATATATATATAAATAAAAACATCTTCAACTTAAATCACACCATTCGAATAATAAATTCATGCCATGAACTGCCATTTTGAAGAAAAAAATGAAATATATATATATATATATATATAAATAAATATAAATATATTTAAAATAGTTGTGTGACGTATGCGTGTGTGCGATTTTTCGTCCATCTAATATTTAATAAAAATATAATATAATACAAAAAAAAAAACTAAAAAAAAAACAAATTGCTAGAGAACTTATTAATTTGAAAAAAAAACAAGAAGAAAAAAAGTGTATAGACGTTAAATATTACATTGGACAATATTCTTGTAAAAATTATTAAAACTACTCACTTTTCTGCTCATTGGATGGATATTATTAATAAATTTTGCAAAAGCTCGGCATATTTTTATAAAATCTGCATCTCTGTATATCTATCTATGTCTCTCTATATCTCTTTAAATTTAAGGAAAATTTATGATGAATATTAAAAGAAAGTAATAATAATAATAATGTGAATGTATAATCGAAAAAAAACGATCGAAATATTTAATTAAAATCATTTAATGTCTAAAAAAATTATTCATACTAGGGTTTAGAAGTATGAAACCGGAATTTCCCTATAGATGTTCCTAGCCATCGGTTTTGGGACCCTATAGATGGTGCTAGCCATCTGTTTTGGGACCGTAAGACCGCTACTGCAGCGCTATCTTCTCGCTCTGAAAGCTGATGAAGATTTTCAACACACAACAACCTAAGTATATTTTTCTATAACCTTAAACATGTCGAGTTTTGTGCCTACGAACTACGATTTGAAAGCACATTGGTTTTCTGTTATCGGTGTATTGGAACTTGGGTTCTTGTGTGTTGAAAATCTTCGTCAGCTGTCAGAGGGAGATGTTGGCCCTGCAGTAGCGGTCTTACGGTCCCAAAATAGATGGCTAGCACCATCTATAGGGAAATTCCGGTTTCATACTTCTACACCTAGTATATAAATATTTAGTAAAATAGGAATAAATACATTCAGTTTTTTTTTTTTTTTTTTGTTTGGAAATTGTAATCTGTGTCGACATTAAATAATTTTGATTAATATTTTAATTATTTTATCAATTGGGAAACCGAGAATTCAAATACGCTATCTGGTGGTCTAAATTGAAACTAGCCATTGTAGGGCAAAAAATTAGCCCCTACCAAGTTTTCCAATAGGTATTCTTCTTTATTCACTGATCGAAATCGTATATATGAATAATTTTTGTTTTAATTATCAATATATAAGTTTGAAAACTCATCATGTTTGTATCTATTGGGAAACTGAGAATTTCGATACTCTATCTGGTGGTCTAAATTGAAACTAGCCACTGTAGGGCAAAAAATACAAGATTTCTAATAGGTATTCTTCACTTTTATGAATGAAATCGTATATATTAATAATTTTTGGTTTGATTATCATTATATAAGTTTGAAACTCATCAGAGTTATATATATTCTATATTTTTAGCTATTTTTTTTATCTAATAAACTAATATTAATTTTTGATATTAAAATTTGAAATTATTCTAATTTAAAACTTTTTTTTCAAATGTTCTAATATTAATATTCTAGCTATGTAAGGGGCGTAACTAGCAATTTAGGGTTCTGAGGCAAGGACGCAAATTGGTAAATAATGAAACATATTACCTAGAGGCTCCCGGGGCATCGCACCTCTTGCCCCAGCATAGTTACGCCCCTGTAATTCAAAAAATGGTTTTAATCATCATTTTTCCTTTGTAATAATTCAATATTAAATATTTGTTTCAAAAACAAAACCACTTTTTGCTAAAATACTAGTAGTTTGTGTATGAAATGCTATTACTCACATACAACAATACGAATCCCTAATTCTGGACTCATTATCAAATGATTGTTAGATCATCTATTGACAACAATGATAATATATAAATATTAAACACAAATAAATATTTAAAGTTTTCATAATATTCTGGTGATAATGACTAGAATTGAAATATTTGGAATGAAAACTTCTAATCCAAAAAAAAAAAACATAATTTTAGTGATCGTTGTATCTTATATAGCTGAAATATTGTTTAGCATTTCTACATAAAAAAACTATCAAAATTTGAAAATGATTTTTAAAAATGTCAATATTATTTCTTTTTATAAGATTCTTCCAGAACTTAATTTTTTAAATTATTTTTAAATAAAATGAGTTTTTTTTTAGTCACAAAAAAGACAATAATTTAGTTAATTATTATTATTTATTTTATTGATTCACTAAACAGTTTCGGTCACCACTGGTTGACCATCTCCAGTGGTACTAAAAATTGGAAAATGAAACATTTGTATTAAATTGTTTTTTTTAAACAATTACATAATACAAAAAATATAGAAGTTTGAATTTATTACATACAATTTCTTTCAAGATCTGGAAATTGTCACTTTGTATACCATAAACAATCCTTAAATTTCATTTTCCAATTTTTAGTACTTCTGAGGATGGTCAATTAGTGGTGACCGAGACTGTTTGGTGAATCAATAAAATAAATAATAATAATTAACTGAATTATTGTCTTTTATTTGTTTGTGACTAAAAAAAAACCGAGGGGTGATCCGCGATTGGAAGTAGGTGTACACCTCTTTGGAAGTACTTGGAAATATTTGAAAGTACTAGTGGAAGTAGGTGTACAGCATATTAGGTCGCGGTTCACCCCTCGAAAAAAACCTTTCAATTTAAAAATAATATTATTTCTTTATTATTATTATTATTATTATTTTATTTTTTAATTCTTTTGATTTCTTACAAAAATGTATTTTCTCAATCTTTATAAATGATGTAATACTTTTTTAAGAGAATTTTATTGTATAATATGTGCCTTTTTTTTCTATTTTTGCTTAAAACATTTTGTTATTATTCATAGAAGATTGTCCAGTGTAAAGCATTTATTATCATGTAAAAAAAAAAACTACAACCAAACATATTTGATACTTTCGCTAAAACTCTTTACTAATCTTATAAAAAAGACTCTTTCTCGAATTAATTTTTAAATTTTGGTGTAAGCATTTGTGTTGTATTATTTTATATATTTTTTTTTTTTATTTTAAATTGATTTTTAACAAAATCGATGCACAAAATGGCAGATTTTTTCAACTATATATTGATTAAAAAAAAAAAAAATATCAAATGATATTCTCTTGTATATATATATAATAAATAAAGCAAAACAAAATAAAAAATAAACAAAAAACAAATAGTTTAATAATATTAAATTAATGCCTAGGTTTTAAACTCTTTACACATATAATTGTAACGAAAACACAAAAAAAAAAAATGTATAATCCTTTTAGGAATAAAATCACCAGGCTGGGTGTATTTAATATATATATATATGGTATATATTTATATAATTTCTCTATACTTATTCAATGTATCTAATGAATATCTTTTATTTTTTATTTATTTATTTTTTCTAATATAAATATTTTCTTTCAAAAATAATTCATTTTTTTGTATATCATAGTTAAAAATTCAATATAAATCACCTAGTTTTCGTTTCGATATTATTTTCTTCAGAAATCGATATATAGCTTAAATCTCATTAATACTAGTTACTTTCACTTACCTTTATCTAATATTATATTATTAAATGAGCAATTCTTGTATATATATATAGAATCGGTTTCTCGAAAACAGTTCGATTAAATTCACGGTTTATGTGGGTTTGTGGAACAATTTGATCTGTCAGGGTCTTATCTTTGAGTAACTTTAATTTGATAGGTTTTGTGTTAATTCAAATAATTATTCACCAGGTGTTTATAATTATATTTTTTACTTTATTTCAATTTTATTTTAATAATTAATTGGTTTTTTAATTTTAAATCCCATTAATGGTTAATTATAAATATTATTATATTATATATTAAATTAGTGAATTTAATAAATTAGATAACTGGTTCAATAAATTGTTAATTAATTAAAAGAAAAATAATTAATTAATGGTATTGAAGATGGAGAGTAGGATTTTTTAATTTGATAGGTTTTGTGTTAATTCAAATAATTACTCTACAGGTGTTTATAATTATATTTTTTCAATTTTCTTTTAATAATTAATTGGTTTTTTAATTTTAAATTCCATTAATGGTTCATTATAAATATTATTATATTATATATATTGAATTAGGGAATTTAATTAATTAGATAACCGGTTCAATAAATTGTTAATTAATTAAAAGAAAAATAATTAATTAATGGTATTGAAGATGGAGAGTAGGATTTTTTAATTTGATAGGTTTTGTGTTAATTCAAATAATTACTCTACAGGTGTTTATAATTATATTTTTTCAATTTTCTTTTAATAATTAATTGGTTTTTTAATTTTAAATTCCATTAATGGTTCATTATAAATATTATTATATTATATATATTGAATTAGGGAATTTAATTAATTAGATAACCGGTTCAATAAATTGTTAATTAATTAAAAGAAAAATAATTAATTAATGGTATTGAAGATGGAGAGTAGGATTTAATGGTGAATTGTTGACACTTTGATCTGCCAGGGTCTTATCTTTGGGTAACTTTAATTTGATAGGTTTTGTGTTAATTCAAAATTATTATTCACCAGGTGTTTATAACTATAATAACCAGGTGTTTATAACTATAATAACTAATATTATAACTGTTATTAACTATTTTTTTTTCAATTTCATTATATGGTTTTTTTAATTTTAAATTCCATTAATAGTTCATTATAAATATTATTATATTATATATTAATATTAGAGAATTTAATTAATTAGGCAACTTGTTCAATCAATTATTAATTAATTAATGGTATTGAAGATGGAGAGTAGGATTTAATGGTGAATTGATAAAGATCTCCGCTCCACTATGTTTCCAGCCTTATGAATAACAAACAAGTGTTCGAATATCGCTACTTACTTCACCAGGAAGCTCATAATATGGTATTTTTTTAATTTTCAAGTTATTAAAGGATTAATTTTCATTCTACAAACTTAGATTTTAAGGTGCTTTTTTCAAAAAGACACCAAATTAGTCTACAAAGCGACTGAACAGGTATATTTAAGTTATATGATGATTTTCAACATTAAAAAGCGCCTCAACATTATACAAAAAAAAAGCTGATCCTATTTAATAAGGTGAGCTTATTTCTTTTAATCTTACTAATAATGTAAAGTAGAAAATAACTAATATATATATATATATACAAATTTTTTATTTTTATGAAATTGTCGAATTAAAAGGTAAATGAAAGTCGTGTGTGTGATCTACCTACACAAAAAATCGTCATAGTATAGGAATTTTATTTTATTTTTATATTAATATAACGTGGAAAAATGGCATAAACAGGAAATAATTCCCGGTAAAATTTTTATTGCTGGAATACCTTTATTGGTACTTCAATATTACTACCCTAAGTTTTCGCCCAAATCTGTGTTGTGGAAATTTTTCTACGAGCCTCAAAATGAGAAAATTTCGGAGTTTTTTCAGTTTTTCTTGAATAACTCTAAAACGGCTTATCAAATCAAAAAGATATTGATTAGATAAATTAAAGCGCTTCAAATTACGCGTAAAATGATAACAATTTCATCTATTTAGGTTAAGTAGAACCGGTACTAGCGCCTCTCAATAAACAGCCCCCGGGATCACTTTTGAATATCCCTAAAACTCGTACTTTTTTCGATTTTTCACCATTTTGACCATGAAGGAGCACGTTTTCGACAAAGATGACTCTATACATATTTAAACTAGATTAAATTTGCTACAATTGAAACGAAGTTTCATCTTAATTGGATAATGGTAACCGGTGCCACAATGAGGTTGAATTTTCCAATTTTGAAAACCACTCATCCTAGAAACTTGAATTTGCACTCATTCTCTAGTGAATTATGTTTACTTGAAGGTTTACATGGACCACTTTTTTGATAAAACTCTCATATTTATAGATATTCAGCATTTTCCATGACACTTTGAGGATTCGGATCATATCCTGTCCGGAAAATATAGGATATCTATAAATCTAAGACTTTTATCAAAGGGGTGGTCCAAGTAAACGTTCAAGTAAAAAAGATTTCCTAACCATTGAGATAGGAATCAAGTTTCCATGATGAGTGGTTTTCATTTTATGAAGGAAAAACCGCGATTTTTTGAAACAATGGATCATTTCCTGTCATGGATATTGCTGGATATTTATAAATCTATTAATTTTAACAAAAAAGTGGTACCAGTAAACTTTCAAGTCAACAAAGTTTTCTAGAGAATGAGATAGGAATCAAGTTTCTAGGATGAGTGGTTTTCATTTTATGAAGGAAAAATTGCGATTTTTTGGAAAAAATTGCAGTTTTTCAAAACTTCAACCTCATTGCGGTTATCATGGTCCACTTAACATGAAACTTTGTTTAAAATGTAGCAAATTTAATCTAGTTTAAAAATAAGTAGAGGGGTCTTTGTCGAAAACGTGATCCTTCATGGTCAAAATGGGGAAAAATCGAAAAAAGTACGAGTTTTAGGGATATATTCAAAAGTGATCCCGGGGGCTGTTTATTGAGAGGCGCTAGTACCGGTTCTACTTAGGCTAAACAAATGAAATTGTTATCATTTTACGCGTAATTTGAAGAGCTTTAATTTATCTTATCAATATATTTTTGATTTGATAAGCCTTTTTAGAGTTATTCAAGAAAAACTGAAAAACTCCGAAATTTTCTCATTTTGAGGCGTGTAGAAACATTTCCACAACAATGATTTGTGGAGGAAGATTTAGCGTAGTAATATTGGAGTGCCAATGGGGGTGTTCCAGCAATAAAATCTTTACCAGGAATTATTTCCTGTTAAAATCGTAATTTGCCTGGACTAAACATAATCTTGAAGAATCTAAATTACTTGCACTTTATATATTAAATTGTATTTATTTTCACCTACTTAGGAACGTGTATAAAAACAATTACCCGTATTGTTGCGTGTATTTGGTCGGAAATTGTATTGTTTTAAGTTGTTATTGTTTGAAAATGGAAAAGCAAGATTTTGGTTAAAATCCCATTACGTCATTTTTTTTACTATTTCTAAAAAACGGACAAAAATGAATTCGTCTTATTTCTTTGTGACTAATACGAATTATATAATCCTTAAATTTGTTGTTTACACTCTGGTGTGCAAAAGTGTGAGACAAAAAATAAATATGTGTTTTTCCTGTACCTATACTGTATTCTTTTAAATGCAAAATGAATGTGAATATTACTAGGTGATATAATAGATTATAAAAAAAAAAAAATCATTCAAAAATATAGAACAAAGAGAAAATTCTATGCTTAAAGCGATGAGAAAATGAAATATAAGACGTGAGAAAAATAATTATGTAAATTAGTAACAGGAATAGTAGAGAACTGGATAAAATTTATAAAATGGGACAGACGTTTCGTCAGTTTATTCTAGATAAAATGGGCTCTCGAGGAAGTCAGAATAAACTGACGAAACGTCTGGCCCATTTTATAAAAAACTCTCTTTTTAAATTTTGTCCAGTTCCCTGGTATTTCTGTTACTAATTTACTATGTGGATGCTAATGATGCAAAATTATGTAAATATAATTATTATCATATGTATATTATCTCTTATAATATTGTTGTGCTTTGTTATTGTATGAATTGACTGGATTCTTAGTTACTAATAAATTAAATGGTGAATTTTTATTCTGCTCATATAAATAACCTTTCTTATATGACAAAAAAAACAAAGTTCAAATTTTAGATTTTAAATTTATTATTTAAATTCAATTCATGGATTTTGCCGAATATTGTAGCTCTTGTAGATACATTGTTGATGAACTTCTTAGCAATAGCCAATTCAGAAATGTTTTTGGCAAGATCTCGATGAACTGACAACACACTTAAATAGTTTAGTCTTTTTTGTGTCATTTATCTTATCTTATCTTATTATATCTACTCTTATTAAACGAGCAAAAATTGTATATATATATATCCGGTAGGGTTCTCGAAAACGGCTCTAACAATTTGGATGAAATTCACTGGTTAGGAGGGTTTTGTGTTGGACATTCGATCTGTCACGGTCTCATCTTCGGCTAAGTTGTTTTTGATGGGTTTTTTTGTTAATTGAAATAATTATTCACAGGTGGTTGTCTTGATAAATATGTATATTTACATTTTTATTCAATTTCCTTTTAATAAATAATTGGTTTTTTAATTTTATATCCCACAATAAGATTATTACAATTATTATTATATATTAAAAATTGGGCAATTTAATTGATTAAAAATTGAGTTTTAAATCCCACAAATATTAATTTGACAATTTAATCGATGAACTCAAAAATTGGTTATTTAATTAAAAAAATAATTATACCGTATTTATTTATATACCTATATACACATAATCTGTGGGCCACTGAAGGTTAGAAATGGAAAAACTGGGTGCGTGGGAGTGAGCGGGGGTAGATGTGGGGTGCAGGAGGTGGGGTTCAGTGATGGGGGGCCGGGAGGAGGTACGGGGTTTCGGGGGCAGAGTAGAGGTGTGGGGTGGGGTGGGAGGGTGCAGGAGTTGGGGTGAAGTGATGGGGGTCCGGGGGCGAGGGGGGTTCGGGGATTAATATATAGCTATTAACTGAATCAAAAAGTTACCGAGCATCGCTCGGTGGCCAGGTACTATAAATAAATCTACAACGGCTTATCAAATCAAAAAGATATCTATTAGATAAATTAAAGCTCTATTAAATTAATGATAACAATTTCAAAGTTTCATCTTAATTGGATAATGGTAACCCGTGCCGCGATAAGGTTGAAGTTTTGAAAAACTGCAATCTTTTTGCAAAAAATCGCAGTTTTTCCGTCATAAAATGAAAAACCACTCATACTAGAATCTTGATTAAAATCTCATTGTCTAGAAAATTTTATTGACTTGAACCACTTGTTTGATAAAACCAGCATTTTCCATGACAGGATATGATCCAAATCCTCAAAAGTGTCATGAAAAATGCTGGTTTTATAAAAGTGGTCTCAAGTAAACGTTCAAGACAGGAATTAAGTTTCTAGGATGAGTGATGGTTTTCATTTTTAACCGACTTCAAAAAAGGAGGAGGTTCTCTATTCGATTGAATTTTTTTTTTATTTTTTTTTGTGCCTATGTTACCTCATATCTCCGCCAATTCTCAACCGATTTTGAAAAATTTTTTTGCATTGGGTCCAGTCTAGCTTCCGATTGGTCCCATTTTTTTTCGTTTTTTTCATAGGTATTAGACCTTTTTTATTAGGTTTGTTTAGACCTAACCTCTTTGTTTATGAACCGATTTCGATGGTTCTTTTTTATCCGATAGGGACGTGTCTTGGGGATGGTGCCATATTAATTTGATCAAGTTCTGATGATATGATCACTATTAATAACATCACTAAAAAGAGAAAAATAAAATAATTTTTAAGAAAAAATAAAAACCGACTTCAAAAAATTAAATGCAACAAATAAAATACACTAAAAGGTATAAAATAATTATTATCTTATTTAGTTACAACTAAACGACGAAATATTAACATGAAATTACTTTTTGAAGTCGGTGCCAAACATATACCTTTTATGAATCGCACTCGACGGATCTTACTTAGTACGTTTGGAGGGTATGCTCGCTTATAGGTATAGTTTGTTTGGCACCGACTTCAAAAAGTAATTTCATGTTAATATTTCGTCGTTTAGTTGTAACTAAATAAGATAATAATTATTTTATACCTTTTAGTGTATTTTATTTGTTGCGATCGGTTTTTATTTTTTCTTAAAATTATTTTGATTTTTTTGCAAAAATTGCAGTTTTTCAAAACTTCAACCTCATTTTGCGGCACGGGTTACCATTAACCAATTAAGATGAAACTTTGAATTTGTTATCATTTTACTCGAAATCAAAGAGTTTTAATTTATCTTATAGATATTACTTTTTGATTTGATAAGCCGTTTTAGAGTTATTCAAGAAAAAATAAAAAAAACCCCGAAATTTGCTCATTTTGAGGCGCCCACAATTCAGATTTGAGGGACAACTTAGGGTAGTAATATTGGGGAAAGATGTTCTTCTATGTCTATTTAGGAAAAAATCAACATACTTATACATATAAAAAATATTATTTAAAATAAAATTATATGCTCAAATATTAGTTTTTATCATTTTATTATACAATAGTTTTTTGATTAAATAATGAAAAAATCAAAAGCTTAAAATTTTTAATGGTTAACATTGCAATATATAGTATTTTTTTTTTTTTTTACAAATTTCTTATTTTAATTTCATAAAAATAAAAAAAATGTTATAAATTCCCTGGGGATTTATCCGCCTGTGTGTAACGCACGTGTTGCACACCCTCCAGGCACGGGCCTGAAATAACCCATATAATTTGTTGAACTAACTCTTAAACATATTCAATAAAGATTGTTGATAATTTTTGAATTTTATTTAAAAAAATAAGTAAAATTAAATTAAAAGATACAATTACAAATTATTTATCATACTTTATCAATATCGCTTTATATTTAAATAAAATTTTAATAAAAGATCAAATTCCATTTGAAATATCAATAAAATGAATCATTTTGAATTAAGCATCATTGATAGAAAGATCAAATATACAAAATGGATAATATTACACAAGTTCAAGCAGTTTTAATTGTGTGCCTAATTAATCAAGGGCTAAGTCAACGACAAGTGCTAATTGAAGGAGACAATAAAAGAGTGTGTCTTCTGCTGGAATTAAAATTTTTATTTATTTATAACGAGACTATAGTTTCGAGGGCTTTGCCCTCTTCATCAGTCTATTACAATGTATTCACAGGAATTAATTTATGAATGAAAGTTTAAAATCTTTCATGTGGTTAGGTTAAGAAAATATGCAGTGTGGGCAAGTTCAGAATTGAAATTTATACTTGTTTTATTATTTTGGCTGTAGGTGGCGTTCGTGAAGTTTATATTTTAGCGGCTATTTTTAAAATAAAGCTTTCGGGAATTTCTATTTTCCGATTTAAGAATTTTTTGGTGAATTATTGTATGATTTTAAAATTTCTAACGATTCGAAAATACTAATTTTTAAGGGATCTAATTCTTGATCTAATTAATTTAATATTTGATTCATCTGGAAAACAATGTTTATCGGAGATTAGATGGTCTGCAAATGCACTATGCCCCGAACCCGAAATTAATTACTGTGAGTACATTGTAATAGACTGATGAAGAGGGCAAAGCCCTCGAAACTATAATCTCGTTATAAATAAATAAAATTTATAATTCCAGCAGAAGACACACTCTTTTATTGTCTCCTTCAATATATAAAAATTCTGCTACTCTCGGCAAAAACTTTCAATTTGCCCTCGAAATGTATGAATATGAAGCCCTCGAAATGTATGAAAATGAAGCCCTCGAAATGTATGAATATGAAGCCCTCTAAACTATATAGTGTCTTTATAATTACAATTTATAATTCCAGCAGAAGACACACTCTTTTATTGTCTACTTCAATATATACAAATTCTGCTACTCTCGGCAAAACTTTCAATTTGCCCTCGAAATGTATGAATATGAAGCCCTCGAAATGTATGAAAAATGAAGCCCCCGAAATGTATGAATATGAAGCCCTCAACTATATAGTGTCTTTATAATTACAATGTATAATTCCAGCAGAAGACACACTCTTTTATTGTCTACTTCAATATATAAAAATTCTGTTACTCTCGGCAAAAACTTTCATTTTAATGACAAGTGGTAAGTTCCCTTGCAATAAACAATAATTTCAATAATGGTTCCTTGTAAGAAAATTAAAAATGATTTACTAAAGTATTTATTGGTGGCTCTATTTTTTGCACCGCATTGTACCTACTTGTTTGCATACAAATTATGCAGCAGGAATCATCTAAATTTTTAAGGTGTCTAGTTGGAGCAAAATTGGGAATCCCTGGCTTAGCTCTACGTAGCAATGTAATTAAATGTATTTTGATTGAATCTAAGATTCACAAATAATAATAATAATAATAATAAATATAGTAAAATTTCCTTGACATTTGCCAAAATGAAATATCAAACAAGGAAGAGGGAAATCTTAATTTTTTTTTTTTTTACTTCAAATTGAGGATAAAAACAAAAGAAATCATTCATCATGACTCTCTCACACAGTTCATGAGGTAATAATAAAAACAAACCCCATAGTTTGATTTGGTTATATTTTTAAAATAGCCTTGAGATTTAATCAATCAGAGTCATTGTGTGTGAAATTATTTGTTTCTTTATTTTTCAATTAGTTGTATATTTCATTAGAAGAGAGCTGAGTCAGACAGAATAGAGAGAAAAAAATCTCAAGAACATAAGTAAGCAAATAAAATTAGAATAAACACCCTGAAGAATTAAGAGTTTGATTCTAGTCTAGTCATTTGTTCTAAAAAATTTTTAAGAAAAAGATAGAAACTGACTTCAAAAATTAGTGCAACAAATATAAAAAATACACTAGCAGGTATAAAATACCATTATCTTATTTAGTTACAACTAAATCCATCGAAATATTAACGGCATTACTTTTTTAAAGTCGGTGCCAAAACAAACTATACCTATAAGCTGAAAGCGTAACCCGCCAAACGTACTAAGTAAGATCCGTCGAGTGCGATTCATAAAAGGCATATGTTTGGCACCAACTTCAAAAAGTACTTCGCGTTAATATTTCGTCGTTTATTTGTAACTAAATAAGATAATAATTATTTTATACCTTTTAGTGTATTTTTATATTTTTGTTGCACTTTAATTTTTTTGAAGTCGGTTTTTTATTTTTTTCTTAAAATTTTTGCTTTTCTCTTTTAGTGATGTTATTAATAGTGATTATATCATCAGAACTTGACCAAATTAATATTGACGATACCATCCCTTAAGTACTACCCCTTTCGGATAAAAAAAGAACCATCGAAATCGGTTCATAAACAAAGAGTGTTAGGTCTAAACAAACCCAAACAAACCTATTAAAAAAGGTCTAATACCTATGAAAAAATCGAAAAAAAATGGGACCAATCGGAAGCCAGACTGGACCCAATGCAAAAAAAAATTTCAAAAATCGGTTGACAATTGGCGGAGATATGAGGTAAATACAGGCACAAAAAAAAAAAAAAAAAAAAAAAGAATTCTAGTCGAATAGAGAACCTCCCTCCTTTTTGAAGTCGGTTAAAGAAGAGGGGGTTACCTGGAAAGTTTTGAAAATTGGTTATTTTATAAATTTAGTCATTTGGTTCTAAAAAAAGAGGTTACCTGGAAAGTTTTCCGGTAGTTTTGAAAATTGGTTATTTTATAAATTTCGATATGCTCTTTACGAATTTCAACTTTCCTACCTCGTATCTTTTCCGTTCGCGTCGCCATATTAGAAAAATGGCGCCTAAAAGCAGTTTTTTGACAATATCTCCTTTCTGACTTATTTCACGATAAAAACATTTATATACAAAATGAAACTAGAGGAAATTATCTACAATTTATGTAAAAACCTTTTTACTTTATCCAATGCGAAGCATGGAGAAAGTATTGTAATAGGTCGCGCGGCAAGCGCGACTTCAAAGGATCCTCAGGTAAAGACTACGGAACCCATCGACTCAATTAAGGTCACAAATTGAAGTATTCAATGAGATTGAATTTTAGCACGTGACGGTTTTGGCAAAAATTATCTGGAATCTCGGCGAGAGGCCAAAAAGTGCCATTTTTTTTTGGAAGTGCGTGCGGATGTATGTATGTATGTTATCGTTTTTTTCGTCCACGATTTTTTCCACACCATTGCACTGATTGAATTGGAATTGAAATTGAAAACCTACTATTAGTTTAACAAAATGAAGCGCTGATTAGTTTTTGGTACATATCGGCCCACAAACATTGTTGATTTCAGGGCTTATTGGATAAAAATACTTGTAGGTTTCATAATTAATGTGAAACCTACCAAGTATTTTTATCCAATAATTTTGAAAAATGTTTCACCAAGTACCAACACCAAATTCTTTAAAAAAAAAAAAAAAAATTATTTATTATAGTACTTTTTAGTTTTTTCTAAATATCTTTAAAATGACTTAACCATTTTTGATGAAGGAATTTCTAATGTCCTGCTGGTGGTGTAGAATTTTAACTTTTTCGATTATAGCTTTCTTAATTTCGGTTGATTCTAATAGGTCTAATTTTCGGCTTTTAGAGGCCATTCTATATTGGATTTTTGACATTTCGGTTATTATTAGTAACCATTGCTGTAGACATGGAGGAATCGACTTAAAATCAAAAAAAGAATGGTTATTCCTCGATTATTAAATGAGATCATTATTTTTGAGGCCATTACCCAGGTGAACACACAATATCCTCAGAATATTCTAAGAAGATTTAAATGTCCTTAGAATATCCTTAGAATATTCTTAGGATATTGTGGTTACCTGGGTAAGAGAAGAGAAAAAAATTATATTCAGGATTTTGGACGTAAGTATTTTTGTTTTGGCCCTAGGCATTAGCTCCTGATGGTAATCCAGGCTGAAGAACAAATTGATTTCTTTTTTTAAGTTTTTTAAATTGCCATTAGATCGTTCTCGCGCAGTTTTTCCTTCAATTGAAGTCCCGACACGCCTTCACAAATGAAATACTACAAATCATTTCTTTCCATTAGAAGAACGACTCTCTTTGTCGTAGGTACGGACTATAAAAAAAAACTCTATTACTTAAAGTAAAAAGAATTAATCAAAAATAATGACTGTCCAAATTTAAAGCCAAATATCTACTCTTATTAAACGAGCAAAATTGTATATTTGTTTGTATCTTAGTTCTATTTTGAAAACAGCTCTACCGATTTTGATGAAACCAACTCTATTAACAAGTTTTGAGAATGAGAAAACGATCTGGCTAGGTCTGGACCTCGACAAATTTCATCTTAATTGATCTTTTCTTAATTAAAGTAATTATTTATAGATGAAAATCTCAACAAAAAAGTTTGTTTACATTTTTTTCAATTATCTTTTATTTATTAATTGGTTTTTTAATTTTAAAATCCACTAATAGGTTATAGCAAATATTAATATAATATATATTAAAATTAGGATTTTTTGTTTGTTTTAATTAACAGGTGTCTAAATCATAACAAAACAGGTGTGTTTACAAATAAAGTGGTTCAAGTGGTTTTTTTTATAACTTGGAAACAAATCTTATTTAATTGTATGTTTTTATTTCAGATCCTATACGATTATTTTTGTTATAATTTTTTTCCTATTTATTTTTTATAATGTTTATCAATATGAACGAATGTGGGCAAATTGGTGTACAAGTAAACAAATATACACATAATATGTGGGCCACTACCAAGGGCGGATCCACGGGGGGGGAGGGGCGACCGCCCTCCCCCATACAGGCCCGTGCCTGGCGGGAGTGCAACACGTGCGTCGCACGCAGAGGCCAAAAAACGGCGGCCAAATCGACAGGGAATTTATAACAATTTTTTTTTTTTATTTTATTTTAATGAACTTAAAATATGAGATATGAAATTTGTAAAAAAATTAAAAAAAAAACATTTATTTTTTTAAAAATTTTTAAAATTGAAAATAAAGTTCTATGTGTGTGTGGGGGGGTCGGCGTCTCTGACCCCCCCCCCCCCCCCCGCTTGGACAATTCGAATCGCGACACACTTTCGAGATAAAAAGCAGGTCTTAGGGCACCTTATATACATTCTCCCCCCCCCACCCATAAAAAATTCCTGGATCCGCCCTTGGCCACTATAAGGCTTGAAATGCATAAACTGGTTGCGGGTGGGGTGCAGGAGGTGGGGTGCAGTTGTGTGGGACCCGGGGGTGCGGTGGAGGGGGCGAGGTGCGTTGTTTGGGGGGGGTGGTCCTGGGGACGTGTACTATATAGGTATATTTGTATTTTTTTTTAATTTGTTTACCGTGCATTGCTCGGTGGCTCCAGGTACTAATAGTAATGTTGTCAAATTTCGGATATCTACACAAATCAAAAAAGATTCTTAAGGGGTGACTACTCCTAATTTAACTTTCCTCAAGTGGATGATATCTTGCAGATTCTGGGACAATTTCAAAGCGCTAAGAATTATTTTTTTGGACATTCCTTCACTCCCTAAAGGGGCGATTACCCCTATTGTAACTTCCGAAACTCGATTCTATAGCTTTTTAGAAAAAAATTTCATTTCAACTACTCCTGAGAACTAGCATAATTTTTTTCCTAAAAAGGCGATTTATTTGATTTATTTTGCAGTTGGTGATTTTTTTGTAATACATTAATTTTGTTTATTGGGCCTCCGAGGAGCGGGCCGCCTCTTACAAAGATAAAGTTCATTACACCTTCAGCTTCAGAACAAATAAATTCAGATTCAGAGCGGGTGGATGAGAGAGCCAGGATTAATCCTGACTCACATTTCACATTTCTTTTTTTTTTTGTATTTACAATTAATAATCATACGCCACCCGCTCTATATGTTCTTCTGCTGAAAGTGTAAAAATTAAGGAGAGATCCCCTCATCGCCCTATATGTCAAATTGTTTATTGTTTTTTGCGATATACCCAGGGCGATGAGGGGCCCCACCGCTTTATGCCACCACACTCCCTTCCACGAGAGTGTGATGGCCTCGACCCTGACCGAGCCCGCCCCGACGCCAAATCGCTCCGCAATATTGTCCACCAGACTGGAGTTGCCCCTATATTTTTCTATTTTGTTTCGGTGGGCAACACCCAGTCCTGCAAGCGCGGAGACGATCTGGACGTCCAAAACCCACACCACCCCCGACGCATCCTTTGCCACGATGTCTGGCTTTCTATTGCCTGCCGAGCTGGAGTACAAGTACTCCAACTCGACACGCATTCCCTTTTGATCAAATCATCGGCCAGACATCGTACCACCGCGTCATGCCTCTTAACCCGCCTTAGGTACATAAAAATACTGCATATTTTAACATTTTTGCTGCATATTCTTAGATTTTTTACAGCATATTTTATGGCATGTTTTAGGAGTTTTTACTGCATAAATATCCGGTCTCTAATTATAATATTATTTTAAGTATTATACTAAGCTTCTTTGTAATCGAGGGCTGAACCGCGATTGGAATTATTGGGGAAATTCTATTAGATCAGTGTTTTTTAACCCTTTTCATGACCCGACCCCCTTAGTATGAAAAAAAATCCCCCCTCCCCCTCTGTTTGTGTACAATTTTTCATTTTTTTTTATTGTAAAAAACACATAAGAACAGTAAATAAGTATTGATTTATTATTTATTTTTGTAAATTCTGATATAAATTATTAAATAAAAAATATAATTATTGAAAAATGTATTATAAGCCAATAAACCTACACAAACTCACTAGCCGGGTCTGCCAGGGGTCGCGATCCACAGTTTGAAAAACACTGCAGTTTACACGGGCTTATTTATTTATTTTTATTTATTTATTTATTAATGATGTTATGTACCTAGCTCAGAGTAGACCCTTATAGTGTACAATCAAAAAAAGAAAGCTGACAAATATAGAGATTAACAATATAAATAAAAATAAAATACAAATTAGATATAAAAATACAAAATATAAAATACAAAATAGAAATACAAAATATAAAATACAAAATAGAAATACAAAATATAATATATATTACAAAATATCAAATATAAGTTAGAGTCTATAGCATTAGCATGATAAAGCTTCAGTGAATGGAATGACCATATCTCAACCACTGCTAAAGCTGCAGCGCGCAAGCTTGGTCTCCTATTTAGGTCTAGACGCTGTTATACTCCCAGTCAACTTCTTATGCTGTATAAGGCTCAAATTCGTCCCTGTCTCGAATATGGCTCTCATCTGTGGAGGGGTGCATCCAAGCATTCTCTTGCTACACTGGATGCAATTCAGAAGCGAGCAATTAAACTAATAGGAGACCCGGCTCTAACCAACTCACTCGACTCCCTGGCTCACCGAAGAACCGTTTCTGCCCTTTCCCTGTACTACAGATACTATCACGGTGTCTGTTCAGTCGAGCTGAAATCAATTATCCCCCCTAATGCCCTCTTTAAGCGAAACACGCGGTTTTCTAAAGCTCAGCACCCCTTCGCTGTCAAATTGGATAAAAGTCGAACAAGCGCTTTCGCCAACTCTTTTATTCCTATGACCTCCAGAGACTGGAACTCGCTCCCTGCCACCATCTTTCCCGCGACTTATAACCTTAAGTTATTTAAGACCCGTATCCACAGATACCTTCGACCTCCGCCCAACCCATAAAATTCTTTCTTCTTCTTTTCACGATGGAGGGGCCAACCGAGGCCTTTAGGGGTTGCACCTTTTTGGTGTAACTCCTTCTCTCATCATTATCATTAAAAAAAAAAAAAAAAAAAAGTGAGTCCACGCAAAAAGCGGGCAGCGGATGGTTGTCTTAGGGCAGAGGGCATTGAGTTCCACAGTCGTGGGGCTGTGATCTCAAATGACCTCGATCTGAGAGCAGTCTAATGTCGCGGGTATACCAGGGCTCTTGATCTTATTGAAGGACCAGGGGTATGTTAGACCAGTACTAAGCATTAGTGCTAACCACTTGCACTAATTCTGTGTCGTTCAAACATCCAATATAAGTGGTTAGTATTAGTAGAGTGGCAAGTGTAAATGGTTTCTATTTACTAATGGCAAGTAGCTTATTCCCCTACCTATAGGTATATTTATTTCACTATTTTTCAATTTTAATAATATAGAATTTAGGAATTCAAATATTTAATGTAATATGATCATTATTAGTTAGATTTTCTTTTTCTTATTTGTAAAGGGAATCAAATTTAATAAAACTTACAAAATTAATTTAAAATTTCTTATTCACTTGAACTTTGCAACTCAAATTGACGATACTCGGCGAGTTTCCGTTTCAACTCCATCGAATTGCCTAGTGAAGAGAGAGGGCCTTATACATTTAGGAAATAAATTTTTTAAAATTAATTGTAAATTTATGACAATTGGTGTGACAAGTGAGTAATAAATATATTCAAAAATTTTTTTTTATAGATTTATTGAAATGGCCAAAAAAAGAGGACAGCAGAAAAAAACAATAATAAAAATTTTTAAGAAAAAAATAAAACCGACTTCAAAAATTAAGTGCAACAAGTAAAAATAATTACACTAAAAGCGTATAAAATAATTAATATCTTATGCTGTATAGTCATATCCAAACGATCGAGGTATTAACACGAAATTACTTTTTAAAGTCGGTGCCAAACAAACTATACCTATAAGCGAGCGTACCCGCCAAACGTACTAAGTAAGATCCGTCGAGTGCGATTCATAAAAGGTATATAAGCTTGGCACCAACTTCAAAAAGTAATTTCGTGTTAATATTTCGTCGTTTAGTTGTAACTAAATAAGATAATAATTATTTTATACCTTTTAGTGTATTTTTATATTTGTTGCACTTAATTTTTTAGAAGTCGGTTTTTATTTTTTCCTTAAAATTTTATTTTTCTTTTTAGTGATGTTATTAATAGTGATTATATCATCAGAACTTGACCAAATTAATATGACACCATCCCTAAGACACCCCTTTCGATAAAAAAAGAACCATCGAAATCGGTTCATAAACAAAGAGCGTTAGGTCTAACAAACCTAAACAAACCTAATAAAAAAGGTCTAATACCTATGAAAAAAATCGAAAAAAAATGGACCAATCGAAGCTAGACTGGACCCAATGCAAAAAATTTTCAAAATCGGTTGACAATTGGCGGAGATATGAGGTAACATATAGGCACAAAAAAAAAAAAAAAAAAAAATTCAATCGAATAGAGAACCTCCTCCTTTTTGAAGTCGGTTAAAAATACCTTGTCCTCACGGGTTTTTAATTTTTCAATTCCTTTTCAATCTCTTCTATTAATGATGTTAAAATAATGTTCAAATAATGCGGTGTTTGACAATTCGAATTGCCATCCTGCTGCTTATACTATACACTAATTAAATAAAGTAAAGAACATTTTTCAAAAATTTTCTTTGCATTATTTAAAACTCATGTTTCACCAAGTTGTGCCCCATCGCCCCTTTCTGGATGTTGACTAATACCTATCGCCCTCATTTCATTTTCAGAGTATGCCTAATTTTATTTTGAAGAAAAGTGAAAATAATAAAGCAGTTTTATTATTTTAAACAATTTCATTACCGTATATTAAAACAACCAAAGCAGTTTTATCGGGTCACTCTTAAATAAAATAGAAAAAAAATTAAAATGTACTTTTCTTACAGATTTTTTTTAAGAACAAATAAGTAATATAATTAACTAAGATGATTGACGGGCATTTAAAAAACAAGAGTACATGTTTGCATTTTCAAATTGGAATCTGGAAAAATTAAGAAAGTTGACAATTAGCCCATAAATAGAGGATCCAAAAAGTGGTTCGGCTTACATTAATTGCGGGAAAATATTTGTTTTCTAGGATCGTTTGGTATGGTGTGAGTATGCCAAATCTCAGTTTGCGACCTGGTGGTCCATGTAAACGTTCAAGTAACAAAATTTCATAGACAATGAGATAGGAATCAAGTTTCTAGGATGAGTGGTTTTCATTTTTAAACCGACTTCAAAAAAGGAGGAGGTTCTCTATTCGATTGAATTTTTTTTTTTTTTTTTTTTTTTTTTGTGCCTATGTTACCTCATATCTCCGCCAATTGTCAACCGATTTTGAAAATTTTTTTGCATTGGGTCCAGTCTAGCTTCCGATTGGTCCCATTTTTTTTCGATTTTTTTTCATAGGTATTAGACCTTTTTTATTAGGTTTGTTTAGACCTAACCTCTTTGTTTATGAACCGATTTCGATGGTTCTTTTTTTATCCGAAAGGGGGTGTCTTAGGGATGGTGTCATATTAATTTGGTCAAGTTCCGATGATATAATCACTATTAATAACATCACTAAAAAGAGAAAAATAAAAATACTTTTAAGAAAAAATAAAAACCGACTTCAAAAAATTAAATGCAACAAATATAAAAATACACTAAAAGGTATAAAATAATTATTATCTTATTTAGTTACAACTAAACGACGAAATATAAACATGAAATTACTTTTTGAAGTCGGTGCCAAACATATACCTTTTATGAATCGCACTCGACGGGTCTTACTTAGTACGTTTGGCGGGTACGCTCGCTTATAGGTATAGTTTGTTTGGCACCGACTTTAAAAAGTAATTTCGTGTTAATATTTCGTCGTTTAGTTGTAACTAAATAAGATAATAATTATTTTATACCTTTTAGTGTATTTTTATATTTGTTGCATTTAATTTTTTGAAGTCGGTTTTTATTTTTTTCTTAAAAATTTTTATATGAAGGGAAAACTACAATTTTTTGCAAAAAATTGCTTTTTGTAAAAACTTCAACATGGCAGCACTGATTACCATTATTCAATTAAGATGAAACTTTGTTTCAATTGCAGCAAATTTAATCTAGTTTATAAACATGTATAGAGTGGTATTTATCGAAAATGTGCTCCTTCATGATCAAAATGGGAAAAATCGAAAAAAGTGATAGTTTTTGGGATATTCAAAAGTGATCCTAGGTCTGTTTTTTGGATCCCCATTAAAGATCGAACTACTGGAACAATTTTGGATATTTTTTTTAATCGACGCGAAATTTCGGGCTCTTTAATTTACTATAGGACGGTTATTTTCAAAATATGAACTGTTTTTGAGTTATAAGCGGGAAACTGGAAAAAGTCCGAAAATTTCAAAGTTTTTCGGCCACCAAAAGTTGTCCTGCCCATTTTCGAGGTCGGAAACTTAGATTTCGCATACCCACACCATACCTAAAAAAATCTTTTCCCGCAATTAATGTAAGCTGAAACCCCTCTATTTACTGGGCTAAGTTAAAGTTTGAAAAAATAAATGAAAGTTTGAAAACTTTGTTATTGTTTTATTTTACCCGGCAACTTCTATTGTACAGTACTATTTTAATTTTCGCCCCTTAGAATACTCATCGCCCCCAATCGTCCCTCACTTATTTATCGCCCCCTCCCCCAGATAGCCCAAATCGCCCATATTGGGAAGCACTGCTTTAGATAATGAACCTACATCTGTTGATCCTTCTAGTTAGAAATGAAAGTGGAAACGATATTAAGTCGCGGTTCACCCCTCGATTATAATAGTAGTCTTTGAATTTTATTTTTATTTTTTTTTTGGTACACCTGGTACTTAAAATTTGGCTATTCTTTTTTTATATTCTACAATTTTATAATTCAACAGAATTACTTTTAGAATAATGTTTATTTTTTTAACCGACTTCAAAAAAGGAGGAGGTTCTCTATTCGACTGAATTTTTTTTTTTTTTTTTTTGTGCCTATGTTACCTCATATCTCCGCCAATTGTCAACCGATTTTGAAAATTTTTTTTGCATTGGGTCCAGTCTAGCTTCCGATTGGTCCCATTTTTTTCGATTTTTTTCATAGGTATTAGACCTTTTTTATTAGGTTTGTTTAGACCTAACCTCTTTGTTTATGAACCGATTTCGATGGTTCTTTTTTTATCCGAAAGGGGGTGTCTTAGGGATGGTGTCATATTAATTTGGTCAAGTTCTGATGATATGATCACTATTAATGACATCACTAAAAAGAGAAAAATAAAATAATTTTTAAGAAAAAATAAAAACCGACTTCAAAAAATTAAATGCAACAAATAAAATACACTAAAAGGTATAAAATAATTATTATCTTATTTAGTTACAACTAAACGACGAAATATTAACACGAAATTACTTTTTGAAGTCGGTGCCAAACATATACCTTTTATGAATCGCACTCGACGGATCTTACTTAGTACGTTTGGCGGGTACGCTCGCTTATAGGTATAGTTTGTTTGGCACCGACTTTAAAAAGTAATTTCGTGTTAATATTTCGTCGTTTAGTTGTAACTAAATAAGATAATAATTATTTTATACCTTTTAGTGTATTTTTATATTTGTTGCATTTAATTTTTTGAAGTCGGTTTTTATTTTTTCTTAAAAATTTTTATTTCTTAAATATTTCTGATACTTAGTTTTGGCCGGCGCCTATCCCATTATAAATAACTCCAGTGACCCTAGAAGCCAATTCCAGTTAAATCCGGATGTTGCCAAATAAGGGAGCTCTTCGTCTTCGATTCACATGTCTGAAAATGACCTTCGCATTTTCACATTGACCACTCTGACTATCTGAATTAAATTCATTTTTAATTGACGTACAAATAACATATAAAAAAAAAAGAAATATAATGCACTAGGTTAATAAAAAATAAATAAATTTAATCGTCTAATATTATGAATGATTATATTTAAAAGTCAAGAAGATGGCAAGGAGAAGTTAATTGGAAATACCAACATAGTTAAAAGACTTAAGACCTAATGCACTAATCAAGGTTAGCTAATCTAATTATTTATTGCATGCATTCTCCACACGGGCTTAACTTAATTATGCTGACGAGATTCAAGTAGAAATACAGGGGAACGCCGATCACAAACAAACACATTCATTCTACAATCTTTCAGACCCCGATCCAAAGCTTAGGGTTTATTTAATTAAACTTATATTCTTGATTGTTCAAATTATTCATAGTACCTGGAGGCACCGAGCGATGCTCGGTAACTTCTTCCTTCAGTTAAAACCTTTATTTTAATATTATTTTTAATTTAAAATTCTGATAAAAAGGTCGATTTTTATTTGAGAGCCGCTTTCAAATTAAAAAAAATACAAAAATATATAATAATCGCCCAATGTAACCCCCCCCCCCCAACTCCACCCTACTCGACCCCTCCCCCAGAACCTCGCCCTACCTCCGGATCCTCCACCACTTCACCCCACCTCCTGCAGCTGTTTTGATTCAACCATATGATTCATTTTTAACCGACTTCAAAAAAGGAGGAGGTTCTCTATTCGACTGATTTTTTTTTTTTTTGTGCCTATGTTACCTCATATCTCCGCCAATTGTCAACCGATTTTGAAATTTTTTTTGCATTGGGTCCAGTCTAGCTTCCCATTGGTCCCATTTTTTTCGATTTTTTTTCATAGGTATTAGACCTTTTTTATTAGGTTTGTTTAGACCTAACCTCTTTGTTTATGAACCGATTTCGATGGTTCTTTTTTTATCCGAAAGGGGGTGTCTTAGGGATGGTGTCATATTAATTTGGTCAAGTTCTGATGATATGATCACTATTAATTAATAACATCACTAAACAGAGAAAAATAAAAATTTTTAAGAAAAAAATAAAAACCGACTTCAAAAAATTAAATGCAACAAATAAAATACACTAAAAGGTATAAAATAATTATTATCTTATTTAGTTACAACTAAACGACGAAATATTAACACGAAATTACTTTTTGAAGTCGGTACCAAACAAACTATACCTATAAGCGAGCGTACCCGCCAAACGTACTAAGTAAGATCCGTCGAGTGCGATTCATAAAAGGTATATGTTTGGCACCGACTTCAAAAAGTAATTTCGTGTTAATATTTCGTCGTTTAGTTGTAACTAAATAAGATAATAATTATTTTATACCTTTTAGTGTATTTTATTTGTTGCATTTAATTTTTTGAAGTCGGTTTTTATTTTTTTCTTAAAAATTTGTATTATTCATCCAATTGTCAATAAATAAAACCTATCAAAATGTGTTGTTTTTTCAGAAAATTGAGACCTGCCTATGCGAAATATATTTTAAAAGTAAATTCTTGATTATTTTTTATTCTATTAAATAAATAAAGTTCTTTATAAAAACAATTATAAAACGTTTATTAATATTTCTAACGTTTAGGGAGAACAAAATATGTTAAAATCCACAATCACAATACTTCTTCAAGGCCTTTTAGAACAATGAAACAAACAACCCATTGTCTGCCTGGGTATAAAAGTAAAAGGGCAACCTTTTTTTTAAAACCCTAAGAATGGGATTTGTCTACCTGAGAATAATTAATTTGATTACGAAAAAACCCATCAAAAACAATTTTGTCGAAGATGAGACCGTGACAGATCGAAGTGTCACCCCGAAAACCCCTAACCCGTGAATTTCATCAAAATCGGTAGAGTCGTTTTCAAAATAGAACCAAGATACAATTATGTAAACAAACAAATAAATATACAATTTTTGCTCGTTTAATAAGAGTAGATAGCGATTGCAGTATAAAATAATGCGGGTTTTGCTACCATCATGGTTGACCTTTGAGTTTGTCAGGAATGTAATAAAATCTTGTAGGTACTAGGACACCATAATATTTCACTCTCTGATGCTTCTCCATTATTTCTAAGTTCCAGGCATTTCAGGTTTTTCGCACCAGCAGCCGTGAACTTTGTCTTGAGTGTCAAACATGTTCATAATCGGATGACTGAACTGGCCTGACCACACAGATGGGATTAAAAAAAATAAAAGTTGAAAAATAATTAAAAAAATAATTGCTTTTGGTGATGATTCGCTGAATGCTTCACCGCATTCTTATGTAAATCTAACAATTTAATTCCTAGTGAATAATTTAAGCTCAGAAATTTTTTTAATATAATATCTTTTCGATTAATAAATACATATAAAACCATTAAAATATGTTTATTCCTTTTTTATTAATCAGATATCACTGGCTATTTGAAGTCCATGTTGACTTAAAATTGATTCTTATCACATACTAGAGGGCATTTGTGCCTGCCTCTGTATGTACCTATTTCCGTCACCCCAGAGGGTGGGAGGTGGGATCCAGGGGTGGGCGGTTGGTAGGTATTAAAGGGCATTTCTTTCTGAGTCTGTACCTATATCCAGGGGGCTACTAAAGGGCATTTGTGCCTGTATACCGGGTGAGTTTTTTTTTTATCTTGAGACAGTCTTATAACTCAAAAACAGTGCATTATATGGAAAAAAGTTTCAAATAAAACTTTATTTATATCGCGGGGGAAACTAAACTCTGCTATTGTTTGACAACGTAGAACAAGCTTTCAAGAGTATTTCTAAGTCAAATTCTGTTTTTTAAATGGAAACCTATATGTTTTACTTTCATTAGAACTATTTTTTTATCCGACATCAAATAATAAAAAATATTAAATGAATTAGATCTCAAAAAAAATTTAATAATTATTTTTAACAATTATTCAACTTAATTATCAAATAATAATGATCAAATAATTAATTATTAAATCGAAAAGTCACAACAATGAAATACGGGTTTTAAAATGATATTAAAACTTCATTATACTCAGATTTAAGAGATTATTTTCTACTTAATAGATATAATTTAAAATTCTAGAGTGTAAAAAAGTTTATTTCTCGCGTCAATCCAGTAGATAGTTATATTGTATTGCCATAATAAAAATGGAGCATTTTATGTTGAGGACATAATTAAAATGGTCTTAATTTATCTGGTAAATGTTGAAGAAGTGTTATGGGGCTGCCATTGTAATGGATGGAGAGCGTTTTCCTGACAGGATACACCTTCACAAACTTCATTTCATTGTGTTGTAAATCTGTTAAAAAAAAAAACAAGATCTGCATCCAGCACTATTCAGTTTTTAACATTAATTCTAATAAATTCAAATTTAGGGAACGGGAGGCGCTGGAATAATTAATTGTTTAATTAATTAATTATAATATTTTTGTTATTACTTTACCATACGAGTATTGTAATCGTGCTGGTGTTTTTATGTTTATTTCGAAAATTTTATTTTCATTTATGACCCATCGCCATTTTTGTTTTATTTTGACATTCCCTTTTCGTTATCTTTATTGGGTACTTCCGCCCTTTTTCTAGCCCATATGAATGCCTTTCTTTCCCTCTATTAGCCAATTGGTTATCTAATTTCTGGAGGTGGAGTCAAATAAAGACCCAATGGTTATTCGAGAAACCCTGAAAACAAAAATGAAGCAGGGTTGAATAGAAAATGGCTGTCGGAGTAAGAATCTGACCAGCGAACTCGTTTTATGCAAGTTTTGCATTTCAAACGGTTAGAAACTGCTTAAGCTAATTTGGGATGGGGATTATAACGTCAATACACTGGATACCACTGGTGCACAGTGGAGTCTAACAGATAACTTTATTATGGCTTGAAATTGAAAACCTACCATTATTTTAACAAAATGAAGTGCTGGTTAGTGTTTGGTAAATATCGGTCCACAAACATTAGTACTCAACTCCTTCCATGAAAGCTTTTAATGAACGTGTTCTGTGGAACACCCTGTATACCAAAACTTGATACAAAAACAACAAAACTTTTTTTTTTTTTTTTTAGTTTTTAAGGAATTTGGTGTAGGTGAAACATTTTTTAAATTATTGGATAAAAATACTTGGTAGGTTTCACATTAAGCGAATAATAATATAATAGTATAATGTGAAACCTACCAAGTATTTTTATCCAATAATTCAAACAAAACTTAACTAATAAAAAAATATTACATCAATGGAATTAACTCAAATAGAGAAAATTCGATTAATTAATGTCTTACCTTGAGACCACAAGCTGCACGTGTATAATAAAATACCTCCTGATGTCAATATTCGAATATTTATGCCTCAGATGGAACGATCTGGGATTATATAATAAAAGTTTATATTCCTTTAATTAAATGAATCAAAGTTTATGTAAGGGGGCTACGGCCCTTAGCGAATACTTAGCCTGTAATTTATTTGTTAAGTTAAAGAAAGTCTAATTTGTTGGAATAGAGAGTAGCCTCAGTAAACTGCTGATTTAGCAGCGAGACAGGTTGGCGCCGTGCCTAGATCCAGTATAGTGAATATTAGCTCCCGTACAAGGGAGTGGGAGAGAGACAGACGCTACCCTGGGCGAGAGGAGAAGAGACGCGAGAAGGAGGCGGGCCTGTCGGTGTGTGAAGTGACCAACGGATAGGATAGTGTGAGTGCGTGGAAAAGAGGAAGTCGCTGTCGGTGTGTCTCCCACGCAAAGATGTAAATGTGTGGGTGACAGCGAGGACGCGGAACTAACGGCCGACGCGGGGAGTCGTCCTGAGGCTGGCACGACAGACATAACGGCTGGGGGGTGGCCAGCCGGCCGCCCCTGCGAGCGGGGGCAGATGTGAACGCGTGCGAGGGACTGTGTGACTACCCCCGGGGCGGGTACAGGTGTGTGCCGCAGGCGTGTGTAGGTACGCGTTATGTGAAAGACAGTGTTAACGCGAGTGTGTGCAGGGGCTGCGAACTGTGTGCAGGTACATCGTGTATGTGTTCGGTGATGTGCTAAGGACCAGGATGCCGCCCTGCGGGCGGTAGCCGGTGTCTCGGGGACACGGCCAGCTTGCGGGCTGGGGGAGCCTACGGGCTGTCTAAGAAGAGCGATGTGACCGTCCCGTGGCTGTGTGACCAAACGGGCGGAGAGGAGCGTCGACGAGCCGACCACGAGGATGGCGAAGGACAGGCACGCGAGGGCCTGTCCGTGGGAGTGCTGAGGACAGCCGTGCCCTGTGGAGGGCCGAGAGGCGGCTGGACGAGCTAAGTGAAGATCGATGTAGCCAATGCTGGCGGAGGGCAAGAGGGCTGTCCTGCCAGCTGTGCGAGGATCGGCGTCATTGAAGGGCGCCGAGGCGCCCTGCGAGCGTGAGCCGCTAGCGAGCTGGGCAGGAGCTCTACTCGTGTGGACAGACAGTGACCAGAGAAGTCGGAAGTGCGTGAGTAGTTCGGCCGAAACGTTTAATTAATGATAAGTCTGATCAGAAAATATTTCGAAGTATGTTAGTTTGTAACTTTAAGTTTAGTCTAGTTTGTAATTGCTTAATAACCTATAGTCTTAGTTAAATTTGTTCTTCAAAATTATTTATATTTTTACTAGTATATTAACTAGCTCGTATTATTTCAATTGTAACTTCATAATCGAATTGGTTTTATATAATTTGTACTAATTGATCTACCATGAAATTAAACACCATTGTTTTTAATTACAAATTTATTGTACTACATTGTTTCGTCCTTAATTAAGACCCCTTTTCAGGTCGGGCGGAAGTCGCGCCTTTACATGTTATATAATTTAAAAAATAGGCAAGGCAAAAAAAAACTTACCAGGCATATAGTCTGTAAGATGATGTATAATGAACATGGTGCCAGAACTAAATATATAGATCAAATTTAGTGCCAAATATTAATAAGTCAATCAGTCAAAATAATTCCATTCTAAAATACTAGTACCATGGAGGCACCGAGCGATGCTCGGTAACTTCTTCCTTCAGTTAAAAGCTTTATTTTAATATTATTTTTAAATTAATTTAAAATTCTGATAAAAAGGTCGATTTTTATTTGAGAGCCGCTTTCAAATTAAAAAAAAATACAAAAATATATAATATTCGCCCACTGTACCCCCCCCCCACACCTCTACCCCGCTCGACCCCACCCCGAAACCTCGCCCTACCTCCGAATCAGCCACCACTGCACCCTACCTCCTGCACCTGTTTTGATTCAACCATATGATTCATTTTTATTCATCCAATTGTTAATAAATAAAACCTATCAAAATGTGTTGTTTTTTCAGAAAATTGAGACCTGCTCTTGATTATTTTTTATTCTATTAAATAAATAAAGTTCATTATAAAAACAATTATAAAACGTTTATTAATATTTCTAACGTTTAGGGACAACAAAATATGTTGAATTTTTTATATGTAATTAAAATATGTTAAAATCCACAATCACAATACTTCTTCAAGGCCTTTGAGAATAAAGGATTTACCCGACCCATTGTCTGCCTGAGCACAAAAGGAAAAGGGAAACCTTTTTTTAAAACCCTAAGAATGGGATTTGTCTACCTGAGAATAATTATTTTGATGAAGCAGAGGTGGATTCTAGATTAATACTATCGGATCTGTTAAGACAATTAAGGACTCTTACATGCTCAGAGTAACGTGTTTTGAATGAGCGGCCTGTCTGCCCTATATAAAAAGCATCACAATCCTGACAAGTCAATTTATACACTCCTGATTTGTCTAATTTATCAATTTTGTCTATTTTATTATTAATTAATTGGAAGCCTAAATTGTTGTTGATATGAGTGATTCTAACTCCTGACGATGGACTGACAATCCGAAATATATCGAAATCAAAACTTACTTTTGTTTTATTTTATTTTATGTGAAACCCACCTCACAATTTTACCTAATTTTTTAATATTTAAAAAATGTTTCACCTTGAATCAACACCTATCTCCTTAAAAGTTATAGATAGATATAAATTAAAAATATTCTAATACACTGCAGTGCAAAAAAATCGATCCACCAATAAAAACGTTTTAAATAGAAAATCATTTTTAATGTTTTTACAAGTAACCATATACCTATTATTGAAATTATTGCATATTGCAAGGGTAGATATTTGGCACTTGTCGTTGACTTGGCCCTTGATTAATTAGACATTTAATTTGAACTGCTTAAACTTGAGAAATATCCATTTTGTATATTTTATTTTTCTATCAATGATGCTTAATTCAAAATGACTCATTTTATTGATATTTCAAATGGAATTTGATCTTTTATTAAAACTTTATTTAAATGTTAAGTGATATTGAGAAAGTATGATAATTTGTAATTGTATCTTTTAATTTAATTTTACTTATTTTTTTATAAAATTCAAAAATTATCAACAATATTTATTGAATATGTTAGTTTAAGAGTAAATAGAACAAATTATATGAATATTTCTAAAATTAAAAAAAAAATTGCTATTTAATCAAATTTTTATTGGTGGCTTGATTTTTTTGCACCGTAGTATATTTATTTTTTTTTATCATTTTGTAGAATGTAGTGCGCATTTATACTTAATGATATTCATCATAGATAATATTTTAATGATGATAAATTACATTTTTTTTTTCATAAATCCCAATTTGGCTCAATTTTTTTCTTTATTTATTCATTAATACTTTTTTTTTTTTTTTGTTTTCTTCTACGCTTCTTTATATAGTAAGTAAGAGTTATATAAATATAAAAATAACAATTTCGATGAAATGTCAACAAAATGAATGGAGTGGAACTTGAAATTGGCGTTGAACAAAGGCGAGGAATTTGAGTGTGGAGTCACGGGGGAAACCCCCGTAGGTCCTTGGCATTGGAGGAGCCGTTCATCCTGAGAGAGCTGCTAATAGACAAATCATTAGGGGAATTACTTTGCAAAATACCAGCCAGCAGCCTGGGAGGAAAAATAATAAAACAAAAACGGATGGGGCGAATATAAAAAGCGAAGTCAAGAGACAGCAGGTACCATTGGACCAAGGGACCGCACATCATGAAGTTCTCGCTGGTTGTTGCTTTTCTGGTTTGCCTGCTGGTGGCTTCTTGCGCTCAAGCAAATGGTAAGTCAAAAATCATCTTCGAATAAATTACAGTATCTATAAGAAATAAATCTTTAAACCTGTGTAAACAAAAAATTTTAATGTTATTCTTGATGCTGTTCAAAGAATTAAATATATATCTGCGTTACTTTTTCGTTAATTGAATTTCTAAATAAGCAAAGTGCTCTGCCCCACCAATTGAGTTGGTCCAAAGACCTAGAATTTACATTTTTTTACACTCCCCATTTGAGGTGGTTATTTTCAAAATTTCTAAATAAAAAAAATCAAACTTAACCTTTTTGTGCGGTCTAAAGGTACTTAAGTAGGATATTAAATTTCATCAAAATTGGTTAAGTCATTTTAAAGATATTTAGAAAAAACTAAAAAAGTACTGAAATAAAGTACTAATGTTTGTGGCCCGATATGTACCAAAAACTAATCAGCGCTTCATTTTGTTAAAATACTGGTAGGTTTTCAATTTCATTCAATTGGTGCAACGGTGTGGAAAAATTCGTGGACGAAAAAAACGATAACACACATACATCCATCCCCACGCACTTCCAAAAAAATGGCACTTTTTGGCCTCTTGACGAGATCCCAGGTAATTTTTGGCAAAACCGTCACGTGCTAAAATTCAATCTAATTGAATACTTCAATTTGTGACCATAATTGAGCCCATGGGTTCCGTAGTCTTTACCTGAGGACCGTTTGAAGTCGCGCTTGCCGCGCGACCGATTACAATACTTTCCCCATGCTTCGCATTGGATAAAGTAAAAATCGCGAATTTATTTATTTTTTTAAATGTCAACCGTTATATCTCAAGTTTAATCTTTCATTCTCAAACTGTTCATTGATAAAAATTGCTTATTCACTAAAATTTGTAATATACCAAGATATACCAAGTCTTTAAAATTTTTTATTTTTTCAAAAAAAAATCTTATTATATTAAACGAGCAATTCTTGTATATATAATATATATATATATATATATATATATATATATATAATCAGTTTCTTGAAAACGACTCTAACGATTTTGTTGAAATTCAAGGGTTTGGTGTTGAAATTTCGATCTGTCACGGTCTCATCTTCGGCTAAGTTGTTTTTGATGGGTTTTTTGTTAATTGAAATAATAATTCACAGTTGATTGTCTTGATAAAAATTTATAATTACATTTTTTTTTCAATTTTCTTTTAATAAAATTAATTGGTTTTTTTATTTTAAATTCCACTAATAGATCATTACAAATTTTATTTCAAATTAGAATTTGCCAATTTAATTAATTAAAGGTATTTTTCTATAAAATAATTTATTAGAATATATCAATTTCATTCTCTTAAAAAATCCGACAATTCAGAAGGATCGTGTGCCTCCTTCTTCAGAATTTAAAAGGGTCAACGAAACAACCTCCGTGTATATTAATATTATTTTTAATTGCAATTAAAATCAAAACTTTTTGTGGCCAGTGATACATCTTGATGATGGCCATAGCGGGTGTAAACGTTGATAAAAATATAAATTAAGTTTTATTTCAATTTTATTTTAATTTTTAATAAAAATAATATTAATATATAGTATATATGTATATCGATTTTAGCTGAATCAAAAAATTACCGAGTGAATCGCTCGGTGTTCCCGGTACTAATAATATTTTTAATAAGTTTCATTGCTGTAATACTAACTAATGCAAATTAAAAGGTGACTAACTAAGATTTTATCTACTCTTATTAAACGAGCAAAAATTGTATATTTTTTATATATATATATTTGTATCTTGGTTCTATTATGAAAACGACTCTACCGATTTTGATGAAATTCACGGGTTAGGGGGTTTTGGGGTTGACAATGCGATCTGTCACGGTCTCATCTTCGACAAAATTGTTTGTGATGGTTTTTTTTCGTAATCAAATTAATTATTCTCAGGTAGACAAATCCCAATCTTATCTTAGGGATTTAAAAAGGGTTCCTCTTTTCTTTTGTACCCATGCAGACAATGGGTTGGTTTAAATCTTTGTTCTCAAAGGCCTTGAAGAATTTTGTGATTGTGGTGTGTTGTTCTCAAGCTAAAACCGAACAAAGCTCGGTCTTTCAGGTATATATATATAAGTATTTGTATTTTTTTTTTTTTTATTTTAAAAACGGCTCTCAAATAAAAATCGACCTTTTTATAAAATTTTAAATTAAAAATAATATTAAAATAAAGGTTTTAACTGAAGGAAGAAGTTACCGAGCATCGCTCGATGCCTCCAGGTACTCAAATATTATGTCAGCATGTAGAAATTTATCAAGATTTATCCCGTCCATTTTGGATGGTTAGTTTGTACATTTCTAGCCTTCTGGGGGCCCGCTGATTTTGTATACAAAATTTGTTAGAATTAGGACACAGACCTAGAATGTTCATTTTTTGACCCTCACCCTCCCTTTATCGGGTGGTTATTTTCAACATTTCTAAATAAAAAAATCAAAGAGCAATTGGCTAAATGTGTTTTTTTCCCGATGTCAAAAAAAATAAACTGCAACGGATCGTTGCTAAACTTTATCCAAATTCATTTGAAATATTAATATGTTTATTCCTTTATTATTAATCAGATATCACTTGCTATTTGCAGTCCATGTTGACATAAATTTAAAAATAGGGAATGATTCTCATTTAACAGTCGACAAATAACCATTCTACATTAGATTGTTGACGCTTTGATTATTATTGGTAACCATTGCTGAAGACATTGATGAATGGACTTAAAATCAAAAATAACGATCGATTTTTATCTAATACTAGAAGAATAACCTTATTGCATTCCATTTTTGATGTTTTGACTATTAATAGCAACCTCTACCTATAACGTGGAAGAATCGACTAAAAATCAAAAAGACTAAATTCTTTTTTGGTAAAGTAATCAAGCTTGAGATTAGATGAGAATCGATCATTATTTTTGATTTTAACTCGATTCCTCCATGTCTTCAGCAATGGTTACCAATAAAAACCGAAACGTCAAAAATCCAATAGAGAATGGTTATTCCTCAAGTACTAGATGAGAATCAATCGCTATTTTTGATTTTAACTCGATTCCTCCATGTCTTCAGCAATGGTAACGGATAAGAAAACAGCGCAGTTGCTATGGTTACTTATAAAATTTCCTCCCAAATTTTTAGCATTTCACAGCGAGAAGCCTATCCATTCTTACTTAAGTTAGGTTGAATGAGCTATATTAAAACGATCAAATGAATAAATTTTAAGGAATTTAAAATAAAAATTTAAAAAAAGTACTATCTTACTCTAGAGTAAAGTACTTTAAAATATAATTTTACTAAAAACTTTATTTAACCTTTTTTGTGGTCCCCAAGGTACTTAATTAGGATATTAAATTTCATCAAAATTGGTTAAGTCATTTTCAAGATATTTAGAAAAACTAAAAAAGTACTGAAATAAAGTACTAATGTTTGTGGGCCGATATGTACCAAAAACTAATCAGCGCTTCATTTTGTTAAACTAATGGTAGGTTTTTAATTTCATTTCAATCGGTGCAACGGTGTGGAAAAAATCGTGGGCCAAAAAACGATAACATACATCCATCCATCCGCACGCACTAAATGAAAAAATCGCACTTTTTGGCCTCTCGACAAGACCCCATGTAATTTTTGGCAAAACCGTCACGTGCTAAAATTCAACCTAATTGAATACTACAATTTGTGACTTTAATTGAGTCCATGGGTTCCGTAGTCTTTACCTGAGGACCCTTTGAAGTCGCGCTTGATGCCAGACCAATTACAATACTTTCCCCATGCTTCGCATTGGATAAATTAACAAACATATGAATTATTTAAAAAAAAAAAATGTTAATCGTTATCTCAAGTTTAATCTTTCACTCTCAAATTGTAAATTGATAAAAATTGCTTATTCACTAAAATTTGTAGACCCCATATTCATGTAGGTATACACTTACCGAGTCTTGAAAAAATTTTATTTTTTCGAAACAATAATAAGAATTTTATTAATAACTTTCAATGCTGTAATACTAATTAATGCAATTTATCAAATATGATGTCACCATTTAGAAGTTTATCAAGTCATAATTAGTATTAAAAATGCTATCAAATTAACATAGCAGGTATATGCACTCTGGAACTTGTCTTGCTAAACACCATTCAAGGTTATTTAACTATACTTGATATCTTGATAATAATATTAAACAAACATTAAAATATTCAAAATGAGTGGATGAATGGATTTTAAGGAGAATTAAAAATCTAAAATTATATAAAGGGTGGAGCATAAAGATCTAACACATTTTGAAGGGCTATAAAAAAAATGAAAGAAATTAACTATAAAAAAACTGAATATATTTTTTAAAAGAACATAATTTTTTTTTAATGTGTTTTAAACATTATCTATATCAGACGAAAGGGGGGGGGATGAAAATTCTAGCCCAGTGGTTTCCAACCTTTTGTGGCCCATCGCCCCTTTCTGGAGGTTTACTTACTTGCCCCCTTTTCATTTTCATTGTATGCCTAAAGTGTAAATAATAAAGCAGTTGTATTATTTTAAACAATTTTATTATCGTATATAAAAAGAAACAAAGCAGTTTTATTAGGTTCGAAATATTGAAGCTTGCCTATTTTCTAGAAATTACTCTCTTGGAAAATTCCCACGCAATGTCGAAATTTAGAAAAACTCCAATCAATGAATTTATTATTGACATCTAGTGTTTCCTTCAGTTAAAAATCCTTCCGACAGGACTAAATCTCTTAACCCAAAATATGACAAACATAAATTAAATTTATTGAGATTCAAAAAGTGGGAATTGTATAATAATTTTATCCGAAATAAAAATCGTTTTTATATATTGTTAAAATCATTATTTTAGGTAAAGTGGAATTTTTTTTATCATGGTGTGTGAGGTATCACTGTAAAGATGTTTTTAAGTAGGTAAAATTAGGCTACCTATATAAAAAAAATCGTTTTAAAATGACGTTACGAGAATGCTCCAATATTATAATTTTTTGGTGACATTTTTGTATCCGTCAACGCTTAGAAAAATAGCTTAATTAATTCAAAAGTACCTGGAGGCACCGATGCTCGGTAACCCCTGACCCCCCACCCCCTCGAAACCATACACCTCGCCCCAAACACCGCACCCCAATGCACCCAAACACGCACCCCCAATGCACCCCAAACACCGCACCCCCAATGCACCCCCACCCCCTCCCGAAACCAAACACCGCACCCCCAACGCTTAGAAAAATAAGCTTAATTAATTCAAAAAGTACCTGGAGGCACCGAGTGTAACCCCTGACCCCCCACCCCCTCCAGAAACCATACACCTCGCCCCAAACACCACCCCCAATCCGCCCCACCCCACCCCAACAGCCTCTCCCACCCCCGGACCCCCCACAACTGCACCCCTCACATCCATCCCCACCCCCGAACCAGTTTTTGCATTTCTATCTTTCTAATGTTCTACATATTATGTGTATATTTGTTTACTCGTACACCAATTTGCCCAAATTCGTTCATATTGATAAACATTATAAATAAATAAATAAGAAAATAATAATAAAAAAAATAATCGTATAGGATCTGAAATAAAAGATAAAATTAAAAAAAATGTGTTCGTCTCAGGACGCTCGACAGAAGTGATAATTTTCACCAACCAAGTATTTTTTTAGGAAGACAATTTCAAGGATAATTGCCGGAGAAAAGAGTATTGAATATTTAATTTTAATTAGAAGAGTGGAGGGGGCAAAGATATTATTAATTATTTAATGTTTCTGGATTTAAAATTAATTGTTGTTTTCTTTCAGCTTAATTCAATTATACATATTTCAAATTTGCCGCGCTACAATTTATTCAATAAATTCAATTTATAAAATACATAGCTATATATAATATATTCAATTATTTCCACACTTATAATAAAGTCTAAATCAAAAATATTCATTTTAGTAAAAGTAAAAAGCAAAGATTTTTAAAATACTTCTATAGTCTTCTGGTAAAGTCTCCGCCTATGATGCAAGAGGTCCCAGGTTCTAATCCGATATGCGGCAAATCATTTTTTTTATTGAGATTTTCATCTATCAATAATTACTTTAATTAAGAAAAAATCAATTAAGATGAATTTTGATGAGGTCCAGACATAGCCAGATCGTTTTCTCATCCTCAAAACTTGTTAATAGATTTTGTTTCATCAAAATCGGTAGATGCCGTTTTCAAAATAGAACCAAGATACAAATATATAAATAAATAAATATACAATTTTTGCTCGTTTAATAAGAGTAGATATATACTTGAGAAAGTGGTGCAGGTTTTTGGGTGAAACATGATATTAATTAATAAAGTAAAGGGTGTGTAGTTTCAGATGAATGAAATAAAACTCAAAGAGGTTTATACCAGACGCGGATCCAGACCTCTGTTTGGGGGCGGTCATCCGATAAGATCTGCGATCTCGGAAGTGTGATCGATCAGGTGTGCAAGCGGGGGGAGACGCCGCCGCCCCCTTAACTTTATTTTCTTCAATTTTAAAATTTAATGTTATAAAAAAAAAATTGAATAAACAAAAAATGTTGATCTCCAATGCTTTTGGGGGGGGGGCGGTCCCCAGTACGCCCCCTGGATCCGCGCATGGTTTATATTGTACAAACGGATTATTAGTCCATCATCAGGAGTTTACAAATTAAAAACTGTAAACTCCTGATGATGGACTAGCCGTTCAATAAAATCTCGGTTTTATTTCGATCACTGTGAAACTACACACCCTTTACTTTATTAATTCAAAATTATAGAAAAATTCCACATGCATTCTTTATCACCAAGAAATAAGAACAAAATCTGATAATTCAAGAATTTAGGAAATTATAATGTACGGAACCCTTAATATGCGAGTCCGACTTACACAATTATTCGGCATATTTTATGGTTAATCTCGCCGTTAAAAAAAAAAAATTGCCAATTTTTAAGTGAATTTAGCAATTACCCAGAACGGCCAGAGTAGAATCATCAAACTTACCAATTATAGAATAAATAAAATATTTGTAGCGGCCCGCTGTTGCTCTGGCGACGAGCCTTTAGAAACGGCCGCTAGATGACTCAGTCAGATCGTTGCGACACTTTTTCATGACTGATAATATCATCAGTCATGCATAGTGAAGCAACTCGATCTCGGCTGAGCATCGAGTCGATTCGAGCATCCGATTGGAGGGGCCAACCGCCAACCTAGCAGCCCCTCCCCGCTCAAACGGATGGCGCCCAGCCCGGCTTTCCATTAGGGCACAGACAACGCCCTGCACACACGCAACATTGTTAGGACCCCATCGACTTGGTGGGGGGCGCGGACCACGCACCACAAAGCACTCAGCACTCACGAGCGCCCTAACATATTACTTAAGTTTTTTTTTTTTTTGTATTTTACGAGTATTTCCAAGGAAATTTCCATTTTAAGCCAACCAATGCTTGAAGAATTCACAATAAACAAATATCCATAAAAAACTTATATCTAAAGGTACCTACTTAAAAAAGTTTTCGAATATTTAATTTAATATTATTTCAAATATTTATCTTTCTTTTTTAAGCTTTTTATTCTTCGCTTAAGTAAATAAAATAAAATCCAAATCCAAAATAAAGTCCTTTTCTACATAGTTCATTCACCGCTGGATTAATTAATTCCATTTTTAACCGACTTCAAAAAAGAAGATGGTTTTCAATTAGACTGAATTTTTTTTTGTGTCCATGTTACCTCATATCTCCAATTGTGAACCGATTTAGATGATTTTTTTGCACTGAGTTCAGTATAGTTTCCGATTGGTGCTTTTTTCATGGGTATTGGACCTTTTTTTGTTATATTTGTTCACCCATAAATTCTTTGTTTATGATTTTAATGATTCTTTCTGCGTTTGGATCAATATAGCTTTAAAATAGTCAAGATATTTAACTATTTGTTTATTTTATGTATGTTCAGCGAGAACTTTTTGCCAGGTGAACCGATTTCGATGATTCTTTTTTTATTGGAAAGAGAATACTTTAGGGGTGGTCCCATATTAATTTGGTCACATTCTAATTATATAATCAATGACGAAATAACGTAAATCTCCAATTCTTATGACCAAATAATCGAAATTATAATAAATAAAATCTTAAAAAATTTCATTTAAAACCCGCAAACGTTTCGAGAGAATTTCTATATTTATGAATTGAATTTTGTTATCATATTCTGATTCATTCGTCCTACGCTTTTTCTTACGAGATGCATACAAAATATTATCTTAAGTCACTATTAATAACATCAATAAAAAGAGAAAAGTAACTTATGAGGAGAATTTTCTAGGTTAGGTTTCACAAAAGGAAATATTAAAACAAATGTATGTTTTTTTGAGTTTGATTCACTCGATATATATTTCGGGTTATTTTAGCCCATCATCAGGAGTTCAAATGAAAACTGAATACAAATTTGTAAAAACATTCAACAGGTAAAATTTTGAGAAAGAAGAGTACGTTCAGAAATTTTTTTTTTAATATAAACAAAATGTTATTATTTAAAATAAAAAAATTAAAATTAAAAACGAAATTACAAACAAAATCAAATTAAAGACAAAAAACAAATGACAAAAAACAAGAAGAAAAAATAAAAATAAAATATTTTATAAAAAAAATAATAAATAAAACCGACTTCAAAAAAATTAAATGCATCAAATAAAGTAAGAATAAGTCAAAAATCAAAATAGAATACTACTAAAGAGCGCAAAAATAGTATTATCTTATTTAGTTACAACAAATGACGAAATTTATGAAATCTTTAGAGGTCGGTGCTAAACAAACTATAAAAGCGAAGTTACCCGCCAAACGTACTAAGTAAGATCTGTCGAGTTCGATTCATAAAATGTATATGTTTGACACCGACTTCAAAAAGTGATGTCATGTCAATATTTCGTCGTTTAGTTGTATAGTGCATTTTATTTGATTTTTGAGTTATTTTTATTTAATTTTTACTTTATCCAATGCGAAGCATGGGAGAAAGTATTGGAATCGCTCTCGAGGCAAGCGCGACTTCAAAGGGTCCTCAGGTAAAGACTACGGAACCCATAGACTCAATTAAGGTCACAAATTGAAGTATTCAATGAGATTGAATTTTAGCGTGACGGTTTTGCCGAAATACCTGGAATCTCGTCAGAGGCCAAAAAGTGCCATTTTTTTGGAAGTGCGTGGCAGATGGATGGATGGATGAATGTATGGATTGTTGTGTGTGTTATCGTTTTTTTCGTCCACGATTTTTTCCACACCTTTGCGCTCGATTGAAATGAAATTGAAAACCTACCATTAGTTTAACAAAATGAAGCGCTGATTAGTTTTTGGTACATATCGGTCCACAAACATTAGTACTTTATTTCAGTACTTTTTTAGTTTTATTCTAAATATCTTGAAAATGACTTAACCAATTTTGATGAAATTTAATATCCTAATTAAGTACCTTGGGGACCACAAAAAGGGTTAAATAAGGTTTTTAGTAAAATTATATTTTAATGTACTTTACTCAAGAACATATTAATATTTCAAATGAATTTTGATAAAGTTTAGCAACGATCCGTTGCAGTTTATTTTGAAGTCGGTATTATTTTTTTTTTTTTTTTTCTAATGGTGTGTCTGGTTTTATTGCAGTGATTGAGCGGCTTCGTGTGGTGCGGTCGCCTGGAGGCGGCGGTTATGGCCGTGGAGGCGGAGGCTACGGAGGTGGAGGCGGAGGGTATGGAGGCGGCCACGGAGGCTATGGAGGCGGAGGCCGTGGAGGCGGCGGCTATGGAGGTGGAGGTGGAGGCAGCTTCAGCGGAAGTCGATCCCAGGCCTCCAGTTCCAGCTGGGGCGGTGGCGGCGGCAGTGGATCCAAATCGCAAGCTTCTTCTGGCTCCTTTGGCCGTGGAGGCGGAGGCGGCGGGTAAATATCATTGATTCTTTTAGGGGGAGTGGAGTGGGAAGGAATTAAATAATAATTAAACAAATCTCAATGATATAGCTATGCGTATTTATAAAGACAAAAATAATATAATACTTAGTGAAGGAGACAATAAAAGAGTGTGTCTTCTGCTGGAATTGTGAATTTTATTTATTTAACGAGACTATAGTTTCGGGGCTTTGCCCACTTCATCAGTCTCTATCGACTATAGTCTCGTTATAAATAAATAAAATGTGTAATTCCAGCAGAAGACACACTCTTTTAGTGTCTCCTTCAATAATATTTATAATTAATTAATAGTGGGATTTAAAATTAAAAAACCAATTAATTATTAAAAAAAAATTAAGAAAAATGTAATTAGGAATTGGATAAAATTAAAAACATAGAGCTTTTTTTATGCAGTTATCTAATTAATTAAATTCCTAATTTTACTATAATAATAATTGTAATTTACTAATAATTGGATTTACAAATTAAAAAACAAATTAATTATTAAAAGAAAATTTAAAAATGTAATTAAGAATTGAATAAAATTAAAAACATAGAGCTTTTTTATGCAGTTATCTAATTAATTAAATTCCCTAATTTTACTATATAATGTAATTGTAATTTACTAATAATTGGGATTTAAAATTAAAAAACCATTTAATTATTAAAAGAAAATTAAAGAAAAATGTAATTAGGAATTGGATAAAATTAAAAACATAGAGCTTTTTTTATGCAGTTATCTAATTAATTAAATTCCCTAATTTTACTATATAATAATAATTGTAATTTACTAATAGTGGGATTTAAAATTAAAAAACCAATTAATTATTAAAAGAAAATTAAGAAAAATGTAGTTAGGAATTGGATAAAATTAAAAACATAGAGCTTTTTTATGCAGTTATCTACATTAATTAAATTCCCTAATTTTACTATATAATAATAATTGTAATTTACTAATAGTGGGATTTAAAATTAAAAAACAAATTAATTATTAAAAGAAAATTTAAAAAATGTAATTAGGAATTGGATAAAATTAAAAACATAGAGCTTTTTTTATGCAGTTATCTAATTAATTAAATTCCCTAATTTTATATAATAATAATTACAATTTATAATAATTGGGATTTAAAAATTAAAAAACAAATTAATTATTAAAAGAAAATTTAGAAAATGTATTAAATTGGATAAAAATTAAAAACATAGAGCTTTTTTTATGCAGTTATCTAATTAATTAAATTCTAATTTTTACTATATAATATATAATTGTAATTTACATGATTGGGATTTAAAATTAAAAAACAAATTTATTATTAAAAAATTAAAAAAATGTAATTAGGAATTGGATAAAATTAAAAACATAGAGCTTTTTTTATACAGTTATTATTCTTTCTCAGCTAAATAATTGCCAGGTAGAATTAAAAAAAAAATTTTTTTTTGAAAATTTTCAATATCCACGACGATATTGATTCATTGAGAAATAATATTTATAATCAAAAAGACTGATGATGAGTGCCAAGCCTTCGAAACAATAGTCTCAAATAAATAAATAATTATATATACAGATATATAATTTCGATATATATGTGTGTATGTTTATTTTCATCAAGCAGAGGACAACCACTTTGTTTCTCTTTGTGATACAACAACTCTGCTACTCTCGGCAAAACAAAAACTTTTCAATTAAAATATTGAGACTCTAATTTGTATCTATTGTTGGGTCATTATTATTTAATTATCTCTAATTATTAGATTTAATAAGAATAATAATTATTGTTTGTTTATTTAATTTTAATCAGTTAATAATTGGATTTTTTTAATTATTGAATTTGAATTTATAAATTTTGATTGATCATTTTTTTTTGCTGAATACATCATCAAATCGAAATATAAAATTGTATAACAAGCAACATTATTTGTCTATCTCTTTAAAGATATAATCCAAGCAGTTTAAAAAAAAAAAAATAATAATTAAATCCATTATCCGTTGATTCATTTATTATTTTGCATGAAATTAATACTCGGATATATAAAGTGATAATAATTTACTTAAATAAAAAAAGAAGGGATATAAATCAGGTGGCCAAATCAAATTAGAACGAAAACTTTTTAAAATTAAAAAAAAAAAAAATGAAAATCCCCCCTTCTTTTGAAATTCATTTACGAATTTCTTGTCAAAAAAATTAAAAAATATTAAATATCATCCGTTTTATACATAATGGAAGCAAGTTAATATTCGTTTTATTTTCCCATTTTTCTTAATTAACATTTTGAAATTGAATATTTGATTATTGGATTTCTTACCCTATTTATTAAGATATTAAAGGGGTTGTTTTGATAAAGGAATAGTTATGCAAATATGAGTTTTTTCAATTTCTATTAATTAAATAATTAAAGTATTTATTTAAAACCCACTAATAAATTACATATCTATATATTATATATATAAGCGATACACTCACTCGCTCACTCACTCACTCTCTCACTCGCCACTCACTCACTCACTGCCACTCACTCACTCCACTCACTCATCAAAACAGCCAGAACCACTGGACATAGAAACATGAAATTTGGAGAGGATATTACATCTATGACATAGGAGGCTCACTAAGAAAGGATTTTTGAAATTCGACCCTAAGGGGGTCAAGCAGGGCAAAGTGTGTTTTCACTGATTATGACGATATTTCTTTAGCACGATAAAATATCTATTTGATTTTTTACTTATAAAAATATTAAATTAAAATATCTAATAATTAATTTCAAGAGTTTTTTGAAATTCGACCCCTAAAGAGGCAAAATATATCTTGTATTGCAATTGCATTAATTATGCATTTTCAATTAAGAACGATAAGATATCTACTTTGATTTTTACTTAATAAAATTCTAAATACAAATATCTAAAAAGTACATTTCATGATTTTTGAAATTCAACTCCCAACTATCTCAAAATGTGAGTGGGGGCAAAAAATTAAAACTCTCTCCTATCTTGATCAAATTTTTATACAGTTATTCTTTATTACTTTAAGAAACTATTCCTGTCAAAATCAACTATCAAAATTGACTGTATGGGGGCGAAGAGGGGGGGGGGCAAAATATAGAAATTTTTAGCTTTTTAGTACATTTACTCTTTAGAAAATTGTGGATTATTTATTTGCAAATATCTAAAAAATAATTTAAAGATTTTTTGTAACCCCGCCCCCTCAACTATCCAAAATGTGAGTGGGGGCAAAAATTAAAACTCTCTCCGATCATGATCAAATTTTGTAGAGTTATTCTTTATTACTTTAAGAAACTATTCATGTAAAAATCAACTATTAAAATTGACTGTATGGGAGCGAAGGGGGGGGAATGAAATATAGAAATTTTTGGCTTTTTTGCATTTTACTTTCTAGAAAACTGAGAATTGTTATTTGCAAATATCTAAAAAAAATTTCAACTTACTCAAATGGTGGGGCAAAAAATTAATACTCTCTTCGATATAGATCAAATTTTGTAATATTAGTTTTTAAGACTATATAAAATATATCCTGTAAAAATCAATAGCCAAAATGAGTACGTGGGGGCAAAAGAGGGGGCAAAATAATACAAATATATATTACAGACCTAATAATCACATGCCGAGACGCCGCCCTCCAGGGCCACCTGCCCGGAGTGCCGAGCTGTAGAGGGCGTGCCGAAGGCACGCCTGGAGTAGCTCGTCTTATATATATATACACTGCAAAAACAATTTCTTTATAATAAATATATTAATAGAGTTGAGCATTTTTAATGAGCTCTTATTTATTCCAAAGATATTTTATTAATAATCAAGATATATCGAAATCATTCAACCAAATGAATAATTAAAATAAATATTTATATAATTCATTTGATTGAATATAATAGATTCTACATCAAATGAATATACTCTTCTTCTAGCCAGAAATGAATACATATATTTATTCCAAAGATATTTTATTAATAATCAAGATATATCGAAATCATTCCAAATATAACCAAATTTTTAGGTATTTAATCCAAATATATTTATTATATACTTGAGTTATCTATTTTATTCTATTAGATATCTCTTAATATTAAATGAATGTCTTGTTTGTTCTTATTTTTTTTTATCATAAAACGACTTAGATTTTCTGCAAATAGTGATATCTTAATAATTAAGATATTTAAAAAATAATTATTAAGCATTTTGTTTAATTATTAGTTGTTTTTTTTTTAATTTTTAAACCTACTATATGATTATAAGAAATATTAATATATATTAAAATTATATTGAACCAAATGAATAATTAAAATAAATATTAATATTTATATAATTCATTTGATTGAATATAGTAGATTCTACATCAAATGAATATACTCATCTTCTAGTCAGAAATACATAGCTATATTTATTATAAATAAAAGATATTCAAGTTTATATCATTTCTTCTCGTAATTACGTATTATGTCATTTAAATACTCAACTATTAAATTTAACTATTCCACTATTTTACTCAAATAACAATATTTTCATAATTTACTTATTGGTACTTGGTTCAAATAGCGGCATCTTAACTATTACTACCATATATCTAGAGTTGCTCCTAAAATATGAGAATATTTAAAATACTTATATAATTTATTCATATTAAACAGATGACGCAGTGTATTGAGAATAATGGACGCCATCTGCCTGATAAATCAACTTTAAAACTGTGTAGACAAAAAATTTAAATTTCGTATTTTATGCTAATCAAAGAATAAAATATATAAGTATAGGGAATAATCCCGATGATGGATGAAGATGAGTTTTTGACTCGAAAGGCTTGATGGAAAGATATCGGAGGAGCGCCGGTGTCGTCGATTTTCTTCAGAGGTGAAAACCTCTCTTGGTGGCGTAAAGCCGTGAAATTTGCTTTCCCAAAATAAGAATTTGCCCGGAGGCTGTGAAAAATGCTTTTTTTAAATAAGAAGTTGCCCGGGGGCCATGAAATATGCTTTCTTCAAAATAAGAAGTTGCCCGGAGGGCGTGAAAAATGCTTTCGTCAAAATAAATGGCACAAGGCCCGTAATTTATTATTTCTTCGTGGTTACAGAATATCGTAATGAGACAGTTTTGTCTCTTCAATCGTTCCAAAGGCGAACTTTTGGAGAGTGTATAACAGCTCTTCACACAGTGAGGGCTGAATTACAACTGACTCGCTAATTACGGCTTCACTTCTTTTATAGCCGTCGATTTAATTGGTAATTAAGGTGATTGGTTGATAATTTTCCCTAGATCGCGCTCGATTAATTATAAAAAGGCGTGGTCTTCTTCTTCGCTAATTAGTCTTTCATAAGCCACGAATCGATTAACATCGAAAAATAAATTACATTTCTAATTGAAAAAAAAAAACAGAAAATCGATTCCTACATAAGTGTATTACTATTTTATTAATTGAATTTCTAAATAAACAAGGTGATCTGCCGCACCCTATATTAAAGCTAGTAAAGAAATTGAATTTATTCCAAGTTAATTGAATAAAAAAAATACATTGTTAATATATGTATTAAATTAATCACTATAGGGTGGTTATAATCAGAGAGGTTACCAACCAAGTCTTGAAAAAATCTTCACTTTTTCATTCATTGGATTTATCATTTAATTTTTAATTTTTTTTGTTTTTTTTGTTTGATTGACAATATTATGTTTTAAGGGATTTAAAATAAATTAAAAATGTTTAGTTTTCTTTAGTAATACGTCATATTAATGAAGCCCGTTTTCAATTGTTTGTTTCAGATACCATGGCTGATTCAAGAACGACAGACACTTCAACACTGACAATCGATTTTATTTTTTTATGTCCAAAATTTATTTATGAAAAATTATTTGAAATGAAAATAAAATAAATTTGAAAAAAATCATCAAAATATGTTATTATTATTATTATTGTTTTAATGATTAACTTGTGTGTGCTCATCAGTCAACTTTCTCTTATCCTCTAACCCTGTGGTTCCCAGCCTGGGTGCGATCGCCCCCCAAGTGGGCGATTTGGGTTATCAGGGGGGCGATAATTGAGTAGGGGGCGATTGGGGGCGATGAGTATTCAAAGGGGAAAAATTAAAATACACTCACGTGCAAAGAAATGGAATCACTTCCCTTGCGAGTTCTAAAATGTAATTTTCATTCTCAAATATAAATAATGTTATATTAATATTTTTTAGAAAAAATATTCAAATTTCTAATAAATTACAAAGAAACATACTGTTGTTAACGCGGCATTTAGAGCATTTTTTTCTTGATAATAATATAATTCTTTTTAATGGTAATATAATGGCGGTATGTCCTTTGATGTTGGAACATGCCTTATTTGACAATAGGATGGTGAGACTTTACAATTCCCACTTTTTGAACTTCAATAAATTTAATTTATGTTTGTCATATTTTGGGTTAAGAGATTATGTCCTGTCGGAAGACTTTTTAACTGAAGGAAACACCATCTATAATAAATTCATTGATTGGGGTTTTTCTAAATTTCGACTTTGCGTGGGAATTTTCCAAGAGAGTAATTTCTAGAAAATAGGCAGAGCTTCAATATTTGGAACCGAATAAAACTGCTTTGGTTCTTTTTATATACGATAATAAAATTGTTTAAAATAATACAACTGTTTTATTATTTACACTTTAGGCATACAATGAAAATGAAAAGGGGGCGATAGGTGTTAGTAAACCTCCAGAAAGGGGTGATGGGCCACAAAGGTTGGGAACCACTGCTCTAACCAAGTTGTTCCCAACCTTTTGTGGCTCATCGCCCCTTTCTGGAGGTTGACTAACACCTATCGCCCCCTTTTCATTTTCATTGTATCGCCTAGGTTTAATTTGAGTCTAAAGTGTAAATAATAATTTTGTGAGGAGCTGGAAAAATTTTAAGGGGGGGGTCAATCCACAAAGCAAAATATTTAGTGAGAATTTTTTTTTATTAAAACAAATACTTAGTCTAATTGAAAAAGTTTTTGTTTTGCCGAGAGTAGCAGAGTTGTTGATTCACAAAGAGAAACAAAGAGGTTGTCCTCTAGCGATGCAAATAACACATATACACATATATATCAAGATGATATATCTGTATATATATATATATATTATTTATTTGTTTGAGACTATAGTTTCGAAGACTTGGTCTTCATCATCAGTCTTTCTTCAGCTATAAATGTTTTCATGGAGTCAATATCATATGGATATTGAAAACTTGGTGTTCCTTCGTCACTGAATGTAAACTTTAGCATTCCGTGAATTCAGATATATCATCTTGATATCTGTGTTATGTGATCGCGAAGACTCGTCCCGTTAAATTGTGTTTTTAGCTCTGAAGGGTTTCTGAGGCTAGTTCTAATTTCTTTCGACCCTTCATGTTTTTTGGTATGCTGAATCCCAATCTTATGTTTGCTAATAAAATTTCGTGACGAAACATTGTCAAAAGTGCCAAAAAAAGGTGAAAAATCTCATTTTTTGGCGGTTTTAAGCTTATAACTTGAAAACTATCAACTTTTTGTAAATAATCTTCCTATGCAAAATGAAAGTTTATAAAATTTTATACAAATTTCATCATTTATGTTTTTTCTCCGACCAACTGTTTGGACCCAAGCGCTAGTTGAAAATTGGCGTATTTTTTCTGTTTCCGCAAATCCCAAAAACTCACAATTTTTTCGATTTTTTTCCAATTTTGACCATGAAGGATCACGTTTTCGACAAAGAATCCTTTATATATTCTTAAACTAGATTAAATTTGCTACAATGTATACAAAGTTTCATCTTTGTGGATAATGATAACCGCAATGAGGTTAAAGTTTTGAAAAACTGCAATTTTTTGCAAAAAATCGCAAATTTTCCTTTATAAAATCAAAACCACTCATCCTAGAAACTTGATTCCTATCTCATTCTCTAGAAAATTTTGTTTACTTGAACGTTTACTTGGACCACTTTTTTGTTAAAAATCTTAGATTTATAGATATCCAGCATTTTCCATGACAAGATATGATCCGAATCCTCAAAAGTGTCATGGAAACTGTCAAAAAATGAGATTTTTTTTACCTTTTTTTTGCATTTTTGACAATGTTCCGTAACGAAATTTTGTAAATAATCTTCTTATGCAAAATGAAAGTTCATAAAATTTCCTAGAAATTTCATCATTTAGGTTTTTTTTCTCCGAGCAACCGTTCGTTCGGGCTCAAGCGCTAGTTGAAAATTGGAGTATTTTTTTTTTCCCGCAAATCCCAAAAACTCGCACTTTTTTCGATTGTTTCCCATTTGACCATGAAAGAGCACGTTTTCGCCAAAGACCACTCTATACATTTTTAAACTAGATTAAAATTTAATTGAAAAGTTTTTGTTTTGCCGAGAGTAGCAGAGTTGTTGATTCACAAAGAGAAACAAAGAGGTTGTCCTCTGCTTGATGCAAATAAACATATACACATATATATCAAGATGATATATCTGTATATATATATTATTTATTTATTTGAGACTATAGTTTCGAAGACTTGGTCTTCATCATCAGTCTTTCTTCAATTATAAATGTTTTTCATGGAGTCAATATCATATGGATATTGAAAGCTTGGTAGTTCGTCTCGTCACTGGAATGCTAGAAATTAACAAAGGTCCCCAAGGTTATATGGACTTCCCAAAATAGGTCTGATGGGAGTTTTTTCTGGTTCCACTGACTTGTGTATTTTGGGAAGTCCATATAACCTTGGGGACCTTTGTTAGTTTCTAGCATTCCAGTGACGAAGGAACACCAAGTTTTCAATATCCATATGATATTGACTCCATGAAAAACAACATTATAATTGAAGAAAGACTGATGATGAAGACCAAGTCTTCGAAACTATAGTCTCAAACAAATAAATTATATATATATACAGATATAATCATCTTGATATATATGTGTATATGTTTATTTGCATCAAGCAGGGACAACCTCTTTGTTTCTCTTTGTAGATTAAAATTTTTACAATTCAAACAAAATTTCATCTTAAGTGGATAATGGTAACCCAAGGATGAACTTTTGAAAAACTGAAATTTTTTACAAAAAATCGCAATTTTTCCTTCATAAAATGAAAACCACTCAGCATAGAAACTTGATTCTAATCTTATTCTCTAGAAAACTTTGACTTAAACGTTTCCTTGGACCACTTTTTTGTTAAAACTCTTAGATTTATAAATATCTAGCATTTTCCATGACTCTTTTGAGGATTCGGATCATATTATCTTGTCATGGAAAATCCTGGATATCTATAAATTTAAGAGTTTTATTAAAAAATTTCCTCGAATTTTCTCAAAATTTTTCAATTCTTTTTCCGTGAAATTTGTAACCCTTTCGGACTCAAGAAGGGAAAGTTTCGATTTTTAGATTTTTCCCATTAATTGTACCCCAAACTCTACCTGCCTGCCAAATTTCAGCATTCTAAGGTTAGTGTAAGTACTCTAGAATTCTCATGAGTCAGTGAGTGAGTGAGTGACGAAAAAAGCCCATCTTTGGCTTCTTGTAACTTGGATGGTATAAACAGTAGAAATATGAAATTTTGTAATTTAGTTAAGCTTATGGACCAGTATTCTGGAAAAAAATTTCAGCCATGTAGAGGTTTCCATTACGAAGTTACAGAGGCGTCAAAATGGCCTGAGTTGTTTCCTGTAAAGGGTAGTCTGCCAGGGCACACATCACTCCGCTCGAATCACTGCCGTGCTCCCAGATATTACTATGTTTCGCCGTCAACCAGAGCGAGTAAGGTTATAAAAAGTTCCAAAAGAGAGCAGCACATGACGGGAGCGCCTGAATTTAGACAACATGTTTGGCTCAGCAGCATGCAAGTTGCATCTGGGGGCTTGGATTCAACTGGTCAAGTTTTTTTTTTTTATTTAAAAATGATGAGAGAAGGAGTTACACCAAAAAGGTGCAATCCCTAAAGGCCTGAGTTGGCCCCTCCATCGTGAAAAGTAGAAGAAATAATTTTATGGGTTGGGCGGGGGTCGAAGGTATCTGTGGATACGGGTCTTAAATAGCTGAAGGTTAAAGTCACGGGAAAGATGGCGACAGGGAGCGAGTTCCAGTCTCTGCAGATCATAGGGATAAAAGAGTTGGCGAAAGCGCTTGTACGATTTTTATCTAATTCGACAACGAAGGGGTGCTGAGCGTTCGAAAACCGCGTGTTTCTCATAAAGAGGGCTTTAGGGGGGGGGGGTAATTGATTTCAGCTCGACTGAACAGACACCGTGATAGTACTATCTGTAGTACATGGTTGTATACGGATAATTAGTTTCTCTGGAAGACCGAGGGTTGTTATATGATTTTTTTAGCTAAAAGCGATATAATACTATTATTATTAGGTTTAAATATAGATAAAAAGTTCGATTTTTATATGGAACCAAAATTCAATGAAATTTTATTTATATCAACCAAACATTTAGACCCAAAACTGATTTTAAATAGTAGGTATATTTTATAAGGAGTTTGAAATTTATATTTTACGTTTGAGTATCTGAAAAAAAAATTGTTTTAAACCATCTCTAAAATGCAACATAAATACAAAGGGGGGACCCTTATCAACTTTTATGAGAATTTCAAGGAAAAAAAATATTAATTTTCAAAAAACTAAACTCATTTTAGATAGTAGATTTTATACGAGTTGAAATTTATATTTTAGTTTAAATATCTCGAAAAAAATAGTTTTTTAACCCTCTCTAAAATGCGTCATTGACACAAAGGGGGGACCCTTATCAACTTTTATGAGAATTTCAAGGAAAAAAAATATTAATTTTCAAAAAACTAAACTCATTTTAAATAGTTGATTTTATATGGAGTTTAAAATTTATATTTTCGATTGAATAACTCGAAAAAAATTAGTTTTTTAACCCTCTCTAAAATGCGACATTGATACAAAGGGGAGACCATTATCAGCTTTGAGAATTTCAAGGGAAAAAAGTATTAATTTTCAAAAAACTAAACTCATTTTACATAGTAGATTTTATAGGGAATTTAAAATTTATATTTTGGTATGAATATCTCACAAAAAAAAAAAAATAGTTTTTTAAACTTCTCTAAAATTCGACATTGATACAAAAGGGGGACCATTATCAACTTTTATGAGAATTTCAATGAATAAAAAATATTAATTATCAAAAAACTAAACTCATTTTAAAAATGGGATTTTATAGGGAATTTAAAATTTATATTTTGGTATGAATATCTAGAAAAAGAATAGTTTTTAGTTAGACATTTCTGACCAGACTGGAGTTGCAACTATAATAATTAAGTACCTGGAGGCACCGAGCGATGCTTGGTAACTTTTTTCTTCAGTTAAAAGCTTTATTTTAATATTATTTTTAATTTAAAATTCTGATAAAAAGGTCGATTTTTATTTGAAAGCTGTTTTCAAATTAAAATAAACTGCAACGGATCGTTGCTAAACTTTATCCAAATTCATTTGAAATATTAATATGTTTGTTCCTTTATTATTAATCAGATATCACTTGCAATTTGTAGTTCATATTGACATTAATTCAAAAATAATTCTCATTTAAGAGTCGAGGAATAACCATTCCACATTGGATTTTTGACATTTCGGTTATTATTGTAACCATTGCTGAAGACATAGAGGAATCGACTTAAAATCAAAAATAGCCATCGATTCTCATCTAATACTTGAGGAATAACAATTCTACATTAGGTTTTTGACGTTTCGATTATTATTGGTAACCATTGCTGAAGACATGGAGGAATCGACATAAAATCAAAAATAACGATCGATTCTTATCTAATACTAGAGGAACTCAAACTTGAGTTGTTTACCAAAAAAGAATTTAGTCTTTTTGATTTTAAGTCGATTCTTCCACGTTTTCAATAGAGGTTGCCATTAATGGTCAAAACATCAAAAATGGAATGCAATAAGGTTATTCCTCTAGTATTAGATAAGAATCGATCGTTATTTTTGATTTTATGTCGATTCCTCCATGTCTTCAGCAATGGTTACCAATAATAATCGAAACGTCAAAAACCTAATGTAGAATTGTTATTCCTCAAGTATTAGATGAGAATCGATGTTTATTTTTTATTTTAAGTCGATTCCTCCATGTCTTCAGCAATGGTTACCAATAAAACCGAAATGTCAAAAATCCAATATAGAATGGTTATTCCTCAAGTATTAGATGAGAATCGATGGCTATTTTTGATTTTAAGTCGATTTCTCTATGTCTTCAGCAATGGTTACCAATAAAAACCGAAATGTCAAAAATCCAATATAGAATGATTATTCCTCAAGTACTAGATGAGAATCAATCGCTATTTTTGGTTTAAAGTCGATTTCTATATGTCTTCAGCAAAGGTAACGGATAAGAAAACAACTCAGTTGCTATGGTTACTTATAAAAATTCCTCCCAAATTTTTAGCATTTCACAGAGAGAAGCCTATCCATTCTTACTTAAGCAAGGCTAAATGAGCTATATTAAAACTTTCAAATGAATAAATTTTAAAAAATTAAAAAAAGTACTCTCTTACTCTAGAGTAAAGTACTTTAAAATATAATTTTACTAAAAACTTTATTTAACCTTTTTGTGGTCCCCAAGGTACTTAATTAGGATATTAAATTTCATCAAAATTGGTTAAGTCATTTTCAAGATATTTAGGAAAAACTAAAAAAGTACTGAAATAAAGTACTAATGTTTGTGGGCCGATATATACCAAAAACTAATCAGCGCTTCATTTTGTTAAACTAATGGTAGGTTTTCAATTTCATTTCAATCGGTGCAACGGTGTGGAAAAAATCGTGGGCCATAAAAACGATAACATACATCCATCCATACATACATCCATACATCCGCACGCACTAAATGAAAAAATCGCACTTTTTGGCCTCTCGACGAGACCCCATGTAATTTTTGGCAAAACCGTCACGTGCTAAAATTCAACCTAATTGAATACTACAATTTCTGACTTTAATTGAGTCCATGGGTTCCGTAGTCTTTACCTGAGGACCCTTTGAAGCCACGCTTGCCCCGAGAGCGATTACAATACTTTACCCATGCTTTGCATTGGATAAAGTAAAAAATACAAATATATATAGTATAGGTATTAATTGTTGTCTTTCTTTCAGTTTAATTCAATTATACATATTTCAAATTTGCCCGCGCTGCAATTTATAAAATACATAGCTATATATAATATATTCAATTATTTCCACACTTATAATAAAGTCTAATTCAAAAATGTTCATTTTAGTAAAAGTAAAAAGCAAAGATTTTGAAAATAGTTCTATGGTCTACTGGTAAAGTATATGCCTCTGAGAGGTCTCAAGTTCTAATCTGACATGCGGCAAATCATTTTTTTTTAATTGAGATTTTCATCTATCAATAATTACTTTAATTAAGAAAAAATCACTTAAGATGAATTCTGATGAGGTCCAGACCTAGTCAGATCATTTTCTCATCATCAAAACTTGTTAATAGATTTTGTTTCATCAAAATCGGTAGGGGTCGTTTTTAAAATAGAACCAAGATACAAATATATATATAAATAAATAAATATACAATACAATTTTTGCTCGTTTAATAAGAGTAGATTTTGTTCTTGTTGGCAACTTCCAGTCCGGCGAGCGCGGATACCACCTGGACATCAATGACCGTCATAAAAGCTTGCTGTACTCTTTTCTAGCCTGTATAGAGCTTAAGTTTCAAATTTCGTAGCTCTGAGACTGGGGGTTGCGAAACGGCAGGAGAGGTACATACGTACATACGGACTTACCAATGGATTTTGCACCACTTTTTGGCCCCTGGGGACCACAATTTCCGGTTTTATATCCTAAACCCGGTTTCCAACTATTAAAGGCAACGATTCCTTTCACTAGAATTTACAAAATGAAATTAACTTTTTTCATCTCTAAGATACAAGCTCTCAAAGAGTCGGGACCCATACTGGCCATCGCAATACCACCCCATTATATTCTATGAATATAAATGTGGAAGTAAAAATTGTTATACAATATATTAAATACAAGAGAGGGCTCAGTTGTATAGTAAAGTCATGTGGATGGTCACATCTTTTTATTTATTTAAAAATAAGCTGACGTGTTCTGACGTGGCCATCCACTTGACTTTACCATACAACCTGGCCCCTCACTTATATTTAATATTTAATAAAATTAATTATAATCATGTAAGGCGGGGGGGGGGGGGGTTAGTTTTTGCATTTTTAGACTCCTGGGACCCACTGATTATGTATACAAAATTTGGTTGAGTTTAGTAAATGGCAAAGATTTTCATTTTTTGACCCTCTGCCCCCCCCCCCCCATTTCGGAGGGTTAGTTTTTGCATTAATGGCAAAGATTTTCATTTTTTGACCCTCCGCCCCCCCCCCCATTTCAGGTGGTTAGTTTTTGCATTTTTAGACTTCTTGGGGCTCACTGATTATGTATACAAAATTTGGTTGAGTTTGCTCAAACGAGCTAGATTTTTAATTTTTAACCCCCCCCTCGACCCCCCTTAATTTTGGCTCGATATGCACCAAAATCTAATCAGCTCTTTTCTTAATGAGCTTCTTAATCTTAATGAACCAAAACTACGTGGGAATTTTGTTTTCGATATTCACACTAGTTTTTGATCTAGCTCGTACACAAATTTGGTAACGCACAGACTAACTAACAGACATTTTGACAAAACAATTATTATCTCGAAAAATATAATTTTTTCCATGTTCACTTATTAGAGCTTTTTTGTAGACCGAAATGCCATGATTTTGATCAATTTTTTTAATCGAAATAGTTTCAGCCGTTTTTTAGATATTTTGAAAAAAAGAACGAAAAAAAACACTTTTTTCATGCACGATTATAATACTTGACCATACCCCCTGTATGGTAAAGTAAAAAACAACAACAACAAGATGTTGGAAAATGTCGCTCCTATACCTGTTCGGAAAAAAGGTCTTTGTGATTTTTTTCAACTGGCTAGAAATTCCAATTCCAATTCTTTTTTCCTTATTGTTTTATTAAAACTTAAAGAATTCCCTCTCTCTTGAATATATACATATTGTCATGAATACCTAACTTTCTGCATATTTAATTATGTTCTTTCTCAAATCTATATCGTTAGTGGATGTTACGAAGGTTTTTTTCAAAGGATAAAAAAAAATAACATCAGACAAGCTGACAAATGACGATTAAATTGAACGGGTGACAATAAGTTAACAAATTTTCAACTTGCACAAACAGGTGTCCCAAAATCTAACACGAAAAGTATTTTTTCACCTCTTATTCTTTGTAATCGATCTACATATTCTGAATCTAGAAAAAAAACTGAACATCTTTCATTAGAACTATTTTTTTATACGACATCAATAAATAACAAATATTAAATTAATTAGATCTCAAAAAAATCTTAATAATTATTTTTAACAATTTTTCAACTTAATTATCAATTAATAATGATCAAATATTCAATTATTAAATAAATAATTTAATAATAATTAATAATTTAATCAATTTGCTACATTGTTCTTAGATATTCCAGAGGGTATGAGTGCATGGTAACTCTTCTGGATGAATTCCAGTTACGATTTCTTTTTACTTTACCATACAGGGGTATGGTCAAGTATTGTAATCGTGCATGAAAAAAGTGGTTTTTTTCCTTATTTTTTTCAAAATATCTAAAAAACGTCTGAAACTATTTCGATTAAAAAAATTGAGCGAAACCATGGTATTTCGATCAACAAAAAAGCTCTAATAAGTGAACACCGAAAACATTATATTTTTCGAGAAAATAATTGTTTTGTCAAAATGTCTGTTAGTTAGTTAGTTAGTCTGTAGGTTACCAAATTTGTGTAAGAGCTAGCTCAAAAACTAGTGTGAATATCGAAACCAAATTTCACACATAGTTTTGGTCCATTGAGATTAAGAGCTGATTAGATTTTGGTGCATATCGACCCAAAATTAAGGGGGGTCGAGGAGGGGGGGGTTAATAATTAAAAATCTAGGTCGTTTGAGCAAACTCAACCAAATTTTGTATACATAATCAGTGGACCCCCAGAAGTCTAAAAATGCAAAATCTAACCGCCCAAAATGGGGGAGTGGAGGGTCAAAAAATGAAAATCTTGGCCATTTACCAAACTCAACAAACTTTTGTATACATAATCAGTGGGACCCCAGAAGTCTAAAAATGCAAAAACAAACCGGCCAAAATGGGGGAGTGGAGGGTCAAAAAATGAAAATCTTGGCCATTTACCAAACTCAACAAACTTTTGTATACATAATCAGTGGGACCCCAGAAGTCTAAAAATGCAAAAACAAACCGGCCAAAATGGGGGAGTGGAGGGTCAAAAAATGAAAATCTTGGCCATTTACCAAACTCAACAAACTTTTGTATACATAATCAGTGGGACCCCAGAAGTCTAAAAATGCAAAAACAAACCGGCCAAAATGGGGGAGTGGAGGGTCAAAAAATGAAAATCTTGGCCATTTACCAAACTCAACAAACTTTTGTATACATAATCAGTGGGACCCCAGAAGTCTAAAAATGCAAAAACAAACCGGCCAAAATGGGGGAGTGGAGGGTCAAAAAATGAAAATCTTGGCCATTTACCAAACTCAACAAACTTTTGTATACATAATCAGTGGGACCCCAGAAGTCTAAAAATGCAAAAACAAACCGGCCAAAATGGGGGAGTGGAGGGTCAAAAAATGAAAATCTTGGCCATTTACCAAACTCAACAAACTTTTGTATACATAATCAGTGGGACCCCAGAAGTCTAAAAATGCAAAAACAAACCGGCCAAAATGGGGGAGTGGAGGGTCAAAAAATGAAAATCTTGGCCATTTACCAAACTCAACAAACTTTTGTATACATAATCAGTGGGACCCCAGAAGTCTAAAAATGCAAAAACAAACCGGCCAAAATGGGGGAGTGGAGGGTCAAAAAATGAAAATCTTGGCCATTTACCAAACTCAACAAACTTTTGTATACATAATCAGTGGGACCCCAGAAGTCTAAAAATGCAAAAACAAACCGGCCAAAATGGGGGAGTGGAGGGTCAAAAAATGAAAATCTTGGCCATTTACCAAACTCAACAAACTTTTGTATACATAATCAGTGGGACCCCAGAAGTCTAAAAATGCAAAAACAAACCGGCCAAAATGGGGGAGTGGAGGGTCAAAAAATGAAAATCTTGGCCATTTACCAAACTCAACAAACTTTTGTATACATAATCAGTGGGACCCCAGAAGTCTAAAAATGCAAAAACAAACCGGCCAAAATGGGGGAGTGGAGGGTCAAAAAATGAAAATCTTGGCCATTTACCAAACTCAACAAACTTTTGTATACATAATCAGTGGGACCCCAGAAGTCTAAAAATGCAAAAACAAACCGGCCAAAATGGGGGAGTGGAGGGTCAAAAAATGAAAATCTTGGCCATTTACCAAACTCAACAAACTTTTGTATACATAATCAGTGGGACCCCAGAAGTCTAAAAATGCAAAAACAAACCGGCCAAAATGGGGAGTGGAGGGTCAAAAAATGAAAATCTTGGCCATTTACCAAACTCAACAAACTTTTGTATACATAATCAGTGGGACCCCAGAAGTCTAAAAATGCAAAAACAAACCGGCCAAAATGGGGGAGTGGAGGGTCAAAAAATGAAAATCTTGGCCATTTACCAAACTCAACAAACTTTTGTATACATAATCAGTGGGACCCCAGAAGTCTAAAAATGCAAAAACAAACCGGCCAAAATGGGGGAGTGGAGGGTCAAAAAATGAAAATCTTGGCCATTTACCAAACTCAACAAACTTTTGTATACATAATCAGTGGGACCCCAGAAGTCTAAAAATGCAAAAACAAACCGGCCAAAATGGGGGAGTGGAGGGTCAAAAAATGAAAATCTTGGCCATTTACCAAACTCAACAAACTTTTGTATACATAATCAGTGGGACCCCAGAAGTCTAAAAATGCAAAAACAAACCGGCCAAAATGGGGGAGTGGAGGGTCAAAAAATGAAAATCTTGGCCATTTACCAAACTCAACAAACTTTTGTATACATAATCAGTGGGACCCCAGAAGTCTAAAAATGCAAAAACAAACCGGCCAAAATGGGGGAGTGGAGGGTCAAAAAATGAAAATCTTGGCCATTTACCAAACTCAACAAACTTTTGTATACATAATCAGTGGGACCCCAGAAGTCTAAAAATGCAAAAACAAACCGGCCAAAATGGGGGAGTGGAGGGTCAAAAAATGAAAATCTTGGCCATTTACCAAACTCAACAAACTTTTGTATACATAATCAGTGGGACCCCAGAAGTCTAAAAATGCAAAAACAAACCGGCCAAAATGGGGGAGTGGAGGGTCAAAAAATGAAAATCTTGGCCATTTACCAAACTCAACAAACTTTTGTATACATAATCAGTGGGACCCCAGAAGTCTAAAAATGCAAAAACAAACCGGCCAAAATGGGGAGTGGAGGGTCAAAAAATGAAAATCTTGGCCATTTACCAAACTCAACAAACTTTTGTATACATAATCAGTGGGACCCCAGAAGTCTAAAAATGCAAAAACAAACCGGCCAAAATGGGGGAGTGGAGGGTCAAAAAATGAAAATCTTGGCCATTTACCAAACTCAACAAACTTTTGTATACATAATCAGTGGGACCCCAGAAGTCTAAAAATGCAAAAACAAACCGGCCAAAATGGGGGAGTGGAGGGTCAAAAAATGAAAATCTTGGCCATTTACCAAACTCAACAAACTTTTGTATACATAATCAGTGGGACCCCAGAAGTCTAAAAATGCAAAAACAAACCGGCCAAAATGGGGGAGTGGAGGGTCAAAAAATGAAAATCTTGGCCATTTACCAAACTCAACAAACTTTTGTATACATAATCAGTGGGACCCCAGAAGTCTAAAAATGCAAAAACAAACCGGCCAAAATGGGGGAGTGGAGGGTCAAAAAATGAAAATCTTGGCCATTTACCAAACTCAACAAACTTTTGTATACATAATCAGTGGGACCCCAGAAGTCTAAAAATGCAAAAACAAACCGGCCAAAATGGGGGAGTGGAGGGTCAAAAAATGAAAATCTTGGCCATTTACCAAACTCAACAAACTTTTGTATACATAATCAGTGGGACCCCAGAAGTCTAAAAATGCAAAAACAAACCGGCCAAAATGGGGGAGTGGAGGGTCAAAAAATGAAAATCTTGGCCATTTACCAAACTCAACAAACTTTTGTATACATAATCAGTGGGACCCCAGAAGTCTAAAAATGCAAAAACAAACCGGCCAAAATGGGGGAGTGGAGGGTCAAAAAATGAAAATCTTGGCCATTTACCAAACTCAACAAACTTTTGTATACATAATCAGTGGGACCCCAGAAGTCTAAAAATGCAAAAACAAACCGGCCAAAATGGGGGAGTGGAGGGTCAAAAAATGAAAATCTTGGCCATTTACCAAACTCAACAAACTTTTGTATACATAATCAGTGGGACCCCAGAAGTCTAAAAATGCAAAAACAAACCGGCCAAAATGGGGGAGTGGAGGGTCAAAAAATGAAAATCTTGGCCATTTACCAAACTCAACAAACTTTTGTATACATAATCAGTGGGACCCCAGAAGTCTAAAAATGCAAAAACAAACCGGCCAAAAGGGGGGGGGAGCGGAGGGTCAAAAAATGAACATCTTTCCCATTTACCAAACTAAACCAAATTTTGTATACATAATCAGTGGGTCCCAGAAGTCTAAAAATCCAAAAACTAACCGCCCAAAATGGGGGGGGGGGGTCGAAAAATGAAAATCTTTGCCATTTACCAAACTCAACCAAATTTTGTTTACCTAATCAGTGGGTCCCAGAAGTCTAAAAATCCAAAAACTAACCCCCCCCCCTACATGATTATAAATAATTTTATTAAATATTAAATATAAGTGAGGGGCCAGGTTGTATGGTAAAGTCAAGTGGATGGCCACATCAGAACACGTCAGCTTTTTTTTTAACAGATTTACAACACGATAAAATGAAGCTCGCGAGGGTCTAGCCCTGTTAAGAAAACGCTCGGCATTCATTTCAATGGCAGCCCCATAACACTTCTTCTACATTCACTACATAAATTAAGACTATTTTAATTCTTTCTTCAACAAAAAAATGCTCCGTTTTTATTATAATAATACAATATAACTTAACTATCTACTGGATTGACACGAGAAATAAACTTTTTTAAACCCAAGAATTTTAAATAGTTCTATTAAGTAGAAAATAATCTCTTAAATCTCTGTACCTACGTATAATGAAGTTATAATATCATTATAAACACTTATTTTAATTGTTGTGACTTTTCGACTTAATAATTATTTATTTAATAATTAATTATTTAATCATTATTAATTGATAATTAAGTTGAAAAATTGTTAAAAATAATTATTAGGATTCCTTTTGAGATGTAATTAATTTAATATTTTTGTTTATTTGATGTCGTATAAAACTAATGAAATTTGTTCAGTTTTTTTTTTTTTTTTTTTTTGTAGATTCAGAATATGTACAGAAACAGGAAACAGGTTTCCATTTAAAAACCAGAACTTGACCTCGGAATACTTTTGAAAGCTTGTTCTAGGTCGACAAACAATAGTGTAGTTTAATTTCCTCACTGATATAAATAAATTTTTTACTTTACCATACAGAGTATGGTCAAGTATTGTAATCGTGCATGAAAAAAGTGGTTTTTTTCCTTCTTTTTTTTCGAAATATCTCAAAAACGGCTGAATCTATTTTGATTAAAAAAATTGAGCAAAGCCATGGCATTTCGCTCTACAAAAAAAGCCCTAATAAGTGAACATCGAAAAAATTATATTTTTCGAGATAACAATTGTATTGTCAAAATGTCTGTTAGTTAGTTAATAGTTACTTATTTAGTTATTCTGTGCGTTACCAAATTTTGTGGACGAGCTAGCTCAAAAACTAGTTGGAATATCGAAACCAAATTCCACACGTAGTTTTGGTTCATTGGGATTAAGAACTTATTAAATTTTGGTGCATATCGACCCAAAATTAAGGGGGTGGAGGGGGGGGGGGTTAAAAATATATAATCAAGGCTATTTGAGCAAACTCAACCAAATTTTGTATACATAATCAGTGGGATCCCAGAAGTCTAAAAATGCAAAAACTAACCGCTTAAAATGGGGGCGGTATGGGGGGGGGGGTCAAAAAATGAAAATCTTGGCCATTTACCAAACTCAACCAAATTTTGTATACATAATCAGTGGGATCCCAGAAGTCTAAAAATTCAAAAAACTAACCGCTTAAAATGGGGGCGGTATGGGGGGAGGGGGGGTCAAAAAATGAAAATCTTGGCCATTTACCAAACTCAACCAAATTTTGTATACATAATCAGTGGGATCCCAGAAGTCTAAAAATTCAAAAAATAACCGCTTAAAATGGGGGCGGTATGGGGGGAGGGGGGGGGTCAAAAAATGAAAATCTTGGCCATTTACCAAACTCAACTAAATTTTGTATACATAATCAGTGGGATCCCAGAAGTCTAAAAATTCAAAAAATAACCGCTTAAAATGGGGGCGGTATGGGGGAGGAGGGGGGGGGTCAAAAAATGAAAATCTTGGCCATTTACCAAACTCAACTAAATTTTGTATACATAATCAGTGGGATCCCAGAAGTCTAAAAATTCAAAAAATAACCGCTTAAAATGGGGGCGGTATGGGGGGAGGGGGGGTCAAAAAATGAAAATCTTGGCCATTTACCAAACTCAACTAAATTTTGTATACATAATCAGTGGGATCCCAGAAGAATAAAAATGCAAAAACTAATCGCCATCTACACGATTATAAATAATTTTAGGGGCCGGGTTGTATGGTAAAGTCAAGTGGATGGTCACATCAGAAGACGTCAGCTTATTTTCATATAATGCACTGTTTTTGAGTTATAATAAGACTGTCTCAAGATAAAAAAAAAACTCACCCAGTATATATTGGAAAAAGATCACTGGTAATCAATACATAAAAGAAGTCAAAGTCTTTATGGCCTCACATTATTATTATTATTATTATTATTATAGAATAGAGATATCTAGTCCCTCGGATGTGATTGAGAAATGTTGATCAGTATTTGTTAAATTCGAGTGAAAGAGAGAAAGATGAACTTCTACTGGGATAAATTCTGTCTGGTCGGCGTCTCTTCACAAAAAAACCATTTGCAAAGGGTGGTTTTTGTTCAACCCGAAGAAATCTAAGGTACTTTCGTCAAGACTATTTGAATAAATCGGTTCTAACATTTGAATTGGATATCAAAATCAAGAGCAACAAACAACTCTATTATATAGATGGACATTTGAATATCAGATCATATCGAAATATCGCGGTTAATATATTGGTTTTACTCTGATTCTTGGTATATAGAAAAGAAAGACGGTACAAATCAAAAATTTACTTTATTTTCCTTATAAATTAGGCAATTCACAATTTAATAATTATTATTTCAACAATAAAAACAGCATATCTAAGAGCTAAAAATAATCTTTTAATAATAATTATTTATCTAATTGTTAAAATGAATTGTTAATGATTGGTATTATTAAAAAAATAATAATATTTAATTATCAAATAATAATGATCAAATAAATAATTTAAAAATAATTAATAATTTAATAAGTTTGCCCTCAGGAGTTTCATATTATCGTGTTGTAAATATATTAAAAAAACAAAAAAAAAAAATAGGACACCTATGAAGAAACTTAAAAGGCCAAAATAACGAAATTGGAACTGAAATTCATCCAGAAGACAATCTGTCTCAGAACAGTGTCGCAAAATTATTAAATTATTTATTTAATAATTAAATATTAGATCATTTTTATTTGATAATTAAGTTGAATAATTGTTAAAAATAATTTTAAGATTTTTTTTGAGATCTAATTAATTTAATATTTGTTATTTATTGATGTCGTATAAAAAAATAGTTCTAATGAAAAAATATTCAGTTTTTTTTTCTAGATTCAGAATATGTACAGAATCATATGGCTTTTAATTTAAAAAACACAACTTGACTTCGAAATACCATTGAAAGCTTGTTTTAGGTAACAATAACGTTAATAAGTAAAAATATATTTTTCTAGTTGGGTTTCACAAATAAAACAAATATATGTTTTGAGTTTTTATCTCGATATATATTTCGGGTTATGAGCCCATCATTTTTCTTTTATAACTCCTGATGATGGGCTCATAACCCGAAATATATATCGAGATAAAAATATCTGGGCAATACAGTTAGGGCCAAGTACATAATTTAAATATTCTATTATTACGAGCCCCGCTCCCATCTCAATTGGCCCACCAATTTTTTTCTTTTTAAATAAAATTATGCTAATTTAAGGTAAATTAAATTTAAATATTTATTTTTATTATCATTTGGAACAACATTTTAAACAATTTAAAACATTTTATTGTAACATTTAACTTAAAATTATTTTTTAATTGTTAAAAACAATGAAAACATACAAAATTGAAAACCTTTACCACTGTGTGACGTCGCCTTTATTTTTAATTACGGCTTGAATTCTTTTGGGCAAGGTACTTATTAAGTTTTGACACTCATCTTGAGTGAAAGTATCCCAAATATTTTGAAGTTTGTGTTTTTAATTCGACTACGTTTCTAGCTGGTTGTATTCGTAATAGCTTTTTCACTGTGTGCCAAAGAGTTTCTATTGGTGACAAGTCGGGACGCAGGCCGCCCCGTCTTGTTGGAACACAAAATTATTATTATTCTGCAATGCATCTGCCATTGTTGGAAGTAACGATTTTTTTAAAATCTCTAAATATTTATTGGTGTTTACAATTTCATCAATGAAGTGAAGTTTTCCAACACCTCTAGCAGACATTGAACCCCATACCATAACTGAAGCAGGAAATTTTACTTTCTTTCTTAAACAATCTGAATTGAAAGCTTCATTTTTCTGACGAATAACTCTGCTTTGATTGTCCCCAACACAAACTTCAAAACGAGACTCATCACTCCAATGGACACTATTCCATTCATCACTCGTCCAATTAATGTAACTTTTAGCCCATTTAACCCGGTTTTTCTTTTGTTTTAATGTCAAGAGTGGCTTTTCTTTCGCCTAATAAAAATTAGTAAAATTACAAAAAAAAAAATTGGAATAAGTTGCAATAAAATTACCTTGTAATTTTTATAAGCTAACTTAAGGGCTTCTCTATGGTACGTGGATCTTGAAACACTTCGTCCCACAGCATCGCTCCAAAGAACAGATAATTCACCATAGTTCGAACGCCTGTTTTTTCTAATAATCTTCTTCAATGCCCGTCTATCAGCATCTGATATTTTGGATTTCGACGCATACCGAGGTTTTGTAGCTATTGTACCCGTTGTTTTATAAACTCGAATAATATTTCTGACAGTAAACTTTGATAAATTAACTAGATCGCCAATTTCCGCGTTTGATTTTCTCTTTTTAAATAAATTGATAATAATTGAGCAAATTTTTTCATCAACAACTTTTCCACGAGTCATTTTTACTAATAATAAACAAAACAAACTTTCTTTTGTTGGAAAAAGGCAAAGCCTACTTAATTATTTCACATATTCAAAGATTCTTAAAAAAAAAAATCGTGAAAAGCAAAGAACTATTTTTTATATAAAAATATGTTTTTAACAATTAAAAAATAATTTTAAGTTAAATGTTACAATAAAATGTTTTAAATTGTTTAAAATGTTGTTCCAAATGATAATAAAAATAAATATTTAAATTAAATTTACCGTGAATTAGCATAATTTTATTTAAAAAGAAAAAATATTAGTGGGCCAATTGAGATGGGACGGGGCTCGTATTTACTAATATCGATTATTCCTATTCGTAAAATCTTTCATGGTAATAAAACTCTTGACTTTACACGGTGTTTAAACAGAATAAAAAAAAAGGTTGTCAATATATGATCCCATAAATATTTTGTTTCATCAATAAAGTATTCAACCAAGAGATATTGCCCCGGGGACAAATTACTGTCCATCTAATTGAAAAATATCGCCACAATCAGCATACCAGTAAATAATCAAAATATTCTAAGTATTTATGAACCATTATTTCTTTTTGTTTTCGTGATTCATTTATTTATTTGTTGTTTAATTAGATAGTACCTGAAGCCACCGAGCGATGCACGGTAACCAAATTAAAAAAAATACAAATATATAATAAACGCACCATGGACCCCCCGAAACCACGCACCTCGAACCTACCAGTGCACCCCCACTCTGCCACATTCCACCCAAACCTCGCACCCAAAACCCCGCACCTCGCTCTACCCCCGGACCCCCCACATCCATCCCCACCCCGCACCCAGTTTTGCATTTCTAGATTTCTAGTGGTCCACAGATTATGTGTGCATAGGTACATAAATAAATTCCGTATAATTTTTTTTTAATTAAATAACAATTTATCCAATTTTTTAATCATTAAAATAAATAATGGGGGTTCGGATAGGCTAGGTGGTAGCGTGTCAGCCTGCTAACCAAGTGGGCCCGGGTTAAAATCCGACTCGAGGCATCCGGCTAAAATCTGACCCCCGGTGTAGGGACAAATTTAATTAAAATAAATAGTATCGTAAATTGGCTTATGGCTAGATAAGCCGAAAAGCCAAAAAATAAATAAATAATAATTTTATTGAAACAATTTTTTACATGAAATAGGCTTCGATTTCGGAGATTACTTCCCCACTATCGACTGTACTTGATCTTCTAGCTTACGATAATATTTTTAGTCCTTGTTTTTTAATAAGAGGAATATTAATCAATTAAATTGGCAAATTCTAATATATAACAATATTTGATATAAAGTATTCGTGGGGTTTAAAATTAAAAAAACCAATTAAAAATAAAAGATAATTGAAAAACATATAAACAAACTTTTTTTATTGAGATTTTCATCTCTCAATAATTACTTTAATTAAGAAAAGATCAATTAAGAAGAAATTTGTCGAGGTCCAGACCTAGCCAGATTGTTTTTCTCATCCTCAAAACTTGTTAATAGAGTTGGTTTCATCAAAATCGGTAGAGCCGTTTTCAAAATAGAACTAAGATACAAATATATATATGGTATACAAACGAATATATAGACAATTTTTGATCGTTTAATAAGAAGTAGCTGGAGCCACCGAGCGATGCTCGGTAACTTTTTCCTTCAGTTAAAAGCTTTATTTTAATATTATTTTTAATTTAAAATTCTGATAAAAATGTCGATTTTTATTTGAGAGCCATTTTCAAATTAAAAAAATACAAATATATATAGTATTCACCCACTGTACCCCCCCCCAACCTCCACCCCGCTCGACCTCACCCCCGGATCCCCCACCTCCTACACCTGTTTTGATTCAACCGCATGATTCATTTTTATTCATCCAATTGTTAATAAATAAAACCTATCAAAATGTGTTATTTTTTCAGAAAATTGAGACCTGCTTATCCGAAATATATTTTTAAATAAATTCTTGATTATTTTTTTATTCTATTAAATAAATAAGGTTCTTTATAAAAACAATTATAAAACGTTTATTAATAATTCTAACGTTTAATCACAATATTTCTTCAAGGCCTTTGAGAACAATGAATTAAGCCAACCCATTGTCTGTCTGCCTGGGTACAAAAGTAAAAGAGTAACCTTTTTTTAAAACCCTAAGAATGGGATTTGTCTACTTGAAAATAATTAATTTGTTTACGAAAAAACCCATCAAAAACAATTTTGTCGAAGATGAGACCGTGACAGATCGAATTGTCACCCCCAAAAACTCCCTAAACCGTGAATTTCATCAAAATCGGTAGAACCGTTTTCAAAATAGAACCAAGATACAAATATATATACAATGAAATATATAAACAATTTTTGCTCGTTTAATAAGAGTAGATAGATAGATTTGTCTGGATTGAGGCGTAGAAGGTGGCCGGTTGTCTTTTTCGGGGGCCCAGAGCATGCGTGTTGGTGTTGGGGTTGGTTCTAGACAGGGGGGCTGATTTCGAGAGGGGTAGGTCCGGCGTCGAGGGCTGTTCAGTTGCACGCGCGCGTTTCCCTCGTTCGGTCCAGGGGCTGCTGTTGCTCTTCTACCCTCGAGATAGATCGCAGCAGCATTACAACTCATATCGTATATACTCATTCGAACTCAAGTGCGTGGACAATTAAACCGTGAATCCAATCATCATATCTGAATATTGTTTTTGAAATTCGCTCTCTCCCTTTAAGGTTTGTATTAAAATTTTTCATGAGTAAAAAATTAATTAATTTTTTTATATTAATTATTTTACACTACGGAGCATAAAAATCTACCCACCAATAAAGAATTAATGGAAATTATCGGAAAAGAGGTTTTTTTATTTAATTAGTTTTTTCCTCTTATTAAAAACAAGGACTAAATGATGATCAAGGACAATCGATGGTGGAGAAATAATCTCCGGAGTCGAAGATAAAATACAACGTATACATTAATTAATGTAAAAAAAAATTGGTCTAATAAAATTTATTAAAAAAAAAAAAAAAAAAAAACCACCAATAAAAATTTTATTAAATAAGAAATTATTTTTAAAATTCCTACAAATATTCATATAATGTGTTCTATTTACTCTTAAACTAACATATTCAATAAATATTGTTGATAATTTTTGAATTTTATAAAAAAAAAGTGAAATTATATTAAAAGATACAATTACAAATTATCCTACTTTCTCAATATCAGTTTACATTTAAATAAAGTTTTAATAAAAGATCAAATTGCATTAGAAATATTAATAAAATGAATCATTTTGAATTAAGCATCATTGATAGAAAGATCAAATATACAAAATGGATATTTTTGAAGTTCAAGCAGTTCAAATTGTGTGGCTAATTAATCAAGGGCTAAGTCAACGACAATTGGCAAGTACACTTGCAATAAGCCGTTTTTTAATGTATGGTTACTTGTAAAAAAATTAAAAATGATTTACTATTTAATAAAGTTTTTGTTGGTGGCTCGATTTTTTTCCACCCTAGTGTATAATAATATAACTTTTCGAGGATATACCTATTCTCAAGAAATTACTGTCAATTTTTCTGTTGTAAAAACATAACACAGGTCATGATATTAAAAAAAAAAATTGTCAAATAGTGACGTTTCTACCACTTTATATTAGTGTCATGTTGTCGCCAAGTTGGTAAAAACTGCCTATCTTTGACGATCAATTGTGGCTAAACGACTAAACCGATTTTAACTTTTACGACGATATTCGACGCGAAATCTTATGCACCTTCATTTTAGTAGGAGTCAGATTTTTTGTTGGACGCATGGTTTTCGAGTTATAATGGAAAATCTGAAAAAAGTTCTGAATTTGACAGCTCTTCTTCTTAATGACACTTTTAACACTTTTATTAAAAATTTTCTTTTAATTCCAACTACAATTTTTTTTTAACTTTCTGATAAAACCTTAACGTTACTTCAGTGTACTTAAAAAAACTTAAAACCAACTTCGACTACTATAATAATTATTTCTAAGTAAACAATATCCTCTCAAAAAATTTGCAAAAACCGACCCCTTCTTCCCAGATAGCACAATCGGTCTAGAAAATGTCTTACTCAGCAGCTCTTATTGTCTTTAAGATGTCTACACTGAAAAAACGATATATTTATAGTTAAGAAATTATATTTGATATGAATAGATGGTGAAGTTAATTATGGTGAAATCGATCTCTGTTCAATATCAATAAATGATATAGTACGTATTTTAAGTATTCTCATATTTTTCGAGTAACTGTAGATATATATTAATAGTTAAGATGCCGCTATTTGAACCAGGAACGAATAAGTCAATTATAAAAATATTGTTATTTGAGTAAAATAGTGGAATAGTTAAATTTAATAGTTGGATATTTAAATGGCCTAATATGTAATTACGAGAAGAAATGATATAAACTTAAATATTTTTTATTTACATGTATTTCTGACTGGAAGATGAGTATATTTATTTGATATATAGAATCTACTAAATTCAAACAAATGAATTATATAAATATTTATTTTAATTATGTATTTGGTTGAATTAATTAGAAAAAATTTCAATTATTATATTTGATTTAAGGTATACGGTAATCTAATTTTAATATATATTAATATTTCCTATATTCAAGATTGATAACTTAAATTTTTTAAATTGTTTTCTCGATGTTCTCACTATTTTATGTACGTTTAATTTGTTAATTGATTGAGCACTTGATAAAGTCCGGAAACGGACGAAACGTTGTGCAAAAATTAATAAAATATAAAATTTTGTCCAAAACACCTATTAATTTGTTAATTTTATTTCCTATAATCTTATAGTGGGTTTTAAAATTAAAAAAAAAAACAATTAATAATGAAAACAAAATTTTTGTTAATTTTTTGTTTAAATATCTTAATTATTAAGATATCACACTATTTGCAAAAAATCTAAGTCGTTTTATGATAAAAAAATTTAATTTATAGATATAATAAGAGGTTTCACTAGAAGTAATAGATATCTAATAGAATAAAATAGATAACTCAAGTATATAATAAATATATTTGGATTAAATAACAAAAATTTGGTCAAATTTGGAATGATTTCGATATATCTTGATTATTAATAAAATATCTTTGGAATAAATAAGAGCTCATTAAAAATGCTCAACTCTAGCAATATATTTATTATAAAGAAATTGTTTTTTCAGTGTGTGCTAACAGGGTTGTAATAAATTCATCAAAACCTTGCAATTTTCCTCTTAGGGTAGTTTAATAAGTAAAAAAAATGTTAATTAATAGAGTAAAGGGTGTGTAGTTTCACAGTGAATGAAATAAAACTCAAAGAGGTTTATACAAACTCAAAATATTTCGGATTATTAGTCCATCATCAGGAGTTTACAAGTTAATAGTATTAACTTGTAAACTCCTGATGATGGACTAATAATCCGAAATATTTTGAGTTTGTATAAACCTCTTTGAGTTTTATTTCATTCACTGTGAAACTACACACCTTTACTCTATTAATTAACATCATGTTTCACCTAAAACCTACACCACTTTCCATAAGTAAAAAAAAAAAAAAATGTTCATTCACAATTACCATACGCCGTAGATATGGTAAAAAAAATATCCTGTTATTATATTTGATACTATATAATTATAAAATTAATTATACTTTTTTGTAATTATATGTTGTTAAATATTAATAAAACAAAAGCGGTAAACAGCGAGTAGGACAATTGTATTCCGAACGCCCTTTGTTCGTTTCGTTAATCCATCATTCAAATCAATGAAAATACCAACTACTCTCACCAAGTTCATTAAAAAGTTGTCACAGATTTTTAAATCAAAGCGTTCCCTAGACAAACGGAAGATTGTCTGGATATCTATATATATATATATAATTCTTTGCCCGATACACTCACTCACTCGCTCACTCACTCACTCACTCACTCACTCATCATCAAAACAGCCAGAACCACTGGACATAGAGACATGAAATTTGGAGAGGATATTACATCTATGACATAGGGGCTCACTCAGAAAGGATTTTTTGAAATTCGACCTCTAAGAGGGTCAAAGGGGGCAAAGTGTGTTTTCACTGATTATGCGATATCTCTTAAGGACGATAAAATATCTACTTGCTTTTTACTTATAAAAATACTAAATTAAAATATCTAAAAACAAATTTCAGGATTTTTTGAAATTCGACCCCTAAAGGGGTCAAAAGGTGCAAAATATCTTTGCAATGTGTTTACATTAATTATGCATTTTCAATTAAGAACGATAAGATATCTACTTGATTTTTACTTAATAAAATTCTAAATACAAATATCTAAAAAGTAATTTCAGGATTTTTTGAAATTCGACTCCCAACTATCCAAAATGTGAGTGGGGGCAAAAATTAAAACTCTCTCCTATCTTGATCAAATTTTGTAGAGTTATTCTTTATTACTTTAAGAAACTATTCCTGTAAAAATCAACTATCAAAATTGACTGTATTGGGGCGAAGGTGGGGGGGGGGGCAAATTATAGAAATTTTTAGCTTTTTAGTACATTTACTCTTTAGAAAACTGAGAGTTATTTATTTGCAAATATCTAAAAAATAATTTTAAGATTTTTTGTAATCCGACTTCCCCAACCCCCCTCAACTAATCCAAAAGTTAATAACTCTCTCCTATCTTGATCGAATTTTCTAGAGTTATTCTTTACTTCTTTAAGAAACTATTCCTGTAAAAATCAACTATTAAAATTGACTGTATTGGGGCGAAGGTGGGGGGGGGAGGGCAATTATAGAAATTTTTAGCTTTTTAGTACATTTACACTTTAGAAAACTGTGGATTATTTATTTACCAATATCTAAAAAATAATTTTAAGATTTTTTGTAATCCGACCCCCCCTCAACTATCCAAAATTAATACTCTCTCCTATCTTGATCGAATTTTCTAGAGTTATTATTTTTTTCTTTAAGAAACTATTCCTGTAAAAATCAACTATCAAAATTGACTGTATTGGGGGCGAAAGGGGGAGGGGCAAATTTTTAGCTTTTTTGTACATTTACTATTTAAAAAATTGAGAGTTATTTATTTGCAAATATCTAAAAAATAATTTCAACCTCCCAAAATGTGAGTGGCGACAAAAAATTAATACTCTCTCCGATATAGATCAAATTTTGTAATGTTAGTTTTTAAGACTATATAAAATGTATGATGTAAAAATCAATAGCCAAAATGAGTGCGTGGGGGCGGAAAAGAGGGTAAAATATTACAAATATATATTACAGACCTTATAATCACATGCCGAGATGCAGCCCGCCAGGGCCACCTAGGCTCGTTTAAATACATATTAACCAGGGGACTACGCCCCAGGACTCTGTAGAGGGTTTTAAAATAATAATGTTTATTATTAAACCAATTATTTTACATTAATTAATGTATACATTGTATTTTTGCTTCGATTCCGGAGATTACTTCTCCACCATCGAGTGTCCTTATTCATCTTTAGTCCTTGTTTTTAATAAGAGGAAAAATCTAATTAGATAAAAAAAACCTCTTTTCCGATAATTATTTCAATTACATTATTCCCCAATCAAGTCGATTGGTTTCAATCATCTCTTCCCCATCCCGTCCCTTTTTCAAAATAATAATGTTTCAATTTCCTAATTTTTATAAGTTTTATTTGTCATGAACTATTAGTGGGTTTTAAAATTAAAAAAAAATCGCGTCGTCGGGCAAGCCGATTATAATATGTATAATATATATATAGAATCTAGCCCATTGTGCGTTTTTTAATGGGATCTTCACATTATTTATTCTCATTTAAATCTATTGAACAAGTTTTAGTGAACATTAAAATTTTATTTAAATCACGCACTATTAATTATAACTATTGATCGAATACAACAATGAATAATTTAATCATCATAATTTCGACCCTTTGATTTGTATGACCTTTTATTATTTTTTTTTTTTTGTTTTTTGTTTTTTGTTAATAAATTTACATTAAAGTAGGTAAATATTCACTACGGTGCAAAAAAATCGATCCACACTTGATTAAATAGCAAATTATTTTTAAAATTTTTACAAATATTAATATAATTTGTTTAATTCTTAAACTAACATATTCAATAAATATTGTGAATAATTTTCAAATTTTATAAAAAAAAAAAACTAAGTAGAATTAAATTAAAAGATACAATTACAAATTATCCTATTTTCTCAATATCAGTTTACATTTAAATAAAGTTTTAATAAAAGATCAAATTACATTTGAAATATCAATAAAATTAATAATTTACTTAGATATGGTACTATAATGTTTTAAAATTATAAATTGTGGTGTTTTTTGAGGCTCTTGAAAACCTTGAAGACAGATGTAATGTCTTCGTTAGGAGAAAGGAAATAGAATTTCTTTATATTCTAACAAATTTGTTTGATTTATTTAAGTTAATTAATTAAAATTTATTCTAATTAGTTATTTTTATTACAAGCTTTCTTGATTAAAATGTTATTAAATGTAAAAAGTAAATAACATTCTACACATATATATGTAATATATTATGAAAGTGTTTTAAGAAGAATAACTATAGAAAACAACTTATATAACTGATATTGACATACTATATTAATAACAAAATACCTCCAGCTTTTTGATTAAAATGTTATTATTTATAAAAAGAAAATGACATTCTACACAGACATATGTACTATATTATGAAAAGCTTGGGTGAGTTCTTTTCTTCTTTTATCTTGAGAATGACATGTAATTAGTAATTTACTGTAATTAAGATTATGTTTCCCTTGCAGACTGATGATGGTGTGAGAATATCCGCCGAAACGTCTCATAAGTTTTTCATGAAAATAAATTTGTTAGAATATAAAGAAATTTTATTTCCTTTTTCCTAACGAAGACATTACATCTGTTTTCAAGGTTTTCAAGAGCCTCAAAAAACACCACAATTTACAATTTATAAAATTAATAATTTTGTATTAAGCATCATTGATAGAAACATCAAATATACAAAATGGATATTTCTCAATTTCAAACAGTTCAAATTGTATGGCTAATTAATCAAGGGCTAAGTCAACGACAAGTGCCAAGTACACATTTCAATAATGAATAATTTCAATAAGGTATGGCTCCTTGCAATAAAATTAAAAATGATTTACTATTTAATAAAGTTTTTATTGGTGGCTCAATTTTTTGCACTTCAGTATATTTAATTCATCATAAAACTTTTTTTTATGCTTACATAAAGAATTTTAACAATCAAGAATATTGAAGTACACCCCTGAATTCCGCAGTGGGTTTTAAAATAATTATTTAAATTTCATTAAATTAATAAATTTTATTTGTCATGAACTATTAGTGGATTTCAAAATTAAAAACAATTTGCTTTATTCACAGAAGCCGATTATCTATATATATAAAATTAAGGTTTTGTCTGTACATTGTTCCAAATCACGCCAAATTTTGGTTGCACACGTTTCAAGCAAAGTTATGAACGAAAACACCATCAACAAATTTCCTGTCTGTCTGTCTGTCTGTCTGTTTCAGTGGTTTCCGCGAAAAGTTGCTCACGATTCACGTAAAAACGGCTGAAGGGATTATTATGAAATTTCATATTTGGATCAGATGTCTTCGAACTTACGTTTTGAGCTATATAACGTTTTGATATTTTGATGGGGTTTGGGGGGGGGGGGCGCGCTCGAATGAAAATTATCAGATAACTCCTAAACTATTAACCCTACGGCAAATTTTATTATCAGCAAAGTTGTAGGGGATGTGATTTATGACAATTTTCGTTTAAAAAAATTCCACCAAATAACCACCCAAAAAGGGGGGGAGGGTCAAAACATGAAAGTTTTTGATCTTTGACCAAACTCAACTAAATTTTGTATATTTAATCTGTGGTTCACTAGAAGGCTACAAATTTAAAAACCAACCACCAAAAATTGTGGGGAGGGGTCAAAAAATGAAAATTCTTACCCTTAGAGCGAACTTGACCAAATTTTGTATACATAATCTGTGGGTCACTAGAAGGCTAGAAATGCAAACACTTGGTGTGCGGGGGCAGGCTGGAGGGGGGTTCAGGTGAGGATCTAGAGGCTTAGTGGGGTGACTCGGGTGGGGGTACGGGGATGGGCACGGGGTGGTGTGGTGGTGCGGGGGTGGAGCCAGAGGTGAGTGGGGGTGGTATAGTGAGGAAGGGGGTGCAGGATGGAGTGGGGTGGTTCAGGTTAGGGTTCAGAGGGGTCGTGGGTTGGCGTGCCCCCTGGCTAGCAAGAGGGCCACCGAAGGCGGGCCTTGCAGCTAGTAATAATATAAATATAATAAATTGCAGTATATTTATTTTGTACTTAATTCAAAACTACATATACGTTAGGGCTGTAAACAAAAGACAAATGAAATACCTACAAGATTGAGTTGCGAGTAGTCTAGCCCTAGCCCAACAGTCCAGTTCACTTCCATTCAGATGGGATGGTCAGGGTCAGCCATGCTTTACTCTGAGCTCCAAGGCCTTAATCCAATTGTAGCTGCTGTTGAGGAGCTTGTAAATTCAAGATGAAATTGCTGAACGCCTCGGGGCAATTGAACCAACATGATTAAAAGATCTCCGCTCTCGCTTAACTGCGTTGCCCGCTATTCGGTTTTTTTTTTAATAATAATAAAAATATATAGCACGTTTTACCACATATGACTTTTATTTATACAACATTAGTGCATAAAAACAACTACATTAAAATTAATTAATTCCTTTCTGTTTGGCTTGAAACCCAAACTGACCCCACCTTGGTTTAAAGATTTTCCTGAAGAAAACAGAAAAAACATTGTAAGTATATATCAATAGACTAAGAATTAATCACACGCTTACTAATGCCGATCTATCCCGATTCTATAACGTTTCTTCCCCATTATATACATTTGCTACATTATATACATTTGTCCGGCTACCGATGAACATTTAATCCTTTTCTGCCCACATTTTTCAAACTTAAATAATCTCAGAGTCAAAATCAACCCCAATTTTCGCGATCCTCCAGTACTTGGAAAGCTGGTGGAGTCGCCAACAAAAGCGACAATAAAGTTAATTTCAGAATTCATAAAACTTTCCAAAATATTAATTTAAAAGGTGAAATGTGCGAGTTTGTATATATATACTATATATATGTGTAAAATCTTAATTCTTGTAGATGGATTGCTGTAGCGGTATTTATGTATATTTTTATATTTGTATTTGTATTGTATTTTGTTGTGTTTTGTATTTGATATTGTATTGTATTTTGCATTGAATTGCATTTTGAATTGTATTGTATTTTGTATTGTATTTTGTTTTGTAGTGTATTGTTTATGTACTGTATTTGTATTTCACTTTTTATGTTATCAATTCAATTTTAATTTTAAAAATCTGTATCTGATGGATAAAAGGCCAGGGATGAATCAATAAAAAAAAAAAAAAAAATAATTATCTAAAAGTATTAGTAATGAAGATGTTGAAGATTTTATTTTTGTGTATAATTTGATTATTTCCATAATTTACTTATTGTTGTTTGGTTCAAATAGTGGCATCTTAACTATTAAGTACTTGGAGGCACCGCTCGATGCTCGGTAACATTTTCCTTCAGTTAAAAGCTTTATTTTAATATTATTTTTAATTTAAAATTCTGATAAAAAGGTCGATTTTTATTTGAGAGCCGTTTTCAAATTAAAAAAAAAATACAAATATATATAGTATTTGCCCACTGTACCCCCCCCCCTCACCTCCACCCCGCTCGACTTACCCCTGAAACCTCGCCCTAACCCCGGATCCCCCACCACTGGACCCCACCTCCTGCACCTGTTTTGATTCAAACACATGATTCATTTTTATTCATCCAATTGTGAATAAATAAAACCTATCAAAATCTCCCGTGTGGAAATAAATAGATTTTCAAAATATCTTTTAAAATATATTTTTGAAAATATATTTAAAATATAAAATTTTTGTGTTAAATTTATATAAAGTTTATGTTTTTATATATTCTTAAAATATAAACTATTTTTATGTAGCTCTAGTATAAATTTTATATAAATTTAACACAAAAATTTTATATTTTTAATAAATTTTCAAAAAATATATAAAAAACATATTTCGAAAATCTATTTATTTCCATACGAAGTGCTATATTTTCAGAAAATTGAGACCTGCTTATGCGAAAGATATTTTTAAATAAATATTCTTGTTTATTTTTTATTCTATTAAATAAATAAGGTTCTTTATAAAAACAATTATAAAACGTTTATTAATAATTCTAACGTTTAGGTAGAACAAAATATGTTAAAAACCACAATCACAATACTTTTTGAAGGTATTTGAGAACAACGAATTAACCCAACCCATTGTCTGTCTCGGTACAAAAGTAAAAGAGTAGCCTTTTTAAAAGCCCAAGATTTCCATTTTTCTACCTGAGAATAATTAATTTTATTACGTAAAAACCCATCAAAAACAATTTTGTCAAAGATGAGACAGTGACAGATCCAATTGTCAACCCAAAAACCCCCTAACCCGTGAATTTCATCAAAATCGGTAGAGCTGTTTTCAAAATAGAACTAAGATATAAATATATAAATAAACAATTATTGCTCGTTTAATAAGAGTAGATATATCTACTCTAGAGTTGATAAAAAAATATGATAATACTTAAAATATATCATTTATTCATATTGAACAGAGAACGATTTCGCCATAATTAACTTCACCTTCTATTCATATCAAATATAATTTCTTAACTATAAATATATCGTTTTTTCAGTGTATTTTTAACCGACTTCAAAAAAGGAGGAGGTTCTCTATTCGACTGATTTTTTTTTTTTTTTTTTTTTTTTTTTTTTGTGCCTATGTTACCTCATATCTCCGCCAATTGTCAACCGATTTTGAAAAAATTTTTTGCGTTGGGTCCAGTCTAACTTCCGATTGGTCCCATTTTTTTTCGATTTTTTTTCATATGTATTAGACCTTTTTTATTAGGTTTGTTTAGACCTAACCTCTTTGTTTATGAACCGATTTCGATGGTTCTTTTTTTATCCGAAAGGGGGTGTCTTAGGGATGGTGTCATATTAATTTGGTCAAGTTCTGATGATATGATCACTATTAATAACATCACTAAAAAGAGAAAAATAAAAATAATTTTTAAGAAAAAAATAAAAACCGACTTCAAAAAATTAAATGCAACAAATAAAATACACTAAAAAAGGTATAAAATAATTATTATCTTATTTAGTTACAACTAAACGACGAAATATTAACATGAAATTACTTTTTGAAGTCGGTGCCAAACAAACTATACCTATAAGCGAGCGTAGCCGCCAAACGTACTAAGTAAGATCCGTCGAGTGCGATTCATAAAAGGTATATGTTTGGCACCGACTTCAAAAAGTAATTTCGTGTTAATATTTCGTCGTTTAGTTGTAACTAAATAAGATAATAATTATTTTATACCTTTTAGTGTATTTTATTTGTTGCATTTAATTTTTTGAAGTCGGTTTTTATTTTTTTCTTAAAATTTTTTATCATGATGTAATATTTGTACCTGTCGGAGTTGAGAAGACTCTTAACTAAAAATTATGAAAAAATGATACGGATTCCCTCATTCTTTCTTATCAAAGACAAATAAGAAATAATATGATGTCTAAAGTATTTTAGAAGATATAAGGAACAGCCCTAACTTACAGTAAGCCCGCGATCCGACTCGCATTTTTTTAATTTATTTATTATTTTCAACGGCTAAATCCCTAATATACCATAATATAACACAACAATCATCAACTATAACAATATCAACATTAAAAAACAAAATAATATATTATAATAACACAAATAACTTATTTATATTACCAGTTACATCATATTATTGTATACTGAAAAAATGATATACTTATAGTTAAGAAATTATATTTGATATGAATAGATGGCGAAATCGATCTCTGTTCAATATGAATAAATGATATATACGTATTTAAGCATTCTCATATTTTTGGAACAAATCTAGATATATTAATAGTTAAGATGCCGCTTTTTGAACCAAGCCACAAGAACTAAATTATTAAAATATTGTTATTTGAGTAAAATAGTGGAATAGTTAAATTTAATAGCTGGGTATTTAAATGGAATAATACATCATTAGGACAAGAAATTATATAAACCTGGAGCCACCGAGCGATGCACGGTAACCCCTGACCCTTCCTCCCGAAACCATACACCTGGCCCCCACCACTACACCCCCGCTTTGCCCCACCCCACCGCAACCGCGCCTCCACCCCCGGATGCCCCACAACTGCACCCCACCGCCTGCACATCCCACATCCACCCCACCCCGCACCCAGTTTTTGCATTTCTAGCTTTCTAATGGTCCACATATATATTATGTGTATATTTGTTTACTCGTACACCAATTTGCCCACATTCGTTCATATTGATAAACATTATAAAAAATAAATAGGAAAATCATAATAAAAATAATAATCGTATAGGATCTGAAATAAAAACATAAAATTAAATAAGATTTGTTTCCAAGTTATATAAAAAAAAGCCACTTACACCACTTTATTTGTAAACACACCTGTTTTGTTATGATTTAGACACCTGTTAATTAAAAACAAACACAAAATTCCTAATTTTAATATCATATATAACAATATTTGCTATATCCCATTAGTGGGTTTTAAAATTAAAAAAACCAATTAATAAATAAAAGATAATTAAAAAAAATTAAAATAAACTTTTTTATTGAGATTTTCATCTATCAATAATTACTTTAATTAAGAAAAGATCAATTAAGATGAAATTTGTCGAGGTCCAGACTTAGCCAGATCGCTTTCTCATCCTCAAAACTTGTTAATAGAGTTGGTTTCATCAAAATCGGTAGAGCCGTTTTCAAAATACAACTAAGATACAAATATATATACAAACAAATATATAAACAATTTTTGTTCGTTTAATAAGAGTAGATATATTTATTTCTGACTAGATAATGAGTTTATTCATTTGATATAGAATCTATATTCAATCAAATGAATTATATAAATATTTATTTTTATTATTCATTTGGTTGAATTATTATATTTCATTTAACCCTAGTAGCACAATGTTTCAAACTATATAGTAACTATACAGTGCCTATATAGATTCTCGAAATCTCGAATCTATACTATGTAGTTACTATATAGTTTGAAACATTGTGCTACTAGGAAGTTTTTTTTATAAATTTTATTAAACCAATTATTTTACATGAATCAAAGTATACATTGTATTTGAGCTTCGACTTCGGAGATTACTTCTCCACCACCGACTGTCCTTGATCATCTTACTAGTCCTTGTTTTTTAATAAGAGGAAAAAACTAATTAAATAAAAACCTCTTTTCCGATAATTATTCCAATTCCATATTCCAATCCAATCCCACTAGGGAAGTTTTTTTTTTTTTTTTTTTTTATAAATTTTATTAAACCAATTATTTTACATTAATTAATGTATACATTGTATTTTTTGCTTCGATTCCGGAGATCACTTCTCCACCATCGAGTGTCCTTATTCATCTTTAGTCCTTGTTTTTAATAAGAGGAAAAATCTAATTAGATAAAAAAACCTCTTTTCCGATAATTATTTTAATTCCATTATTCCCCAATCAAGTCGATTGGGTTTTTCAAAATCAACCTCATCCATCCTTCCTCCTCGACTAGGGAAGTTTAATCTGATTATAATATAAATTAATATTTATTTATATCTTATAGTGGGTTTTAAAATGAAAAGTAAAACAATTAATAATGTAAACAATATATTTGTTAATTTTTTATAAAAATATCTTAATTATTAAGATATCACTATTTGCAAAAAAATGAAGTCGTTTTATGATAAAATAAACTGCAACGGATCGTTGCTAAACTTTATCCAAATTCATTTGAAATATTAATATGTTTGTTCCTTTATTATTAATCAGATATCACTTGAAATTTGTAGTTCATATTGAAATTAATTCAAAAATAATTCTCATTTAAGAGTCGAGGAATAACCATTCTACATTGGATTTTTGACATTTCGGTTATTATTGTAACCATTGCTGAAGACATGGGAATCGACTTAAATCAAAAATAGCGATTGATTCTCATCTAATACTTGAGGAATAACAATTCTACATTAGGTTTTTGACGTTTCGATTATTATTGGTAACCATTGCTGAAGACATGGAGGAAACGACTTAAAAATCAAAAATAACGATCGATTCTTATCTAATACTAGAGGGAATAACCTTATTGCATTCCATTTTTGATGTTTTGACTATTAATGGAAACCTCTGCTGAAAATGTAAGAAGAATCGACTTAAAATCAAAAAGACTAAATTCTTTTATGGTAAACAACTCAAGCTTGAGTTGTTTACCATAAAAGAATTTAGTCTTTATGATTACAAGTCGATTCTTCTGCATTTTCAGTAGAAGTTTCCATTAATGTCAAAACATCAAAAGTAGATGCAATAAGGTTATTTCACTAGTATTAGATAAGAATCGATCGTTAATTTTTGATTTTAAGTGATCCTCCATTGTCACAATGGTTACCAATAATCGAAACGTCAAAAATCCAATATAGAATGGTTATTCCTCAAGTATTAGATGAGAATCAATCGCTATTTTTGATTTTAAGTCGATTCCTCCATGTCTTCAGCAATGGTTACCAATAAAAACCGAAACGTCAAAAATCCAATATAGAATGATTATTCCTCAAGTACTAGATGAGAATCAATCGCTATTTTTGGTTTAAAGTCGATTTCTCTCATGTCTTCAGCAATGGTTACTAATAAAAACCGAAACGTCAAAAATCCAATATAGAATGATTATTCCTCAAGTACTAGATGAGAATCAATCGCTATTTTTGGTTTAAAGTCGATTTCTCTATGTCTTCAGCAATGGTTACTAATAAAAACCGAAACGTCAAAAATCCAATATAGAATGATTATTCCTCAAGTACTAGATGAGAATCAATCGCTATTTTTGGTTTAAAGTCGATTTCTCTATGTCTTCAGCAATGGTTACTAATAAAAACCGAAACGTCAAAAATCCAATATAGAATGATTATTCCTCAAGTACTAGATGAGAATCAATCGCTATTTTTGGTTTAAAATCGATTTCTCTGTCTTCAGCAAAGGTAACGGATAAGAAAACAACGCAGTTGCTATGGTTACTCATAAAAATTCCTCCCAAATTTTTAGCATTTCACAGAGAGAAGCCTATCCATTCTTACTTAAGCAAGGCTAAATGAGCTATATTAAAACTATCAAATGAATAAATTTTAAAGAATTTTAAAAATTAAAAAAGTACAATCTTACTCTAGAGTAAAGTACTTTAAAATATAATTTTACTAAAAACTTTATTTAACCTTTTTTGTGGTCCCCAAGGTACTTAATTAGGATATTAAATTTCATCAAAATTGGTTAAGTCATTTTCAAGATATTTAGAAAAAACTAAAAAAGTACTGAAATAAAGTACTAATGTTTGTGGGCCGATATGTACCAAAAACTAATCAGCGCTTCATTTTGTTAAACTAATGGTAGGTTTTCAATTTCATTTCAATCGGTGCAACGGTGTGGAAAAAATCGTGGGCCAAAAAGCGATAACATACATCCATACATCCATACGCACGCACTAAATGAAAAAATCGCACTTTTTGGCCTCTCGACGAGACCCCATGTAATTTTTGGCAAAACCGTCACGTGCTAAAATTCAATCTCATTGAATACTACAATTTGTGACCTTAATTGAGTCTATGGGTTCCGTAGTCTTTACCTGAGGACCCTTTGAAGCCACGCTTGCCCCGAGAGCGATTACAATACTTTACCCATGCTTTGCATTGGATAAAGTAAAAAAACAATTGTTTAGATATAATAAGAGGTTTCACTAGAACTAAATATAGCATTAATTTAATATTAAGAGACAAACTAATAGAATAAAATAGATCACTCAAGTATATATTATATTTTGGATTAAATACCTAAAAATTTGGTAATATTTGGAATGATTTCTATATAAATTAAATCTATATAAAAAAAAATGAATTTCTGTTTCTTCTGTAAGCGCAGATCTCTCAAAATGCATGGACCGATTTGGCTATTTTTTTTAAAATGTTCGTAATAGTCCAATTCAGGTTAATACGAAAAAAAAAAATTGCCAAAAATTGCCCGGAAAATTGGAAAATTCAGGAAAAACAAAAAAAAAAATTCCAGGTTAGCCAACATAGCTTGCCAAACAATAAAAAGAACTAAACTAGCAAAAAAACAAGTGTTGGCGGCCCTGTTTGTAAGATTTTTGAGTGTCATACATTCTCAATAGTTCTAACTACATTATATTATATTATTATTAATATTACAACAAAATTTTAAAAAACTATCTATTTTTTAATGTACAATTACAACCAAAAATTAAAAAAAAACATCGTCATGATAACTACATTTTTGAAAAAGTTATGGTTATTTAAACAAAAAGCTATTTTTTTCAAAAATTCCTAACTTCTTTTGGGTTGGGTCAAAAAATTTGAAAATAATTCTGAAAACCGTCTTTAATAGGGTAGAAAAAAATAAAAAAGTTTCAGCCAAGCTTTTGATTATAAATATAGATGAAAAATATTTAATTTAAAATAAAATATGTTATTTAAAAATAATTTTTTATTAAAAATACCCTTGGGAACCTCACCTCATCTTGTTTTTCTATTGTATTTAAGACCCTCAGCCATTTCAAAAGAACTAAGCCTTTTGGCTTTTGTATTCGAGCTCATTTATTCATTTCAATATTAATTATTTATTTCAAAGTTAATTATAAAGGATTATTGGAACTATACTAACTAAACTAACTGAAAGGAATTAATTAGCTTTTGGAATTTTCTTTAAAAATATATTTTAAAAATTAAAACCTAATTCAATTAGCCCGTAGAATTCTTTAAAGAAAACAAAATCATTTGAAAACCCATTGTTATATTGTTTTGAAATCTAGGAAATTTCAGCCTATTGAAATTATTAAAAAACTATTTTGAGCCTAATTAAACCTAAATTTTCTATAATCTACGATAATAATAAACTTCAAAAGTTTACAATAAAACAGGCACGTGGGGGTCCAGGGGGCGAAGCCTTCGGCGGGCCTTGTAAGCTAGTATTAAATATAAGAGAGAGGGCCCAGGTCTATAGTAAAGTCACGTGGATGGGCACATCAGTTTATTTTAATATTTAATAGAATTTTAAATCTTTTATCAAAATTATTAATTTATTAATCCGAAGAATGAATTATATGAATTTTGATGTCAACTGAGATGTTTAACAGTTTGAAAATGGAGAATAAATATTATGCACTCCTTAAAATATTATGTTTAGATCCTAGGACACCCTACTAGAATTAGCACTTTCCAAAATTTATATATATATATATTTTGATTTTCAATTGCAAATTCAATTTCATTGAATGTTACAATTCTGAAAGCCTTCTCTAGAATAATAATTATTATTATTCATCAATAACAGTTGTAATATTATTCTTTCCAAAAGTTTCTCCAGCCCATTAGAGATTCTAAACTAAACCTACGCATATTTACAGAGCCTCAATTACAAGAGCAATTAGCAGAATGGTCTTTTTGTGTTGCTTTAACATAATATTTAATAGAAAAGTTAAATTTTAAATTAAACATTAAATTTAAAATATATTGAAGGAGACAATAAAAGAGTGTGTCTTCTGCTGGAATTATAAATTGTTAGGGGTTAGCTTAGCAAACAGGAAGTTGCTATTGAAGACATATGTATGGAGCATAGCCATGTACGGGTGTGAAACCTGGACAATTGGAAAAGCGGAGAGAAAGAGATTGAAGGCTTTCGAAATGTGGTGCTACAGAAGAATGATGAATATCAAATGGATGGATAAAATTACAAATGAAGAAGTTCTTGGAAGAATCGGAGAAAGAAGAACCTTGTGGAAGAGTCTGAAGAAGAGAAGAGGTCAGATGATGGGGCACACACTGAGACATGGGGGACTGCTTAGGGATATATTGGAGGGGAGGTGGGAAAGAAAAGGGGGAAGGGAAGAACCAGATTAGAATATTTCAACCAAATAATTGGGGATATGGGATGCCAGACATTTAGAGAGGTTAAACAGCTGGCGGGGGACAGAGTCGAGTGGAGACGGATTGTTGCATCAAACCAGTCTTAGGACTGTATACTCAATGATGATGATAGGGGTTAAGTGCGTGGTGCGTGTCCGCGCTCCCCACCTAGTTGGTGGGGACCTAACAATGATTTGGACAGGGGGATGTTCGTCCCTGGTAAAAAGCCGGCCTGGGCGCCATGCGCTTAGTTGACGGGTGAGGAGCTCCTTGTTGGTGGATGGCTCCTCCTTCGATGATTAGTCGAGATCGAATTGCCTTACTTAATACATGACTGAAATATTATCAGTCATGCAAAGTGTCGCAACGATCTGACTGAGTCATCTAGCGGCCGTGTCTAAAAGCTCGTAGCCAAAGCAACACGGGCCGCTACATAAATTTTATTTATTTATAACGAGACTATAGTTTCGAGAGGTTTGCCCTCTTCATCAGTCTCGTTATAAATAAAATAAAAATTTATAATTCCAGCAGAAGACACACTCTTTTATTGTCTCCTTCAATATATAAAAATGTTGCTACTCTAGGCAAAAAGAAACTTTAAATTTTATTTAAAATAAATTGTTATTAGTCCAATCAAACAGAGCTCAAATGGGCCCCAATGGGGAAAGTTTTGGGATAGTTCTGAGTTTTTGCATATATATGTTTTGTTGAGGTGCTAAATCCAAATCTGTGGTCTCCCACCAAAATTTCGTGATGCAACATTGTAGAAAATGCAATAAAACGTTAAAATTTCCATTTTTTGCGGTTTTTTGCTTTATAACTCGAAAACTATCAACTTTTAGTAAATAACCTTCCAATTCAAAATGAGAGTTAATAAAATTCCATACAAATTTAATTATTTAGGTTTATCTCAGATCAACCGTCCAGGCTTAAGCGCAAAATCCAAGTTTTCGACCTCGTAAACCCCCCCCCCTACGGATCACCCAAAAACTCTCATTTTTTTCGATATTTTCCCATTTTGACAATGAAGGAGCGCGTTTTCGACAAAGACCGCTCTATATATTTTTAAACTAGATTAAATTTGATCTAATTCAAACAAAGTTTTATCTTAATTGGATAAATAGTAATCCGTGACGCAATGAGGTTGATGTTTTGAAAAAGTGCAACAAATTGCAATTTTTCTTTCAGAAAATAAAAATCACTCATCTTAGAAACTAGATTCCTGTCTTCTTATCTAGAAATTTTATTGACTTGAACGTTTTACTTGGACCACTTTTTTGATAAAACTTTTATATTTATAGATATCTAGCATTTTCCATGACAGGATATGATCCGAATCCTCAAGAAGTCACCAAGGCATCATGGGAAGCGAACAAGCAGATAGAGAGGCGAAGGAGGCGGTAAAAAAGGAAAAACCGGACGGAGCGAAAAACACAACACCAGAAGATATATAAAAAGCAGTCCTGATGTAAAATAAAAGAAAAAGTGGGGAAAAAGATTGCAAGAGGAGAACAACACCTCCAAATTAAAAACAGTAAGGCAACTCACGTACCAAGCACTCACCGAGTGACCATTTCGATCGTAAAACTCAAGTAATCATCGATAGGCTCAGGATAGGCCATACTAAACTAACCCACGGACACTTAAAGAACAAAGAGAGATGAAACCAACATGCGAAAAAAAATGTAAAGTACAATTAACAGTGCAACATATTTTTTAATTGAGTGTGTGTCCTCAAATAAAAAAAGAACGAATAAAAACCGCCCTCCCTAATGATATAAAAGAATGTTTAGACACTAAGGCTTTGGTGTGGAAAGAACAATAGAGTTTCTCAAAGAAACAGTGTTATATAATTGTATATAAGTAATAACAAAAAAAATGTAAAATTATAATATTATAAATAATGTACACAAAGTGGTCGTTGATGGCCTTGGTAGCTAAAAAACGACCTAAAATAAAATAAATAAAAAAAAAAAAAAAAAAAACGTTCAAGTCAATAAAATTTTCTAGATAAGAAGACAAGAATCTAGTTTCTAGAATGAGTGATTTTCATTTTATGAAGGAAAAATTGCGATTTTTTGGAAAATATCGCAGTTTTTCAAAACTTTCGGCACGGATTACCATTTATCTAATTAAGATGAAACTTTGTTTGAATTGTAGAAAATTTAATCTAGTTTAAAATTGTATAGAGTGTTCTTTGTTGAAAACGTGCTCCTTCATGGTCAAAATGGGAAAATATCAATAAACTTACGAGTTTTTGGATGATATTTATAATCATGGGGGGTTAGTTTTTCCATTTTTAGACTTACTGTGTGCCGCACTGATTATGTATACAAAATTTGGTTGAGTTTAGAACAAGAGCCTATATTTTCATTTTTTAACCCTACACCCCCTCTCCTCTCCACCAATTTTGGGCGTTTAGTTTTTGCATTTTTAGACTTCTAGGGTCGCACTGATTATGTATACAAAATTTGGTTGAGTTTGGAACAAGAGCCTATATTTTCATTTTTAGACCTTACACCACCCCTCCTCCCACCAATTTTGGGCGGTTAGTTTTTGCATTTTTAGACTTCTAGGGTCGCACTGATTATGTATACAAAATTTGGTTGAGTTTGGAACAAGAGCCTATATTTTCATTTTTTGACCTTACACCCCCCTCCCCCCTCCCACCAATTTTGGGCGGTTAGTTTTTCCATTTTTAGACTTCTAGGGTCGCACTGATTATGTATACAAAATTTGGTTGAGTTTGGAACAAGAGCCTATATTTTCATTTTTTGACCTTACACCCCCCCTCCTCCCTCCCACCAATTTCGGGCGGTTAGTTTTTCCATTTTTAGACTTCTAGGGTCGCACTGATTATGTATACAAAATTTGGTTGAGTTTGGAACAAGAGCCTATATTTTCATTTTTTGACCTTACACCACCCCTCTCCTCCCCACCAATTTCGGGCGTTTAGTTTTTCCATTTTTAGACTTCTAGGGTCGCACTGATTATGTATACAAAATTTGGTTGAGTTTGGAACAAGAGCCTATATTTTCATTTTTAGACCTTACACCACCCCTCTCTCCCCACCAATTTTGGGCGGTTAGTTTTTGCATTTTTAGACTTCTAGGGTCGCACTGATTATGTATACAAAATTTGGTTGAGTTTGGAACAAGAGCCTATATTTTCATTTTTTGACCTTACACCCCCCTCCTCCCCACCAATTTCGGGCGTTTAGTTTTTCCATTTTTAGACTTCTAGGGTCGCACTGATTATGTATACAAAATTTGGTTGAGTTTGGAACAAGAGCCTATATTTTCATTTTTTGACCTTACACCACCCCCTCCCCCCCACCAATTTTGGGCGGTTAGTTTTTGCATTTTTAGACTTCTGGGGTCCCACTGATTATGTATACAAAATTTGGTTGAGTTTGGAACAAGAGCCTATATTTTCATTTTTTGACCTTACACCCCCCTCCTCCTCACCAATTTTGGGCGGTTAGTTTTTGCATTTTTAGACTTCTAGGGTCGCACTGATTATGTATACAAAATTTGGTTGAGTTTGGAACAAGAGCCTATATTTTCATTTTTTAGACCTTACACCCCCCCTCCTCCCACCAATTTTGGGCGGTTAGTTTTTGCATTTTTAGACTTCTAGGGTCGCACTGATTATGTATACAAAATTTGGTTGAGTTTGGAACAAGAGCCTATATTTTCATTTTTTGACCTTACACCACCCCTCCTCCTCACCAATTTTGGGAGGTTAGTTTTTGCATTTTTAGACTTCTGGGGTCGCACTGATTATGTATACAAAATTTGGTTGAGTTTAGAACAAGAGCCTATATTTTCATTTTTTAACCCTACACCCCCCTCTCCTTACCAATTTTGGGCGTTTAGTTTTTGCATTTTTAGACTTCTAGGGTCGCACTGATTATGTATACAAAATTTGGTTGAGTTTGGAACAAGAGCCTATATTTTCATTTTTAGACCTTACACCACCCCCTCCTCCTACCAATTTTGGGCGTTTAGTTTTTGCATTTTTAGACTTCTGGGGTCGCACTGATTATGTATACAAAATTTGGTTGAGTTTGGAACAAGAGCCTATATTTTCATTTTTAGACCTTACACCACCCCTCCTCCTACCAATTTTGGGCGGTTAGTTTTTGCATTTTTAGACTTCTAGGGTCGCACTGATTATGTATACAAAATTTGGTTGAGTTTGGAACAAGAGCCTATATTTTCATTTTTTAACCCTACACCCCCCTCTCCTTACCAATTTTGGGCGTTTAGTTTTTGCATTTTTAGACTTCTAGGGTCGCACTGATTATGTATACAAAATTTGGTTGAGTTTGGAACAAGAGCCTATATTTTCATTTTTAGACCTTACACCACCCCTCCTCCTACCAATTTTGGGCGGTTAGTTTTTGAATTTTTAGACTTCTGGGGTCGCATTGATTATGTATACAAAATTTGGTTGAGTTTAGAACAAGGGCCTATATTTTCATTTTTTAACCCTACACCCCCCTCTCCTTACCCAATTTTGGCCTTTTAGTTTTTGCATTTTTAGACTTCTAGGGTCGCACTGATTATGTATACAAAATTTGGTTGAGTTTGGAACAAGAGCCTATATTTTTAATTTTTAACCCCCCCACCTTCGGCCCCCCTTAATTTTGGGTCGATATGCACCAAAATCTAATCAGCTCTTAATCTCAATGGACCAAAACTACGTGTGAAATTTGGTTTTGATATTCACACTAGTTTTTGAGCTAGCTCGTCCACAAAAATTTGGTAACGCACAGACTAACAGACATTTTAAGAAAACAATTATTATTTCGGAAAATATAATTTTTTCGATGTTCACTTATTTGAGCTTTTTTTTTAGAGCGAAATGCCACGGTTTCGCTCAATTTTTTTAATCAAAATAGATTCAGCCGTTTTTTAGATATTTTGAAAAAAAGAAGGAAAAAACCACTTTTTTCATGCACGATTGCAATACTTGACCATACCCCCTGTATGGTAAAGAAATAGTTGTACAATCGCAGAATGTATTAAAAGTTTAAATAAAATATATTTTTTCTGAAAATTACTTGAAAAAACTAAATTTTCCATTTATTTTTCCACCACAGTGAGGAGATATTAATACAATATACATATATATATATACAAGAGATATTAATTATTTTGTCAAAATGTCTGTTAGTGTGGGAATGAATGAGTGAGTGAGTGAGTGGCTTACGAAATTTCGTGTACATCACTCTCGCTCAAAGACAAATGAAGGTATCAAATTAAAATTTGTGAAATTAACAGCTGATTAGATTTTTAATTAAGAGAGGGTTTTTAGAAATGTGAAACCTTTGTCTAAATTTTGCATGATTAAATAATATCCCATATGAGAAAGTAAAAAAAAAAAAAGTTCTAAAAACAATGCTTTAACACAAACTCATTATGAAAGCAAAATACAACAAAATATTTAAAAGATATTTTATAAAAAAATAAATTTAATTAAAACATAATTTAAACATGAAAGTAAAAGTTTAATAACGAGCTTTTTTTTCAAATGAAATTAAATATTAAAAAAATAGACGAGATAATTTAATTATACCAGAAAGATGTGAGAAAATTTTTTTAAGAAAAAAATAAAAACCGACTTCAAAAAATTAAATGCAACAAATAAAATACACTAAAAGGTATAAAATAATTATTATCTTATTTAGTTACAACTAAACGACGAAATATTAACATGAAATTACTTTTTGAAGTCGGTGCCAAACTAACTATACCTATAAGCGAGCATACCCTCCAAACGTACTAAGTAAGATCCGTCGAGTGCGATTCATAAAAGGTATATGTTTGGCACCAACTTCAAAAATAATTTCGTGTTAATATTTCGTCGTTTAGTTGTAACTAAATAAGATAATAATTATTTTATACCTTTTAGTGTATTTTATTTGTTGCATTTAATTTTTTGAAGTCGGTTTTTACTTTTTCTTAAAATATTTTTATTTTTCTCTTTTTAGTGATGTTATTAATAGTGATTATATCATCAGAACTTGACCAAATTAATATGACACCATCCCTAAGACACCCCCTTTCGGATAAAAAAAGAACCATCAAAATCGGTTCATAAACAAAGAGGTTAGGTCTAAACAAACCTAATAAAAAAGGTCTAATACCTATGAAAAAAATACGAAAAAAAATGGGACCAATCGGAAGCTAGACTGGACCCAATGCAAAAAAAATTTTTCAAAATCGGTTGAGAATTGGCGGAGATATGAGGTAACATAGGCACAAAAAAAAAAAAAAAAAAAATTCAGTCGAATAGAGAACCTCTTCCTTTTTTGAAGTCGGTTAAAAGGTCTGTAAATGTTGAATTTTTTAAATATAAATTCTGCCGATGGATGAGACTTAGGTAATGAAGCTGTTGAAGCTTTTATTTTTGTGATTAATTTGATTAAAATTTGAATTTTTATAATTATTTATTAAACACGAACAAATCTATATATATAAAATTAAGATTTTGTCTTTACATTGGTCAAATCACGCCAAATTTTGGTTGCATACGTTTCAAGCAAAGTTATGAACGAAAAAACACTCAACAAAATTCCTGTATGTCTGTATGTCTGTTTCCGCGAAAATTTGCTCACGATTCACGTAAAAACGGCTGAAGGGATTATTATGAAATTTCATATTTGAATCAGATTGATATTTTGACACCAAAAGGGGGTTTGGCGGGAGGGGGGCACGAATGAAAATTATCAAATAACTCCTAAACTATTAACTCTACGGCAAATTTTATTATGAGCAAAGTTGTTGGGGATGTGATTTCTGACAACTTTTGTTTAAAAAAATTCCCCCCAAAAACCACCCAAAAAGTGGGGGAGGGTCAAAAAATGAAAATTCTTGCTCATTGACCAAACTCAACCAAATTTTGTATATATAATCTGTGAGTCACTGGAAGGCTAGATAGAAATGCAAAAACTGGGTGCGGAGGGTGGAATGGAGTAGGGTGGATTAGGGTATGGGATCGGTGGTGTGGAGTCCGGGGTGTAGTGGGGGTGGTGGTGCAGGGTGGGGTGGGGGGGTTCAGGTGAGGGTCCAGAGGCGTGTCGGGGTGGAATGGGGTGCGGGGTGGTGTGGGGTCGGAGGTTGAGTACACGGGGTGGGGCCCACGGAGGGTGGGTTGTGGGGGTTCAGGTGAGGGTCCAGAGGCGTGGTGGAGTGGTGCGGCGGCTGGGGTTGGGAACACGTGCATGGTGGGGGAATGCAGGGGACCCCCCCCCATAGAGGTCCGTACCTGGCAGGAGTGCAACACGTGGGTCGCACGCAGAGGCCAAAAAACGGCGGCCAAATCGACAGGGAATTTATAACAATTTTTTTTATTTTAATGAACTTAAAATATGAGATATGAAATTTGTAAAACAAATTTGAAATTTTTTAAATTTAAAAAAGTTCTATGTGTGTGTGTGGGAGGGCTGCGGCTCTGCCCCCCCCCCCCCCCGCTCTGGACAATTCGATCGCGACACACTTTCGAGATAAAAAGTCGGGCACCTTATATACATTATCTTCCCCCCCCCCAAAAAAATTCCGGGATCCGCCCTTGGAGGGATGGGGGTGGAGTCTGAAGGGGGGTTTGTGGGTTGGGGGCCCAGGGAGCCAGGTCCCTGGTTAGGAAGAGGGCCGCCGAAGGCGGGCCTTGCAGCTAGTAATACAATAAGTAACTACTTAGAGATTAGAGATTTAGGTCTAGAAATAATGATCTAGTCTCATCAGAAATCCCAATACTTAGATTTAGCCTTCCACAATAATACATGGTGTCCCGTATCATAACAATAAACCGTGAAGAGGCGATAGGACAATTTACGACGGTCCTGAACATAAGGTCTCACAGTTTTCGAGTTGTAGGCATTTTTTTTTCAAAATGGTGAAAATCCTAAACAATACAATAAACTTATGTGCTACAATGCTCTAACAGACGGACAGACATACATTTAACACACAGACGGTCATTGTAGCGACACTAATAGTATTTTTTAATTTAGTTTAAGAATTCTAAAAAATTAAAAGAAAATTAGTAAATAAAAAAATTTCGAGATTTTTTTAAATGAAGTTTAGCATAAGATTGATGAATCCATCCCACTATCTACTTATTAAATGAGCAAAAATTGTATATTTATTTATATATTTATTTGTATCTTGGTTCTATTTTGAAAACGACTCTACCGATTTTGATGAAATTCACGGGTTAGGGGGTTTTTGGGGTGACAATTCGATCTGTCATGGTCTCATCTTCGACAAAATTGTTTTTGATGGGTTTTTTTTCGTAATCAAATTAAATATTCTCAGGTAGAAAAATTCCATTCTTAGGGATTTAAAAAGGGTTTATCTTTTCTTTTCTAACCAGACAGACAATGGGTCGGGTTAATCCTTTATTCTAAAAGGCCTTGAAGAAGTATTGTGATTGTGGATTTTAACATATTTTGTTCTCCCTAAACGTTAGAAATATTAATAATCGTTTTATAATTGTTTTTATAAAGAACTTTATTTATTTAATAGAATAAAAAATAATCAAGAATTTATTTAAAAATATATTTCGCATAAGCAGGTCTCAATTTTCTGAAAAAACAACACATTTTTAACCGACTTCAAAAAAGGAGGAGGTTCTCTGTTCGAACTGAATTTTTTTTTGTGCCTAGGTTACCTTATTATATCTCCGCCAATTGTGAACCGATTTTGAAAAAAAATTTGCATTGGGTTCAGTCTACCTTCCGATTGGTCCCATTTTTTTCATAGGTATTAGAACTTTTTTGTTAGGTTTTTTTAGACCTAACTTCTTTGTTTATCAACCGATTTTGATGATTCTTTTTTTATCCGAAAGGGGGTGTCTTAGGGATGGTGTCATATTAATTTGGTCAAGCTCTGATGATATGATCACCATCAACAACATCACTAAAAAGAGAAAAATAAAAATAATTTTTAAGAAAAAAATAAAAACCGACCTCAAAAAATAAATGCAACAAATAAAATACACTAAAAGGTATAAAATAATTATATTATTTAGTTACAACTAAACGACGAAATATTAACATGAAATTACTTTTTGAAGTCGGTGCCAAACATATACCTTTTATGAATCGCACTCGACGGATCTTACTTAGTACGTTTGGCGGGTACGCTCGCTTATAGGTATAGTTTGTTTGGCACCGACTTCAAAAAGTAATTTCATGTTAATATTTCGTCGTTTAGTTGTAACTAAATAAGATAATAATTATTTTATACCTTTTAGTGTATTTTATTTGTTGCATTTAATTTTTTGAAGTCGGTTTTTATTTTTTTCTTAAAAATTATTTTTTATAGGTTTTATTTATTAACAATTGGATGAATGAAAATGAATCATATGGTTGAATCAAAACAGGTGCAGTGGTGGGGGACCCGGGCGTAGGGCGAAGTTTCAGGGTGGTATCGAGCGGGGAGGAGGTGGAGGGGGGTACAGTGGGCGAATATTATATATTTTTTTTAATTTGAAAACGGCTCTCAAATAAAAATCGACCTTTTTATCAGAATTTTAAATTAAAAATAATATTAAATAAAGCTTTTAATTGAAGGAAAAAGTTACCGAGCATCGCTCGGTGCCTCCAGGTACTTATTATTATTATAGGTGCATAAAAAACACACTCAATCAGAGCCTATAAATTAATTCTACCTACACAGGACAAAATAAAAATATATCCCTACGCGTAAAACTTAAAAAAAAAAAACCCACCATTTCCTACATTTGTTACTGGTTTAAATATATATCAGACAAACATTCAGCGAAGTACATATATGTAACACTTTTCATCTAAAATATTTCTATCATATGTTACAAATAATATTGCTTTGCTATTACAGTCAAAAGCTAACAAAACTATAAAATAAAAAAATATCGTATGGTAGGCATTTTCGAAATTTCTCGGATTTTTTATAGAGAAAGCTAAAAAATTAGATAAATTAAATAAATTGTACCAAATTTTAAAAGAAATAATTATTATTTAGCGTATGGTATTGGTTAATTCAAAAACTCCAATTACTCTAGGAAAAGATTTAGGTTCAAATAAAAAAGACAAATTACCAAATATAGAAAAAGAAGGGGTTTATAGTTTAAAATGCATAGATTGTTTTGAGGCTCACTTGATTAAATATACAAAATTTTGTTGAGTTTGCTCAAATGGCCTCGATTTATATTTTTTGAGCCCGCCCCCTCCTAATTTTGTCGCCAGAAAAAAAATATTTTCGTTATTATAGGTTCATTTTATAGTATATTTCATTTTTCTTGTTTTTTAGTTTGAAAATTTTATAATTTTAAATTTTAACCCACCCTTCTTCCTTTAATTTTGGGCCGATATGCACCAAAATCTATTCAGCTCTTAATCTCACTGGACCAAAACTAGATGTGAAATTTGGTTTTGATATTCACACTAGTTTTTGAGCTAGCTCGCCCATAAAAATTTGGTAAATCATCAGAATAACAGACATTTTGACCAAAACAATTATTATTTCGAAAAATATAATTTTTTCGATGTTCAATTATTAGGCCTTTTTTGTAGAGCGAAATGCCATGGTTTCGCTCCATTTTTTTAATCAAAATAGTTTAAGCCGTTTTTGAGATATTTTGAAAACAAGAAGCTTTTTTCATGCACGATTTTAAAATACTTGTAATCCTGAAAGGGAATAATATTTGAAATCTATAATTTTTTCATTTATATTTAGAAAATAATATGCACTTTGTAAAGTTATTATTTTGCCGAAAGTAACAGAGTTGTTGATTCATGAAGAGAAACAAATTGGTTGTCCTCTGCTCAGAGCAAATAATAGTGCGTAACATTCTGCATGTTTATTTCCATCAAGCAGAGGACAACCATGCAATGGTCTTGTTGATTCGAAATCAAACAATTAAATATCTATATTTTTATTTAGAATTTTGTATATATTAATATATAAATTATTAATTAGTAAAACAAGGGATCCTGATGAGTTCCGGATAGAGTAGGCATGATTGACCAGCAGTGACAGCAATTAAAAGCCTAATCGCAGGGGAACGGCCGCCCAGTACAGAGTACAGAGTTCAGAGAGAGACAAAGAACAAGCAGTCGAGTCTTCGCTGAGAGGGCACACAGAAAGGAGTCTTCACTGAGACAGCACACAGAAAGAGTCTCCGCTGAGAGAGAAAGAAAACAATATATATTACACTTTCCTACAAATTCTACATACATACATTTTCATTCGTCATCGGGCGGCCTGCGTTACAGACGGCGGCGACTTCATTTTTGATATACATCCAGCCACTGAGGGAAAGTACTGGCGCAAGAAGCGCACACCGCTAAGTATATATATAACCACATATATTGAGCACTGCGAAGCACACCTTCGGATTTGGTCCTCAAGCCTGACGTATATATATTTTACCGACGCCAGCCGTACTTCCACATCGGGACATCTGTATCAAAATACCACGTCGACAGTGTTCGTAGTGTAGCGCCCGCATACACACACACACACACACACAAGCCTCTCCACGGCAGCTGGGAAACCAAAAGAAGACGCCTCTCTATCTCGTCTCTCTCATTGTAACGCTACAAGAATAAAATCTCATTCGCTCTGTCAATTGTGGTCAGTATAATTATTTCTAGAGTAAGTACCAGGAAGTCCGCATCCTTACATACTCCACCATCACATAAACGTTTCATTCTCCATTATAGAGACGCCGAACTTGGATCAGCCACTGAGATACACGCTCAAACCCCATCAAAATGTCGAAGCAGATATAAATTAATAACCTAATAATAAAGAAACCTTAACGTAAATTTAAATAAAGCCCAATTTTAAGATTACATAGCCCCCCCCCCTCTCGCCCCTTTTTCATCCCACCCCCTCGCGTCACTTTGTTTCTATTTATTAATTGTATTTAATAATTATTAAATTATTATATTACTTATTCTTAGAGACAATAATATCGAAAAATTAGCCTTGTATTTTCAGTCGAATATAAATATTTCAAATTTCAAATATAAAATATTATTATTTGCATAAATTTTCATTATAAATTTAAATAAGAATTTTTATTTGAGTTTTCGAAATTGATTATTATCATTAATAGGAATGTGTATTGTATGTAAAAACAAATGCAAATATAATTTTTATATATGATTATGTCTCGATAGTTAATTTTACACAGAGACATAGACAGCTGTTTAGCAAAAACAGGGGGCACCACGAGAAGGCAGCTGTCACCACCCCCACATGGATAGATAAATAAATAATAATTAAATGGAGATAATTAATATAAGTTTGATCGCAAATTACTAGTATTTGTAGAGTGATAATTTTGAAATTTTGAATATTTTCTTTATTTTATAAAACACTCAGAAATACAATTTGAATTTTGAAAGACGAAAATAATGAAAATTTCAAGGTTAGACGTGTTTTGAAACAAATAGGAGACATGGTATTTCGTAACAAAATACGTCTAATACACTTGAAATAAGTAATTGTTAAAAGACCTTGTCCGAAACAAATACAATGTCTCCAATACTGCATTTGTATCGAATCAAAGTCTTAAACATTGGATATTTTGGTAAAAATATTTGTATTTAAAAAACGTAGATCTGAGTGTATACAAAGTAGTTAAGTATGAGAGAAAGTTCGATATTGATCTCATTAAGTAGATCAAAAACAGAAAAAATATATTGAAGTTTAGAGGGGAATATTCAAATAAAGGGATTATTTTTAAAAGTGAATAACTATTTAATTATTTATTCTTGAATGCTATTTAAAAAAAAAAAAAAAAAAAAAATTGAAATTGAATTATCTATCCATGTGAAATAATTTTATTAAACTGAAAATATAAAAGCGAAATCGTTTCAAACGAATATCTCAAATTAAATTTAGAAAAATATGAAAATATTAAGAAAATTGCATTTTTAGATAATTTTTAATTTTAATTTATTTATTTATTTCTACTTAATTTAAATGTTAGTATTAGTAGGACGAGCACCTACCTGAAAAAAGATAAAACAATATTATTAGTAAAATAATATAGTGAATTTAAAGTATTTCTTATTTATACAAATATTCGCAATAAAATTTTATTTAATATATTATATCTATTTTAGTTGATCTTTTAAGAAAATTTTGAAAAAATTTAGACTATTTATTAATTATTTCACTATAAGAATCCAAAATTAAATAGAAATTTTACCTTAACAGCCAACGTCTCGTGCCTGGATCTGGATTACTCTGACCCCACAGGTACACATTTACACTCGCGCACAAGTAAAAATATACTCGCGATTCAATACGAGAGGGGAAAGACGAAAGAGTAGGTAAAATGGTACAAGAGGAAAAAATTAAAGGATTTGATTTTCTATAAAATAAGAAAATCAAATACTTAATCTGAATGTTAATATTAGTAGGACGAGCACCTACCTAAAAAAAGAAAAAATATATTATTAGTAAAATAATATAATGAATTTAAAAGTATTTTTATACAAATATTAGCGATGAATTTATATTTAATATATTATCTATTTTTTTTTTGAAAGACTCGAAAAAAATACTTGAAAATTTTAGAATATGTCTTAATTATTGAATTATAAGAATTGAGTAATATAAAGATATATTACCTTAACAGCCAACGTCTCGCGCCTGGACCTGGATTACTCTGACCCCACAGGTACATTTAAACTCGCGCACAATTAAAAATATACTCGCGATTCGATTCGAGAGGGGAAAGACGAAAAGGTAGGAAATTAAGGGTAAAATGGATACAGGATGAAAAAGATAAAGGATTTGATTTTCCAGAAAATAAGAAAATCAAATACTTAATCTAAATGTTAGTATTAGTAGGACGAGCACCTACCTGAAAAAAGAAAAAATATTATTAGTAAAATAATATAATGAATTTAAAAGTATTTTTTATACAAATATTTGCGAATGAATTTATATTTAATATCATTATCTATTTTTGTTGTTGTTTTTGAAAAACTCGAAAAAAATACTTGAAAATTTTAGAATATGTCTTAATTATTGAATTATAAGAATTGAGTAATATGAAGATATATTACCTTAACAGCCAACGTCTCGCGCCTGGACCTGGATTACTCTGACCCCACAGGTACACATTTAAACTCGCGCACAATTAAAAATATACTCGCGATTCGATTCGTGAGGGGAAAGACGAAAGAGTAGGAAATTATAGGTAAAATGGATAAAGGATGAAAAAGATTAAGGATTTGATTTGCCAGAAAATAGGAAAATCAAATACTTAATCTAAATGTTAGTATTAGTAGGACGAGCACCTACCTGAAAAAAGAAAAAAATATTATTAGTAAAACAATATAATGAATTAAAAGTATTGTTTATACAAATATTCGCAATGAATTTATATTTAATATATTATCAATTTTATTTGGTATTTTTTTTGAAAAACTCGAAAAAAGTACTTGAAAAATTTAGAATATGTCTTACTTATTTAATTATAAGAAAAGAGTAATATAAAGATATATTACCTTAACAGCCAACGTCTCGCGCCCGGACCTGGATTACTCTGACCCCACAGGAACACATTTACACTCGCGCACAAGTAAAAATAAACTCACTATTTGATTCGAGGAGGGAAAGACGAAAGAGAAGGAAATTAAAGGTAAATTGGATACAGGATGAAAAAGATAAAGAATTTGATTTTCCAGAAAATGATAAAATCAAATACTTAATCTAAATGTTATATTAGTAGGACGAGCACCTACCTGAAAAAAGAAAAAATATATTATTAGTAAAATAATATAATAATTTAAAAGTATTTTTTATACAAATATTCTCATTGAAATTAAATTTAATATATTATCTATTTTATTTGGCATTTTTTTTGAATAACTCGAAAAAAGTACTTGAAAAATTTAGAATATGTCTTACTTATTAAATTATATTAATAGAGTATTATAATGATATATTACCTTAACAGCCAACGTCTCACGCCTGGACCTGAATTACTCTGACCCCACAGGTACACATTTACACTCGCGCACAAGTAAAACAAAAAAACTCGCGAAACATTTCAATTTCGAAGGAATAAGCACTTGTAAAAAGGACGGATTAATTAGGGATAGGACATGATTCTCTTGATAAAAGAACCATGAGCTCACGTGGGCAGGGAGGCCAGCCCCTGAAGTAGGTCTGTATATCTTTATCTTTAAGTACAAAGAAGTACACACCTACCCGTTACCCAAATATTAATATTTTATTCACGATCTCAAATGAATTTAAAAAAAACAACGTTTTATCCTGGAATGGAATCATTTTTGAAATCTCTATTTTTTTTTAATATATTCACTTTTACTACAAACCCACATTTACACACACACACAAGATTTCTAATTACTTAAAAGTATAATAAGTTGAAAGAAAGAAAATTATTTTTAATGTTTTCTGTAAAACTATGCATATATTTATTATAAGGGATAAAGTGTTGTTTATTAGTGAGGGTTATAGTCACCTAAGAGAGTGGATGAAGGTCGTGAGACCTTATTGTAATATTCCCAGTCGATGTTTCATCCACCACTGTCTGAGACCCACTGGTCAATCTCCCTATCACTCCCTCCTTATATACCCTCACTGTCCCCTCCCCTCCATTGTCCCTATCTACCCTCCCTTATTTTCCCCCTCCCATCGTCCCTATCCACCATACCCTTATTTCCCCCTCCCATTGTCCCTATCTACTCTCAGTCTCCCTGTCCTTTCCCTTCTTATATACCCCTCGAGACCAATTAGTGCAATCTATTCTTAGCTTATCTTCCGAGATAATCTTAATCGGCTTAGAATAGTACGTCATACTATTTTCAATTATCACTTTTAATTATTTAAACGAAAAATAATATACAAGGTTACATTCCAGCAATTCAAAAGAAGTATAGCAATTTAAATTATTTACAATTGCAAAAAGTAAAGGGCCATATGTAGATTTTTTTACATAATATTGTTCTATTCTTAATTTTAATTTTAAAATAATGTTTTATTTTTTTTTGTTAGTTTTTTTACATTTCATAATTAAATATGAGGCTTGTCATCTCCTGTAGATGTTGAATTTTATTTTTAAACATGTATTATCTATTATAGCGCCTGTAGGATAGACATTCAGCTCGTTTAACCTGTTCGTTAATTAATCTACCCCGACAAACGTGAAATCCACAAACCCTTAATAATTTTAATTTCCAATTTATTTGAGAATTTCGTTTTTGATTATTTGAAATAATTAGAAATTTCTTAAATATTTTTCAAGTTTGATTTTTTGTCTGTTTGTGTTTTTAGTGCCTGTGAGTTTGATTTACGACATCCACAATAAGACAAGAATAAATGCTATAAGAAAGTTTGTTTTGAAATAAATAATCCCTCCTAAAGCCCTATTCGACAAAAAAAACATGCGGTTGTAAAAAGCAGCACCAGTTCTCTGGCAAATTGTACAAGAATCGAATCAAAATTTTGGCCAAATCGTTTATCCCTATGACCGCTAGTGCATGGAAAAGTTTCCTGTCACCGTCTTGCCCGCGGCCTATAACCTTAAGATTAAGGTGGGCCACTCTTGGCCTTTAGGTGCTAGCACCTTCTTTAAATTTAAATTTGTAGAGAAAATCTCATATTAGAACTTGGAATAAGAATAGAAAAAAAAATGCTAAAGTTCCTCCTGAAACTAAAAGTTCACTTTTTATGAATCAGATCGGTTTCTTGGCCCTTCAGGAGTATATGTTTCAAATTTCAAATCAATCGGTTAAGTCGTTTAACCTACAGGTCGGTGAACATAGAGATATAAAATTCCAAAACTATTAGATTGATACTTTTATTTTATATTGTATTTCTTATTGTTTCTTTTTTCGTTTTTTTATTTAATTCTTATAATGACTCTTCGTTTGTATATGCTATACGCTAAATAAATAATAAGTAGGAACTCCCGAGCTGCTACAAATTCCAGGACTTTGTGGAATATGTCATATTTATTTCCTCTAATTAAAATTGAAATTAAATTTCGGCCTCAAATCCGCATTTATCAAAAAAATCAATTGAACTGTTACAAATCTTTGACATAGTCTGGTGGTGGTGTCATTGTTGGTAAATTAATTTTACCTTTGCGACAGAAACTCAAAAATTCGCCATCTTGGGTTTTTTAATTCCAAAATACTTTACTTTACAATGTTTTGCATATCCATTTTCTCGAAATAATGAGGTTCTACTATTTTTACCTGTTTAATAATAAATTGCGGATATATTTTATAAATTGTATTATAATTTATTAAACTGTTTGTGGGATTTAAAAAGATTAAATTTAATTAAAATCCAATTAGTGTTTTCTTATTAGAACTTGGAATAATAATAGAAGAAAAAAATGCTAAAGTTCCTCCTGGAACTAAAAGTTCACTTTTTATGAATCACACCGGTTACTTGACTCTTCAGGATTCTATGTTTCAAATTTCAATTCAATCGGTTAAGCCGTTTAACCCGGAGGTCGGTGAACATAGAGATATAGAATCCCAAAACTGTTATATATTCATATTTTTATTTTATATTGTATTTATTTTTTATTTTATTTTTCGTTTTTGTATTGAATTGTTATAATGACTTATCTTGAGTCTATGCTATACGATAAATAAATAAATAATAGTTATACAGAACTCTCGAGCTGCCTTGCAATTAAAATTTAAATAATGTGACAAATCAGAATTTTCAAAAAATTTAATTTTAACACTTATCTCGATAAAAGTGTGAACTTAAAAAATCGTTAAATCCCTCGGTCGTAGACTTCATCCAAAGCAGTTGCAAACGACTCCAAAAATAGCTGTCAACGTCCTGCATTCCGATGAGTTTTTCTCATTAAAAATGTAGATAGCTTTAGCCGGAATTGTCCTTTCATAAATTATTCAATCATCCAAGCATCATAAAAATCTCCAATTTAAACAAAGCTTGACTGGGATTTTTTGAGACCCAACAATATGTAACACCTATAAGTCAAGAATAACGTTACTACACTGAAAAAAAAGCAATTTCTTTATAATAAATATATTGATAGAGTTGAGCATTTTTAATGAGCTCTTATATTCCAAAGATATTTTATTAATAATCAAGATATATCGAAATCATTCCAAATATGACCAAATTTTTAGGTATTTAATCCAAATATATCTACTCTTATTAAACGAGCAAAAATTGTATATTTATATATTTGTATCTTGATTCTATTTTGAAAACGGCTTTACCGATTTTGAATTCGATCTGTCACGGTCTCATCTTCGACAAAATTGTTTTTGATGGGTTTTTTCGTAATCAAATTAATTATTCTCAGGAAGACAAATCCCATTCTTAGTGTTTTAAAAAAAGGTTTCCTATTGTGCTCAGGCAGACAAGGGGTCGGGTAAATCCTTTATTCTCAAAGGCCTTGAAGAAGTATTGTGATTGTGGATTTTAACATATTTTGTTGTCGCTAAACGTTAGAAATATTAATAAACGTTTTATAATTGTTTTTATAATGAACTTTATTTATTTAATAGAATAAAAAATAATCAAGAGCAGGTCTCAATTTTCTGAAAAAACAACACATTTTGATAGGTTTTATTTATTAACATTTGGATGAATAAAAATGAATCATATGGTTGAATCAAAACAGGTGCAGGAGGTGGGGTGCAGTGGTGGGTGATCAGGGGGTAGGAGGTGGGGGAGGGGGGGGGGGGGGGTACAATGGGCGAATATTATATATTTTTGTATTTTTTTTAATTTTAAAACGGCTCTCAAATAAAAATCGACCTTTTTATCAGAATTTTAAATTAATTTAAAAATAATATTAAAATAAAGCTTTTAACTGAAGGAAGAAGTTACGGAGCATCGCTCGGTGCCTCCAGGTACTTATAGTATATACTTGAGTGATCTATTTTATTCTCTTAGATATCTCTTAATATCAAATAAATATCTTGTTTACTTCTAGTAAAACCTCTTATTATATCTAAACGAAGGTTTTTTTATCATAAAACCACTTAGATTTTTCTGCAAATAATGATATCTTAATAATTAATATATTTAAAGAAAAAATTAACAAAAATTTTGTTTACATTATTAAATGTTTTTTTTTTTTTATTACTAAAACCCATTATAAGATTATAAGAAATATTAATATATATTAAAATTAGATTAGCTTATACCTTATATCAAATATAATAATTAATTCAAATTTTTATCTGATTAATTCAACCAAATGAATAATTAAATTAAATATTTATATAATTCATTTGATTGAATTATAGTAGATTCTACATCAAATGAATATACTCATCTTCTACTCAGGAATACATACCTTAATTTATTATAAATAAAAAAATTCAAGTTTATATCATTTTTGTCGTAATTACGTATTATTCCATTTAAATACTCAACTATTAAATTTAACTATTCCACTATTTTACTCAAATAACAATATTTTCATAATTTACTTATTGGTGCTTGGTTCAAATACCGGCATCTTAACTATTAATATATATCTAAAGTTGCTCGAAAAATATGAGAATACTTAAAATACGTATATCATTTATTCATATTGAACAGAGATCAATTTTGCAATAATTAACTTCACCATTTATTGATATCAAATATAATTTCTTAACTATAAATATATCGTTTTTTCAGTGTAGATAAATAATTGACTATCACTATATAAACTACCCCTCTCCAATACACTCGCGCTGGTTCAAGTGGGATCTTTAAATGCCTTAAAAGCCTCCAATTGAACGCGAGCTGTTCTTCTTTAATATTTTTATATCTCTAGTACATTAATAATTCCAATTGCATCACTTGATAACGATTCTGAAAAATTCAAATATTCAATGCATGTTTTAACCAAGAATGTTCTATTCAGTAGATAATTTATATTTTTTTATACAATATATATGTATATATGTCTAATTTTACTTTTAATATTTTATTCATCAATACTGGGGAATATTTACTCTGCTATTATATATTTAACTTTTAATTCAATACAGTTAGTTACAATTGATTTTGTTCAAAAATGGGGGGTTGGAGGCCGAAATCTAATTTCAATTTTAATTGCAGGAAATAAATATGACATATTTGTCGAGACTATTAATGATTGGGGATATTTTCAATGAAAGTCCTGGAATTTGTAGCAGCTCGAAGGTACGCTACCTATTATTTATTTAGCGTATAGCATACACACAAGAAGAGTAATTATAACAATTCAATTCAAAAACGAATAAGGGATAAAAAAGAAATTCAATATAAAATAAAAGTATCATTGTTTTGGGATTCTATATCTCTATGTTCACCGACCTCCAGGTTAAACGGTTTAACTGATTGATTTGAAATTTGAAACATAGACTTCTGAGGGGTCAAGTAACCGGTGAAATTCATAAAAAGTGAACTTTTATTCCCATGGGGAACTTTACCATTTTTTTCTATTCTTATCCCAAGTTCTAATAAGAAAACTCTAAATTGAAAGTTATTGTGCCGAGAGTAGCAGAATTTTTATATATTGAAGGAGACAATAAAAAAGTGATCTTCTTTAAATTTAGAATAACAAGACCGCGAAATAAAATAAACTTTATTCAATTAATCTCCAACTATTCCTCACAAACCTTTTGATTTCTTAATTATATTACCTATCCAAAATTAATTATTTTTTCCAACCTGGCCTAATACCATCATCATGGTTTACACAACATTAAATCATAAATAAATCATAAATTTAAACAATATACTAGTAATAGTTTTGGGATTCTATATCTCTATGTTCACCGAACTCCAGGTTAAACAGCTTAACTGATTGAATTGAAATTTGGAACATATACTACTGAGGGGTCAAGTAACCGGTGTGATTCATAAAAAAATGAACTTTTATTCCAAGGAGGAACTTTAGTAATGTTTTATCTATTCTTATGCCAAGTTCTAATAAGAAAATTCTAATTGGATTTTAATTAAATTTAATCTTTTTAAAGCCCACAAACAGTTTAATAATTTATAATACAATTTATAAAATATATCCGAAATTTCTAATTACAACAAATAAAATATAGTAGAACCTCATTATCTCGGGAAAATGGATGAAATAAACAAACATTGTAAAGCAAAGTATTTTGCAACTGAAAAAACCCAAGATGGCGAATTTTCCAGTTGCTGTCACAAAGGTAAAATTTATTTACCAACAATGACACCACCGCCAGAGTATGTCAAAAATCTGTAACAGTTATACAATTGATTTTCTTCAAAAATTGAGGTTTGATTCCAAAATTTAATTTTAATTTTAATTACAGAAAATAAATATGACATATTGTCTGAACTATTAATGATTGGGAATATTTTCAATGAAAGTTAAATAAAAAATAAAACCGCCAAGTCCTGAAATTCGTAGCAGCTCGAGAGTTCCCTACCTAGTATTTATATGGCGTTTACCATACACACACGAGTAATTGTAACAATTCAATACATAAACGAAAAAGGGGAAAAAAATTCAATATAAAATAAAAGTATCAATGTTTTGGGATTCTATATCTCTATGTTCACCGACCTCCAGGCTAAAAGGTTTAACCAATTGACTTGAAATTTGAAACATAGACTCCTGAGGGGTCAAGTTACCTGTGGGGTTCATAAAAAGTAAACTTTTACTCCCAGGAGGAACTTTAGCATTGTTTATTCTATTCTTATTCCAAGTTCTAACAAGAAAACTCTAATTGGGTTTTAATTAAATTTAATCTTTTTAAAGCCCACAAACAGTTTAATAATTGAAGGGTTTGCTGCAAAAAGGAGGTAGCTGCATCCTATTGATGTTGGGAGATATTAACACTATCTTGTGCAAAAAAAGCTTTTGTTTTGTACAAGAAGGATGTAGCTCCAATCGTTATTTCAAACGTTACGCAACAGATGGAGCTGCCCGTCGTTTTGAATTTATTAAACGTTTTTTGTTTCCCCAAAACTGAAAATATTAGAGCTACCTCCTTTTTGCAGCAAACCCTTCAATTTAGAATACAAATTTATAAAATATATCCGAAATTTCTTATTAAAACAAGTAAAATATATTAGAACTTCATTATCTCTGGAAAATGGATGAAATATGGAAACATTCAAATCCAAAGTATTTTGCAACTGAAAAAACCCAAAATGGCGAATTTTCGAGTTGCTGTTACAAAGTTAAAATTAATTTACCAACAATAACACCGCCACCAAAGTATGTCAACATTTGTACTTGAAAAAATACTTAGGATTCAAAAAATTATAAAGAGAACAGTATAATAATGTTTGGGCTTTGGAGGTATGGGAATGCGAAAAAAATGGAAACTCCGAAACTATTATATCGATATGTGACCTGCGGGTACTGGCTAAAGCTTGTAAATTATATAGGACGGAAACCCGATCAAAGGCTAATGTCAAGTCCGTTTATGTATCGATCACGCTTGGAGTTGCCAGCATGAAATCGTCGTTTCATCTGTTGTAATCTTCCTTTATGTATTGAATGGTCTACCGCGTCTAACCACAATCGCATTTTGGGTTGGGTAGAACGCTCTACTTATGCAAAGAATCCACACATCTGCCGTGTTCCGTTGGTCTGTGTTGAGACATGACCATATTAATATAACTATAAATTAAACAAAAATTTGTATCCGTTAACCTGCCAATGGATTACAGTAGAGTTTTTTATCTACTCTTATTAAACGAGCAAAAATTGTATATTTATTTATTTATATATATATTTATTTGTTTGTATATATATTTGTACCTTGGTTCTGTTTTGAAAACGACTCTACCGATTTTGATGAAATTCACTGATTAGGGGGTTTTTGGGGTGACAATTCGATCTGTCACGGTCTCATCTTCGACAAAATTGTTTTTGATGGATTTTTTCATAATCAAATTAATTATTCTCAGGTAGACAAATCCCATTCTTAGGGTTTTAAAAAGGTTACTCTTTTCCTTTTGTACCCAGGCAGACAATGGGTCGGGTTAATCTTTTATTCTCAAAGGCCTTGAAGAAGTATTGTGATTATGGCTTTTAACATAATAAAAAATAATCAAGAATTTATTTAAAAATATATTTCGCATAAGCAGTTCTCAATTTTCTGAAAAAAACAACACATTTTGATAGGTTTTATTTATTAACAATTGGATGAATAAAAATGAATCATATGGTTGAATCAAAACAGGTGCAGCAGGCGGGGTGCAGTGGTGGGGGATCCGGGGATAGGGCGAGGTTTCGGGGGTGGGGTCGAGCGGGGTGGAGGTGGGGGGGGGGGGTACAGTGGCCAAATATTATATATTTTTGTATTTTTTTTTAATTTGAAAACGGCTCTCAAATAAAAATCGACCTTTTTATCTGAATTTTAAATTAAAAATAATATTAAAATAAAGCTTTTAACTGAAGGAAGAAGTTACCGAGCATCGCTCGGTGCCTCCAGGAACTACTGATTATGATGCAATTTCCCGATTTTTTACAATAGGTCATAGTTTTGAGATATTATCAGTCAAAATGACGAAAAATGCCATTTTGACCTTATTTTTGAGTCCCAATAAATATTAAACAGCAATATTAGAAATTAAAATATTTTATTGGGGTAATAGAAAACGGGAATCGGATTAGCCGAGAGCTTAAAGACACTAGCCTTCTAAGCAGGAGTCCCGGATTCGAGTCCGAGTCCCTGCATTGATATTTGACCGGCTATAATCTGATTCCTAGTCACCAATCCGTCTGGCAAGCGTGGTGACTTAATGCCAACCCCCTTCCATTTGATGGAAGAGGCCTATATTCAGCAGTGGAGTGTCGCTAGCGACAGGCTGATGATGATAGAAAACAGCTTCCTCTTTGATTTTCAAATTACCATCTTGTTTTTAGCTCAATCACAACTCGAGTTATAACTAAAAAATGAACACCATATATTATTATCCTTTATAATCACGTAGTTTTAGTTTTTAAGTTATCACTCGAGTTCTAATTGACCTAAAAACAAGCGGGAGTTTCCAGTCATGGAAAATGCTGGATGTCTATAAATTTATACATTTTAACAAAAATGTGGTCCAAATAAACGTTCAAGTCAAAATTTTTTTCTAGAGAATGAGAATAGAAATCAACTTTCTAGGATGAGTGGTTTTCACTTTACGAAGGAAAAACTGCGATTTTTTGCAAAAAATTCCAGTTTTTGAAAACTTCAACTTCATTGCGGCACAAATTACCACTATCCGATTAAGATGAAACTTTGTTTAAATTGTATCAAATTTAATCTAGTTTAAAATAATATAGAGTAGTCTTTGAGAAAACGTGCTCTTTCAAAAAGGGAAAAAATCAAAAAAGGGCGAGTTTTTGGGATTTGCGGAAACAGAAAAAATACGCTAATTTTCAACTAACAGTTGAGCCCGAGCGGTTTATCAAAGAAAAAAAACATAAATTATGAAATTTATAGGAAATTTCATAAACTTTCTTTTTGAATAAGAAGGTTATTTACGAAAAGTTGATAGTTTTTGAGTTATAAGCAAAAAACCGCCAAAAAATGATAATTTTTACATTTCTTTTCATTTTTGACAATGTTCTGTCACGAAATTTTGTTAGCAAACCTCAGATTCGGATGTAGCACACCCAAAAACTTAAAGGGTCGAAGAAATTACAACTACCTCAAAACTTTCCGGGTAAAAACACAATTTAACTGGACTATTTGTTTTAATTAAAAAAATCCCACTATGGATTGACCCCCCTCCCCCCATGAAAATTCTCTGGCTACGCCACTGTGTGGAAATAAATAAGAATCAGCTATTTTTGAGCCCGAAACATTTTCATTGTTGGTTAGTGTATTTATTAATATTTATTGAAAAGTTGCAGCTATGACGTATGTAACAAAGCCTCAAATCCTGTATTTTATCAAAAAATTTCTGAGAGGGAATTTCGGTGAATCGGATTTGTATTATCCTTTCGCTTTATCTCAATTTCCCCCTTGTATACTATATATATTCATCTAGATTAATTTGTAACAACGCTTAGAGAAATTTCTCTAAAAAAATTACCCTCTTGCCTAGAATCGAACTCTTGAACTCTTGAACTATGGTCATCAGCTCTAACCACTAGACCAATGTCACATTAATATTTATATCTTGATTTCTTTTACTAAAACTATATATTTTTGATTTAGACTTTGTGTCTAGATAATATTGTATTCATTTGAACTCGAATGAAAATGAAAAAACACCAATAGATTTTAAATTAAGAAACATTAAATATATATTAATTAACGAGGCAAATTTGAAATATAATTCTCAGCTCGGATTTTAAACTGATGGCTCCAATCGATTTTCATTAACCAGGCAAATTTGAAATATATATATTCGAATTTTGAAATGAAAAACTCCAATTCATTTTAAATTAAGAAACATTAAATATATTGATAATTGTTCCCTCCCCCCCCCCCTCGCCACTCAAAAATTAAAGATGCGAAACTTTTAAGAGACGATGTATTTTCGGTAGTTTACGGGTATACATTTGGAGTGTGGTTTTTTAAGAGGAATAAAATTTTTGGACCGAGACGCTGCCCGCCAGGGCACCAGCCCGGAGGGCCGAGCTTCGAGGGCGTGCCGAAGGCACGCACGAAAAGCTCGTACATAAATATTAATCCTGTCTCTTGTATCAATATTTAAAAAATATTGTCTTTTATGATATAAAAGTCATTAAAACCGCGGGCTTAATGAATAAAATGGTAGCCATTTATAATAATAATAATCTTTTAATCTCCAACGACATTTTTTTCGTTTAGTGCTGGTGTGTCGAGTCAGCCGCCCTACCATAGGAGACATCGCCCATCGAGCTGACCCTGCCCCCCCAAAAAAGGTACATTCATCATTTCCTCTTGTTAGATAGAACTTTTTCTTCTTCTTCTTCTTCTTTTAGCAAGCGTTTTGTTAATAGATAGATGCTGGGACAAGCAAGATGTGCCAAAAAGAACAAAAAAAAAAAAAAAGAAATCAGAACGCAAAGGAAAACAATAATTAGATAACTTTGCAGCTTTTTGAAACCGATTTAGAGATTTTTGTGAGTGATTGGTGTTAAAATATTAGTATTAAATTAGTTGATTGAGGTTCTTGGTATGTTTCAATTAATAGATGAAAAAAATAATAAATTGAAACTTGAAAATAAATTGGTACTAAAATAGTCATTTTAGTTTTTAATCGAATATTACTTACTTTTCTTAAAATGGCGAATGAAAAATTAATATTTAATATACACTACGGTGCGAAAAAATCGATCCACTAATAAAAACTTTATTAAATAGCAAATTATTTTTAAAATTGTTATAAATAACCATTTAATTTGTTCTATTAACTCTTAAACTATCATATCAATAAATTGTTGATAATTTGTGAATTTTATAAAAAAAAATAATAAAAAGTAAAATTAAATTAAAAGATACAATTACATATTATCGTACTTTTTCAATTTCACTTTACATTTAAATAAAGTTTTAATAAAAGATCAAATTCCATTTGAAATATCAATAAAATCAATAATTTTGAATTAATGAATCATTGATAGAAAGATAAAATATACAAAATGGATATTTCTCAAGTTCAACCAGTTCAAATTGTGTATATATCTAATTAATCAAGGGCTAAGTCAACAACAAGTGGCAATTTAATGATTGGTTACTTGTAAAAATTTAAAAATAATTTACTATTCAATAATTAGTAGCTCGATTTTTTTTCACCCCAGTGTATTTTAGAATTAAAAAAAAAAAAAATAATTTGCTATTTAAAAAAGTTTTTATTAGTGGGTCGGTTTTTTGCACCGCAGTCTAGTTCCGGAGATATTAAATTCGAAAGATAGTTTTTGAGGCTCTTATACATTGCACTATACGGGATATCGGAAATTTAATACACATATTTAATTATAATTTTGAAATTCTTTTTAACATTGGTATAAAAAACTAAACCAACATTAAACAATAACTAATACATATTGTTAGAGTGTGATGAAACTGTACTACAAGCCGACATCAGTTTCTATGTTCCTCGGAGACAATAATCGGTTATCCAATAGACACTGTTTACCAGTATCGTTCTGACACAAATTTCTGATGTCAAACTGATGTTGTTTTCAAGTACCGTTAGGCCATCAAAATGACCAGATCATGTCGACATCAGATTCTATGTTCTCCCGAGACAATAATCGGTTACCCAATAGACACTGTTTGTCAGTATCATTCTGACGCAAATTTCTGATATCAAACTGATCCTTTTTTCAAATCTCGTTACGTCACATTCTTATTATATCTGTTAGGGCTCTCTTGTGCTGAGTGCTGTGTGGCGCTTTGTGCCGCGCCCCCCATCAAGTCGATGGGGTCCTAACAATCTGTTGAGTGCAGAGTTGTAGGTTGCGTGGTCAGATGGGGTGTATGCAGGGGAGGGGCTGCTGGATGGCGGTGGCCCCTCCAGATCCGAATCCATTCGAATCGGTTCGCTTCCCCAGTCGAAATCGAGTCGCTTCAATTATAGCATGGCTGATAATATTTCACTCATGCTGAAACGACGCAACGATCCGACTGAGTCATCTAGCGGCCGTGTCTCAAGGCTCGTCGCCATAAGCGAGAGCGGGCCGCTACAAACATTATCACAAAAAAAGGGGGGGGGGGCGGAGTCAAAAATGAAAACTCTAGCCCTTTCGACAAAACTCAACCAAATTTTGTATACATAGTTTGGTCAAAGGGGCTAGAATTTTCATTTTTGACCCTCCCCCATTTTGGGTGGTTAGTTTTTGCATTTCTAGTCTTTTTGGGGACCACAGAATATGTAAACAAAATTTGTTTGAATTTGACCGAAAGGGCTAGAATTTAAATTTTAACCCCCCCCCCCCACCCCACCCATTTTTTGTCTGATAATGTTTAAAACAACACTCCATTAAATTCGAATCAAATTTCGTTTAATCCTAATTTATTATTTTATTTATTTTTTGAAAAACTAATTAAATTTCATATTTATCAAAACTTTGAGATTTTGGAGAGAGTTGACCTCATCCTTTCCAAGTTTTTTTTTTTGACTATGGTCTCGCTAAGTAGTTAGACATAATGTAATTAAAAAGCAAATTGAATAAATGGTACAAAAAGATGGTTTTACTAACGAGCGGTAATATATATTTGGATTAATTATTACTGTTGTAAATTATCCATTTCTTTTAGCATTCAAGGATAATAAAAATCTAATCATTTTTCAATTATAACTACCTAAAACAAAATAATCTAGGAATAAATGCAATATACAAATCTTCTCAAAGAAAAATTGTGTTTGAAATTAAAAACTAATCAACTGGTGTGTGGTCATCACATGACTTTCATATTAGTTTTTCCCTTATTTGAAATCCAATACCAATTCTTTAATAAAATTAATTCAATTTGTGTTTCCTCCAATAGTACAGCCATTTGGTAGTTTTACCTAGAAAGTTTTTCAGGAGTTTTAAAAATGGGTACTATTATAGATTTTGATGTTCTCTTTCCGAATTTTAACTTTGCCACCTCGTATCTTTGCCGTTGGCGCCGCCATATTGGAAAAATAGTTCTAGTAAACCTTCAAGTAAATAAAATTTCCTAGAGAATGAGATAGAAATCAAGTTTCTACGATAAGTGGTTTTCATTTTATGAAGGAAAAACTGCGATTTTAAAAAAAAACGAATCATTTCCTGTCATAGAAAATGCTGGATATCTATAAATATAAGAGTTTTAACAAAAAAGTAGTGCAAGTAAACGTTTAAGTCAACAAAATTTCCTAGAGAATGAGATAGAAATCAAGTTTTTAGGATGAGTGGTTTTCATTTTATGAAAAACTGCGATTTTTTGCAAAAAATGCAGTTTTTTCAAAAATTGAGCCTCATTGAGACCATTATCCAATTAATATGAAGCTTTGTCTGAAATGTATCAAATTTAATCTAGTTTAAAAATGTATAGAGTGGTCTTTTTCGAAAACGTGGTCTTTCATGGTCAAAATGGGAAAAAAATCGAAAAAAGTGCGAGTTTTTGGGATTTGCTGAAACAGAAAAAATACGCCAATTTTCAACTAGCGCTTGAGCCCGAACGGTTTAGTCGGAGAAAAAAAACCTATATGACGAAATTTGTATGAAATTTTATGAACTTTCATTTTTAATAGGACGGTTATCTACAAAAAGTTGATAGTTTTTGAGTTATAAGCAAAAAATCGTCAAAAAATGAGATTTTTTACATTATTGTTCATTTTTGGCAATGTTCCGTCACGAAAATTTATTAGCGAACCACAGATTCGAATTCATCACTCTAAAAACATAAAGGCTTGAAAAAGATTCTAACTACCCCAAAACTTTCCGGGTAAAAACATAATTTAACTGGACTATTTCTAACTTTTAAGGAGTTCGGTGTTGGTTCTTGGTGAAACATTTTAATATAATAATAAAACTTGAGTAAAATACGAGGTAGGTTTCACAAATTCAATGATTCATAGACTCCTCAGTATACCCATGAATACTATAAATTTCAATAAAGAGCTTAACATCATTCAGAATATAGCCCTGAATAATGGATATAACATTTCGACTATCAACAAAATTTATAATAAAATCAAACGTAAATTCACTATTTCACACTTACACTCATTAGAATCGGGAACTGAAAAAATATATAGAAGAATACCCTTCATTTCTAATCATCTGACATCTCCATTAGCTTATACCCTTAGATCATATGGAATCACTCCTGCTTTATACAACAACAACAATTTAGGCTCCCAATTAATTAACAATAAAATAGACAAAATTGATAAATTAGACAAATCAGGAGTGTATAAATTAACTTGTCAAGATTGTGATGCTTTTTATATAGGGCAGACAGGCCGCTCATTCAAAATACGTTACTCTGAGCATGTAAGAGCTCTTAATCATCTCAATAAATCCGATAACATTAATTTAGATTCGACCTCAGCCTTCGCAATTCACTTACATGAATCCAACCATTCAACCTCTAATAATAACCCTATCCCCATTCATTTCGAAAGAAAAGGCCTTAAATTGGATCTCTTAGAATCCACCGAAATTAAAATAGCCCTCTCTAATAATTCAAATATTTTAAATAATCAATTGGAAGTGTATAAAAATACAATTATTGATTATATATTATAATAAATTAACTAAACATTCCTTCCATTGTTCGCACATTGAATATACTAGGGTAATTGTACTCTCTCATGTACCTTTCCAGTTGTACCTTCTCAGGTACTTTCCCATTAGTTATTATAATAGCATGTATAGCTTCCTTTCAGCCTGTTCAAATCTCAATAGAAAATATTAATTCTTAGAACAACTTCTCCTCTTCCACCCTACTTTCCCCTCACCACATACATTTAAAAATTTTTTAAAAATTGTTACTTGTAAAACTATTTTTCCAATATATAATCAGTTTTCATAGACTACTGATGATGGGCTAAACCCCGAAATATATCGAATTCAAAACTCAATTTTGTTTTATTTCTTTTTTGTGAAACCTACCTCGTATCTTAATCAAGTTTTATTATTATGGACTATTTGTTTTAATAAAAACAAATTCCCACTAAATATTTTGCTTTGTGGATTGACCCACCCATGAAAGTTTTCTGGCTAGTCTACTTTGCACCCCATATTCTACAATACGAACTAATAATAATAATAAGTTTAAATTCAATTAAAACAATTTTCCAAGAAAGAGAGACCCTCTCTTATAGGAACCAAGTTGAATAATAACAGTAAAAAAATAATAATGATTTTCTAACAGTGTTTCTGACACATCTGCTTTTTTTGTACTCTCTTTTATATTTTTCTAAAGGGCATTTCAATTTACTTTTATATTATTATTATTTTACTTATTTTTTTCGCAAGTGTTTTAATGAATATTTTTCAATTTCATAACTGTCTAGTTATATTTGCAAAGGACTTAAAAAATATTCTACCCCTATTAATTATTATATCCAGCACTTGAAGATGAATGCGTTTTAAAAAGAAAAACCTCTCATCGTTGGAATTTCATTCGGATTGTTTTCTTTAGAGAAAGATTGCCTTTTTCTTTTTTTTTTTTTTTGCGAAAATGTGATCCGCCTTTGCTAATTTATATTTTTGTATATGTAAGGGTTAAAGAACAAAAACGCTGATTGAGCGAAAAAAAACGTCCACAACGCGTTGTGGATAACTCAAAAAGACCACAATATGAATAAGCCCAAAACTTTTTGCTGTTTATGTACCACTACTAGCCAATCCCGTGCTCTTTTGACAAATCTAACAACACTGTCCGAGCTTGAATATTTTTTGTCCTATATTACTATTTATTCATTTATTAACCTCATTTCTCTAATAATAATAAAAAAAGATTAATATTAGTAAAGTGTTGGACTGATACCGAAAATCCTTGTAGGTCCGGTATCAGATACTTATCGGATCGACATCGGCAAATTGTCTCCGGAACGATACCGTAAAGCAGGGTCAATTTAACATCATATAGCATCAGAACGAAACAGAAAAATTTTATCGGTTTGACGTCAGATAAGTGTGACAAAACAATACTGGAAAATAGTACTGGTCTGATATGTAGCGGCCCGCTCTCGCTCATGGCGACGAGCCTTGAGACACGGCCGCTAGATGACTCAGTCGGATCGTTGCGTCGTTTCTGCATGACTGAAATTTTATCAGCCATGCTATAATTGAAGCGACTCGATTTCGACTAGAGAAGCGAACCGATTCGAACATTCGGATCTGGAGGGGCCACCGCCATCCAGCAGCCCCTCCCCTGCATACACCCCATCTGACCACGCAACCTACAACTCTGCACTCAACAGATTGTTAGGACCCCATCGACTTGATGGGGGGCGCGGCACAAAGCGCCACACAGCACTCAGCACAAGAGAGCCCTAACAGATATAATAAGAATGTGACGTAACGAGATTTGAAAAAAGGATCAGTTTGATATCAGAAATTTGCGTCAGAATGATACTGACAAACAGTGTCTATTGGGTAACCGATTATTGTCTCGGGAGAACATAGAATCTGATGTCGACATGATCTGGTCATTTTGATGGCCTAACGGTACTTGAAAACAGCATCAGTTTGACATCAGAAATTTGTGTCAGAACGATACTGGTAAACAGTGTCTATTGGATAACCGATTATTGTCTCCGAGGAACATAGAATCTGATGTCGGCTTGTAGTACACTTTCATCACACTCTAACAATATGTATTAGTTATTGTTTAATGTTGGTTTAGTTTTTTATACCAATGTTAAAAAGAATATCAAAATTATAATTAAATATGTGTATTAACTTTCCGATATCCCATATAGTGCAATGTATAAGATCCTAAAAAACTATCTTTCGAATTTAATATCTCCGGAACTAAACTGCGGTGCAAAAAAACCGACCCACTAATAAAAACTTTTTTAAATAGCAAATTATTTTTAAAAATTTTACAAATAACCATATAATTTGTTCTATTAACTCTTAAACTAATATATTCAGTAAATTGAAGGGTTGGTTTTGTCACAAATATAATAAAACAATAATTTTAATAACTATTAGAATTATTTAATTGATAACTATACAGTTTCGGTCACCACTGGTCGACCATCCTCAGTAGTTATCTCGTTCAAGAACCGGAATTTGTCATTTCACATGAAACATTCATTCTTAAATCTTCAATATAGATACATCACACAATTCATTACAATCACACACACATACATATATATAGCAACAATTTATAAAAACGTTTATCATGTGAAATGACAAATTCCGGTTCTTGAACGAGATAACTACTGAGGATGGTCGACCAGTGGTGACCGAAACTGTATAGTTATCAATTAAATAATTCTAATAGTTATTAAAATTATTGTTTTATTATATTTGTGACAAAACCAACCCTTCAATTTAATGAAAAATTTAAATCAAGTCACTTAAGTTCTGGAAGAAATTTAATAAATATATTCAGTAAATATTGTTGTACAATAATTTTTGAAATATATAAAAAATAAGTAAAATTACTGGTCTGTTTGAACTTCAGAAATATCCATTTTGTATATTTTATCTTTCTATCAATGATTAATTAATTCAAAATGATTCATTTTATTGATATTTCAAATGGAATTTGATCTTTTATTAAAACTTTATTTCAATATAAACTGATATTGAGAAAGTATGATAATTTGTAATTGTATCTTTTAATTTAATTTTACTTATTTTTTTTTTTTATAAAATTCAAAACTTTTTAATAATATTGGAGTAATTTTTGGAGACGGACTGATAAGTGAATTAAGTGGATATGATGCTATTTAATAAGGTGACCAACTGTACTCATTTACTGAGTTTTGTACTCTTTTTTCGCAAACCGTACCTTTTTCAAATCCTGTGCTCTGAAAGTACTCATTTGTATAATTTTATACTCATTTGTATTGTATAATTGTATAAGTAAAAGATATTGTTATTAATGACAATTTCCCTTTGAAGAAATTCGAAGAGTAAATTTTTATTTAAAAGAAGAAATGGAACGATGAGAAAATAGAACTTGACAAAAGATGGGTAGAAATCTTTCGGCATTTTAGAGTAGAACATATCCCACATGAAAATTTAAAAGTTTTAATAGAAATTTCCGTATGTTGTCCAGGCACTAATGCTGCTGTTGAAAAGGTATTTTCACTAGGGAATGATTATTGGAGCAGTGAGAAGTCGCAACTTTCTGTAAAAACATTATCTGCCGTATTAACAGTCAAATTTAATATGCAAAATGAAAGTTGTTCGGATGTGGCTACATTATTAGACGAACATCCTCATTTAGCAAAAAAAAATCCACTCCGAAGAAAAATATGTTTTTAAAAGAAAAGAATGTTTTTATCGTTTTTTCTTCTTTTTTTCACCTATGAAATACTTGCAAAGTGTACACTTTTTGAACAAAAAATAGTTGGTCACCTTATATTTAATAAAGCTCTTCCGGACAAGATATGATTCGAATCTTCAAAAATGTCATGGAAAATGATGGATATCTATAAATATGAAAGTTTTATCAAAAAAGTGGTCCAAGTAAACGTTCAATTAAATAAAATTTCCTAGAGAATGAGATGGAAATCAAGTTTCTAGGATGAGTGGTTTTCATTTTATGAAGAAAAAACTGCGATTTTTTTGAAACAATGGATCACTTCCTGTCATGGAAAATGATGGATATCTATAAATCTAAGAGTTTTTACAAAAAGTGGCCCAAGTAACCGTTCAAGTAAATAAAATTTCCTAGAGAATGAGATGGAAATCAAGTTTCTAGGATGAGTGGTTTTCATTTTATGAAGAAAAAACTGCGATTTTTTTGAAACAATGGATCACTTCCTGTCATGGAAAATGATGGATATCTATAAATCTAAGAGTTTTTACAAAAAGTGGCCCAAGTAACCGTTCAAGTAAATAAAATTTCCTAGAGAAAGAGATGGAAATCAAGTTTCTAGGATGAGTGGTTTTCATTTTATGAAGGAAAAACTGCGATTTTTTGAAACAATGGATCACTTCCTGTCATGGAAAATGATGAATATCTATAAATCTAAGAGTTTTTACAAAAAGTGGCCCAAGTAACCGTTCAAGTAAATAAAATTTCCTAGAGAATGAGATGGAAATCAAGTTTCTAGGATGAGTGGTTTTCATTTTATGAAGAAAAAACTGCGATTTTTTTGAAACAATGGATCACTTCCTGTCATGGAAAATGCTGGATATCTATAAATCTAAGAATTTTAACAAAAAAGTAGTCTAATTAAACGTTCAAGCCAACAAAATTTCCTAGAGAATGAGATAAATATCAAGTTTCTAGGATGGGTGGTTTTTATTTTATGAAGGAAAAACTGCGATTTTTTATAATTCACAAATGTAATCAGTTAAAATTAAATGTCACGGGTTGGCGTAGATGTTTAATGGTTTGCGGCGCTCGTACGCCAAAACTATTGATTTTACGAAAAAAAAGCTTTTTACATAAATTGTAGGAAATTTTCTTTAGTTTCATTTTCTATATATATGTTTTTATCGTAAAATTAGTCGCAAAGGAAATATTGTCAAAAAACTACTTTTAGGCGCGATTTTTCCAATATGGCGGCGCAAACGGCAAAGATACGAGAAATTTGGATAGAGCACACCGAAATCTATAAAATTACCCATCTTCAAAACTCCCAGAAAATTTTCCAAGTACCAAATCACTGGACTATAATGCTAATCTGATATTTATCCAACGATATGATAAAAATACTTCTTCAAAAACGATTAGTACTTCAAAAAAATGCACTAGTACTTGGATAAAAACTTTCGATCGGACCTTTTTGTTTGTCTGTCTATTGAGGATACAAATTTATTTCCATTGGAATTTTCATTAAAAAAGTTTGAAACTTATTTATTAGCCAGTCAGTGCTGTATTTCTGGCTTTGGATTGAATGCAAATAAATGTATTTGAAAACAAATTCAATGTAATTTCATTGAAATAATAAATAAATAAATAAAGGGTTTGTTTAAAAGGATTTTTCTTATTTAATCGAGTAATCCTCAAGAGAGGCTTAGAATAGTAGTAAATCGTTAAATTGCTCTATTGTTCCTTAGAAATTAGTACAAAAATTTCAATACCTAGTAATAGTTTTGAGATTCTATATCTCTATGTTCACCGATCTCCAGATTGAACGGCTTAATCGATTGACTTGAAATTTGGAAGATACACTCCTTAGGGGTCAAGTAACCGGTGTGATTCATAAAAAGTCAACCAAGCTATTTATTTCTCCCTTCTTCGGCGAATCTCTTATATATTTAGATCATTATTTTCTTCTACAAACAGATCACTCATTTTCAAATAAGTAACGAGAATGCAAATAAATGTATTTGAAAACAAATTCAATGTAATTTCATTTAAATAATATAATAAATAAAGGCTTTTTTAAAAGGATTTTTCTTATTTAATCGAGTGTTCCTCAAGGGAGGCTTAGAATAGTAGTAATTCGTTAAATGAATAACCACGCACTCTCTCACAATGAGGACAAATTTCCAATCTAGGGTGGCTATTAATTTCTCAACAAGTTAATTAAACTTCTTTTAACTTCGGACAAGATCCTTTTATCGTAGAAATTGTTTGTGACCACAAAGCTTATTTCATTTCGATTATCTTTTAACTTGATTTCTAATTAAATTATGAGATCACTGTAGCGAAAGAGCTGTTAGTCTGTACATAGGCCCGCAGAGCGGCCTAATTATTAAATACATTTTTTCCTTGACAAGTGACACTAAATTACTCTATTGTTAACCGACTTCATAGCTTCAAGATAGTTAAGATACGTAACTATTTATTTATTTTATGTGTGTTCAGCGAGAAATTTTTGCCACTTGAACAGATTTCGATGATTCTTTTTTATTGGAAAGGGGGTACCATAGGGGTGGTGCCATATTAATTTGGTCAAGTTCTGATGATATGATCAACGATGAAATAAAGTAAATCTCCAATTATTATGACCAAATAATCGAAATTATAATAAATAAAATATTTTATAAAAAAATCTTAAAACATTTAAAACCCGCAAACATTCTAGAGATTTTCTATATTTATGAATTGAATTTTATTATCATTTTCTGATATATTCGCCCGACCCTTTCTCTTACGAGATGCATTCAAGGTATTATATATTAAGTCACTATTAAAAACATCACTAAAAAGAGAAAAATAAAAATAATTTTTATAAAAAAAAAATAAAACCGACTTCAAAAAAATTAAATGCAACAAATAAAATAATAATAGCTTAAAAATAAAATAAAATCCACTAAAAGGTATAAAATAATTTTCTAATTTATTTAGTTACATCTAAACGACAAAATATTTACATTAAATCACTTTTTGAAGTCGGTGCCAAAAATATACATTTTATGAATCGAACTCGACTGATCTTATTTAGTACGATTGACGGGTACGCTCGCTTATATAGTTTGTTTAGCATCGACTTCAAAAAGTGGTTTCATGTAACAATTTCATCGTTTAGTTGTAACGAAATTAGATAATTATTTTATACCTTTTAGTGCATTTTATTTTATTTTTAGTTATTATTATTTTATTTGTTGCATTTAATTTTTTTGAAGTCGGTTTTATTTTTTTTGATAAAAATTTTTATTCTACCTGTCCACTCCGAAGAAAATTTTCTAATACTAGCGCCCACAAATGTCTTGATTTTTATAAATTATTAAATTATTTTAAATGTAATATTTTAAAAGCCCACAAACAGTTTAATATAATACAATTTATAAAATATATCCAGAATGTATAATTAGAACTGATGGAATTGGAATAATTATCGGAAAAGAGGTTTTTTTATTTAATTAGTTTTTCCTCTTATTAAAAACAAGGACTAAAAAGATGATCAAGGACATTCGATGGTGGAGAAGTAATCTCCAGAGTCGAAGCTCAAAAACAATGTATGCATAAATTCATGTAAAATAAATGGTTTAATAAATTTATAATTAGAACTGATTTTTTGAATTAGATAACTGGGGGGAGAGAATAATGGAATTGAAATAATTATCGGAAAAGAGGTTTTTTTACTTAATTAGTTTTTTCTTCTTATTAAAAACAAGGACTAAAATATGATCAAGGACATTCGATGGTGGAGAAGTAATATCCGGAATCGAAGCTCAAAAACAATGTATGCATAAATTCATGTAGAATAATTGGTTTGATAAAATTTATTTATAATTTATAATAAATTATAATTAGAACTGGAAATGATTGAATCGAGAGGATTGAATAATGGAATTGCAATAATTTTTTTTTTTTTTTTTTATGATAATGATGAGAGAAGGAGTTACACCAAAAAAGGTGCAACCCCTAAAGGCCTGGGTTAGCCCCTCCATCGTGAAAAGAAGAAGAAAGAATTTTATGGGTTGGGCGGGGGTCGAAGGTATCTGTGGATATCGGAAAAGAGGTTTTTTTACTTAATTAGTTTTTTCCTCTTATTTAAAACAAGGACTAAAAGATGATCAAGGACACTCGATGGTGGAGAAGTAATCTCCGGAGTCGAAGCTCAAAAACAATGTATGCATAAATTCATGTAAAATAATTGGTTTAATAAAATTTATAAAAAAAAAATAATAATAATTAGAACTGGGATTGATTGGGAAGAATAATGGAATTGGAATAATTATCGGAAAAGAGGTTTTTTTATTTAATTAGTTTTTTCCTCTTATTAAAAACAAAGACTAAAAAGATGATCAAGGACACTCGATGGTGGAGAAGTAATCTCCGGAGTCGAAGCTCAAAAACAATGTATACATTAATTCATGTAAAATAATTAGAACTAATAAAATATATAAATTTTTGCGATTAATAATTATTGAAATTTGTTTTAGTAAAATTAAAGCTTTTGTTTGGGGGTCTTGTAGCTAGTTATAGATACAAGTGAAAGACAAAATTTAATAAGAATGCTTGAATGTTTATTAGTAATATTTAAAATATAAATATATATATATATATATATATATATTATATCTTATTATATTAAACGAGCAAAGTTTGTATTCACTTGGTGATCCATCCGAATGTCGAGCGGGCTATGCGCGAAATGACGTTGGATTGTAACTAAGTGGATCACATCTTTTTCTTTCTTAGTCCAGACTTAAGACTCCGCAGACTTCAATAGCGTAATCCGCAGTAGTCTCGCAATAAATATCTTTTTCAAATAAGCGCGGTCAAAAACAATACCCTGTATGGTAAAGTAAAAAAATAAATAATATGTTTATATTATAACGAGATTTTCGTGCGTGCCTTCGGCACGCCCTAGAAGCTCGGCCCTCCGGGCTGGTGGCCTGGCGGGCAGCGTCTCGGTCCAAAAATTTTATTCCTCTTAAAAAACCACACTCCAAATGTATACCGGTAAACTACCAAAAATACATTGTCTCTTAAAAGTTTCGCATCTTTAATTTTTGAGTGGCGAGGGGGGGGGAGGAACAATTATCAATATATTTAATGTTTCTTAATTTAAAATGAATTGGAGTCTTTCATTTCAAAATTCGAATATATATATTTCAAATTTGCCTGGTTAATGAAAATCTATTGGAGCCATCAGTTCCAATCCGAGCTGAGAATTATATTTCAAATTTGCCTCGTTAATTAATATATATTTAATGTTTCTTAATTTAAAATCTATTGGTGTTTTTTCATTTTAATTCGAGTTCAAATGAATACAATATTATCTAGACACAAAGTCTAAATCAAAAATATATAGTTTTAGTAAAAGAAATCAAGATATAAATATTAATGTGACATTGGTCTAGTGGTTAGAGCCGATGCCCATAGTTCAAGAGTTCGTCGGTTCGATTCTAGGCAAGAGGGTAATTTTTTTAGAGAAATTTCTCTAAGCGTTGTTACAAATTAATCTAGACAAATCTTATATAGTATTTGAATTACGTAAAAATCGCCTCTTTAGGGGTTCACTCACACCATTATTTTAAAGCAAAATAAATCTATATAAAAATTAAGTCTATTTCTATTTTACTGGGATGTCCAACACAGTCTTTGTAGCTAAGCTAAATGGGTGCCGTTCTATTTTTTAAACAAAACCCTATAAAACCTCGGGTTTATTTTATACATTGAATAGAATTATAACTTTTTTCGACACGTAATCCCAGAATGAAATGTCAATTTAAATGACAAATAGAATTCTCTATTGATTCTCCTAATTAATATTTCCCCTTAAAAAAAAAAGGTTAATTCCATTTAAGCCCAATTGGCGGTGTGTCTGAATAAAATGTACTAAATAGGAAATATTAAATTGTGCTTCTCTGATGAGTGTGGGTGGGAGTGAGACAGAGAGATAGAGAATCCAAAAGGGAAAAGAGAGAGATATAATGAAATATTTGATGAAGAGGACAGAATAATTTTCCCTACGTGATTCGTATTGGAAGGGGGGGGGGTGTGGTCAAATCAACTAAGCCCTTTTAAATAGAACCGATGAGTTCATACACATAGCAAAATAAAATTTATAATAATGAATCAAATAGAATGCTCTCGAACAAAATTAAATTTTCGATATTAAATTATTGGAATTTGTTTCCTATTATATACAATCGATGTTTAGTCTAATTTTCCGAAGTGTAATTCAAAATGCGGTCTTCATGTTTTAGGGTTTATTTGATTCGCCGTTGATCTACCCACAGAAACATGCATTTGGCGCATTGGCTGTCAATCGAACATCATAAATAAGTAAATATACATATTTACATGAAATAAATACAAATTCTTATATAAAACATTTAATCTAGTTAATTAATTATCGAAATGAGTTTATAGAATGAAAATTCAATGAGCAAAATGTCCGATATGGACACTTTTTACTTTACCATCAAGTATTCTAATTAACTTATGAGGAGAATTTTCTAGGTTAGGTTTCACAAAAGGAGTTATGAGGAGAATTTTCTAGGTTAGGTTTCACAAAAGGAAATATTAAAACAAATGTATGTTTTTTTTTTGAGTTTGATTCACTCGATATATATTTCGGGTTATTAGCCCATCATCAGGAGTTCAAATGAAAACCCTTCCTTTTGTGAAACCTAACCTAGAAAATTCTCCTCATAAGTTACTTATAATGTTTCACCTAGAACCGACACCTAAATCCTTAAAAATTATTAAGTATTCTAATCATGCATGAAAAAAGTGGGTTTTTTTGCTTCTTTTTTTTGAAATATCTCAAAAACGGCTAAAACTATTTTGATTAAAAAAATTTGGCAAAACCGTGGCATTTTGCTCTACAAAAAAGCCCTAATATATAAACATCGATAAAATGATATATTTTGAGATAATAATTGTTTTGTCAAAATGTCTGTTAGTCTATGCGTTACCAAATTTTTGTGGACGAACTGGCTCAAAAACTACTTTGAATATTGAAACCAAATTTCATGAGTAGTTTTGTTCTATTGAGATTAAGAGCTGATTAGATTTTGGTGAATATCGACCCAAAATTAAGGGGTGTGGAGGAGGGGTTAAAATTTAAAATTATAATATTTTCAAACTAAAAATAAGAAAAATGAAATATACTATAAAATGAACCTAAAATAACGAACATATTTTTTTCTGGTTGCAAAATTAGGGGGGGGGGTCAAAAAATAAAAATCTAGCCTATTTGAGCAAACTAAACCAAATTTTGTATACATAATCAGTGGGCTATCAGAAGACTAAAAGTGCAAAAACTAACCTCCCAAAATGGTGGAGAGGGGGGTTGTAGGGTCAAAAAATTAAAATCTAGGCCCTTGTACCAAACTCAACCAGAAGTGTATGGTAAAGTCAACTGGATGGAGACATCAGAACGTGTCAATTTATTTTTAATATAGATATTAAGAAAAATTCAAACACCAGAACACTAAAAATGCAAAAACAAACCCTCAAAATGGGGGCGGAGGGTGGGGGCCTCAAAAAATTAAAATCTAGCCCCTTGTACTAAATCTTCCTATTTGTATATTTGTAAATGGTAAGTTACGATGCTGCCGCCATACGTGGTAGAAATTGAAACTAACGTAATCGGGTAGCTGTCACAAATGACATATGCAATAAATAAACATTGTTTTTGTCTTAGACCATGAAATATATAGACACGCCCTCTGCTACTCTCCACGCAGAGTGAAGTGAGGCCAACATCGCCTACAGATGACGTCACGTTCTCGCATAAATATTTTGGTTATATTAATTTCTAAACTCTACCAGAAGTGTATGGTAAAGTCAAGTGGATGGCCACATTAGAACGTGTGAATTTATTTAAATATTTATAAGATTAAAGTAGTTTTTGTAGACGGACTGATAAGTGAATTTAATGGATTTTGATAAGGCAGTCCAAGATTCAAAAAATGAGAAATAAAATTATAACTATGTAAGCTCGAAACACCCACACACGAAGACGAGTGGAGGGGAAGACAAGGACAAGCAAGCGACATAATAGATTGAGACATCAAGCAGTAGAGAGTCAATTTAAAACGCTCAATTCAAACACATTGTTAATATACAATATTTAATAACCAGATATTATATAAATTCACTTATATTAAACATCATTGTTAAAACTAAATAAAGGACCTGAAATTTCGAGTTATAAGTGGGATGGGTGCGAGGTAGATAAAAATCGTGTTCCACTGAAATGTGAATTGTTTATTAATATATACAGATATTTACAATGAGTTTTATATTATTTACCTGAAATGTGAAACTCGAAATTTCAGGTCCTTTATTTAGTTTTAACAATGATGTTTAATATAAGTGAATTTATATAATATCTGGTTATTAAATATTGTATATTAACAATGTGTTTGAATTGAGCGTTTTAAATTGACTCTCTACTGCTTGATGTCTCAATCTATTATGTCGCTTGCTTGTCCTTGTCTTCCCCCTCCACTCGTCTTTCGTGTATTGAGTGTTTCGAGCTTACATCAAATGAATGAGCGTTTTAAATTGACTCTCTACTGCTTGATGTCTCAATCAATTATGTCGCTTGCTTGTTCTTGTCTTCCCCCTCCACTCGTCTTTGTGTGTGGGTGTTTCGAGCTTACATCAAATGAATTGAGCGTTTTAAATTGACTCTCTACTGCTTGATGTCTCAATCTATTATGTCGCTTGCTTGTCCTTGTCTTCCCCTCCACTCGTCTTCGTGTGTGGGTGTTTCGAGCTTACATCAAATGAATTGAGCGTTTTAAATTGACTCTCTACTGCTTGATGTCTCAATCAATTATGTCGCTTGCTTGTTCTTGTCTTCCCCCTCCACTCGTCTTTGTGTGTGGGTGTTTCGAGCTTACATCAAATGAATTGAGCGTTTTAAATTGACTCTCTACTGCTTGATGTCTCAATCTATTATGTCGCTTGCTTGTTCTTGTCTTCCCCCTCCACTCGTCTTCGTGTGTGGGTGTTTCGAGCTTACATCAAATGAATTGAGCGTTTTAAATTGACTCTCTACTGCTTGATGTCTCCAATCTATTGTGTCGCTTGCTTGTTCTTGTCTTCCCCTCCACTCGTCTTCGTGTGTGGGTGTTTCGAGCTTACATCAAATGAATTGAGCGTTTTAAATTGACTCTCTACTGCTTGATGTCTCAATCTATTGTGTCGCTTGCTTGTTCTTGTCTTCCCCCTCCACTCGTCTTCGTGTGTGGGTGTTTCGAGCTTACATCAAATGAATTGAGCGTTTTAAATTGACTCTCTACTGCTTGATGTCTCAATCTATTATGTCGCTTGCTTGTCCTTGTCTTCCCCCTCCACTCGTCTTCGTGTGTGGGTGTTTCGAGCTTACATCAAATGAATTGAGCGTTTTAAATTGACTCTCTACTGCTTGATGTCTCAATCTATTATGTCGCTTGCTTGTTCTTGTCTTCCCCCTCCACTCGTCTTCGTGTGTGGGTGTTTCGAGCTTACATCAAATGAATTGAGCGTTTTAAATTGACTCTCTACTGCTTGATGTCTCAATCTATTATGTCGCTTGCTTGTTCTTGTCTTCCCCCTCCACTCGTCTTCGTGTGTGGGTGTTTCGAGCTTACATCAAATGAATTGAGCGTTTTAAATTGACTCTCTACTGCTTGATGTCTCAATCTATTGTGTCGCTTGCTTGTCCTTGTCTTCCCCCTCCACTCGTCTTCGTGTGTGGGTGTTTCGAGCTTACATCAAATGAATTGAGCGTTTTAAATTGACTCTCTACTGCTTGATGTCTCAATCTATTGTGTCGCTTGCTTGTCCTTGTCTTCCCCCTCCACTCGTCTTTGTGTGTGGGTGTTTCGAGCTTACATCAAATGAATTGAGAGTTTTAAATTGACTCTCTACTGCTTGATGTCTCAATCTATTGTGTCGCTTGCTTGTCCTTGTCTTCCCCCTCCACTCGTCTTCGTGTGTGGGTGTTTCGAGCTTACATCAAATGAATTGAGCGTTTTAAATTGACTCTCTACTGCTTGATGTCTCAATCTATTATGTCGCTTGCTTGTCCTTGTCTTCCCCTCCACTCGTCTTCGTGTGTGGGTGTTTCGAGCTTACAACTATATTTTTTATTCAAAGTCGACGTTTCGGAGGTTAATTCCCTCCTTCATCAGGATCTGAAATCAATTAAAATGGGATTTGGCCATCATTATCATCAAGAATATCACAAATAAATGTAATATAATTCATACATTTATACATTTTATTTATTTAAAAGGCGACCTCACAGTATCAACTCCACTTTTTATTTATCATCCCTATAGTGCGCAGTGTGCACGTGTGTGTTTTGTACCATTAATGGTTGATTCCTCGTGGGATCTTGTCTGTCGCATTCTAGAGAGCAAATCTCTCATCAATTCAGTAATTCTCAATCGCTTTTAGATGCGTTTTTTATTAATATTAAAAAGAACGAACGTAGGTAGGTACATGTGAAATTAGATCTCCTAGCAGGTCGAAAGAGATTACTAGGAAATGTGGGAAATCAAAGGAAGTTGTAAGAAGATTAAGTATGAAATACAAGCAGCCCAAGGGAGACGGAAATTATTTAAAAGTTAGATAGTAAAGTACCTACATATCAACCATCTCGTGTCGTATTACACCGGAGGGGAAGAATAATCTCTGATAAATATCAAGCGAAAAGATTTGAAACTGAAATTTGTCATTTGATATTCAGCTACAAGTATCAATGTATCTACTCTTATTAAACGAGCAAAAATTGTTTGTATATTTATTTATATATAAATTTGTACCATTGTTCTATTTGGAAATCGGCTTTACCGATTTTGATGAATCTATTAACAAGTTTTGAGGATGAGAAAACGATCTGGCTAGGTCTGGACCTCGACAAATTTCATCTTAATTGATCTTTTCTTAATTAAAGTAATTATTGATAGATGAAAATCTCAATAAAAAAGTTTGTTTACATTTTTTTTTCAATTATGTTTTAATTTTAATTGGATTTTTAATTTTAAAACCCACTAATAGGTGATAGCAAATATTAACACATTGGTGGCCGTTCACGTAATTTTACGTTTTAATGGGAAGACCAATCGACTTGATTGGGAAATAATGGAATTGAAATAATTATCGGAAAAGAGGTTTTTTTTATCTAATTAGATTTTTCCTCTTATTAAAAACAAGGACTAAAGATGAATAAGGACACTCGATGGTGGAGAAGTAATCACCGGAATCGAAGCAAAAATACAATGTATACATTAATTAATGTAAAATAATTGGTTTTAAATTTTACGTTTTGAAAAAGGAAGGGGGGGGAGATTGGAAATAGGAGAAGGGATTGGGAAATAATGGAATTGGAATAATGATTGGAAAAAGAGGTTTTTTTATTTAATTAGATTTTTCCTCTTATTAAAAACAAGGACTAAAAAGATGAATAAGGACACTCGATGGTGGAGAAGTAATCTCCGGAGTCGAAGCTCAAAACAATGTATACATTAATTCATGTAAAATAATTGGTTTAATTTTACGTTTTTTCAATTCAACCTACTGTAGCCGTTGACGTAAAAATACTTCATTTGATTTTTGTTCTCGAGTAGCCGTTGACGTACTATTACGTTTTTTTCATTTTTTTCTCAAATTTGACATCCAAAAAAAAAAATGGAAATTCTTTCTCATGGAGCAAACTCAGCCAAATTTTGTATACATATTTTGTGGGCCTCTAGAGAGCGAGGAATGGAAAAAACAACCATCCAAAATGGGGGCCGGGTGGTCAAAAAATTAAAATTCCTTATCTTTTTGGCGGTTAGTTTTTGCATTTTTAGACTCCTGGGGGCCCACTGATTATGTATACAAAATTTGGTTGAGTTTGCTCAAACGGCATTTCTTTAAACTACTAAGGCAATGGAAAGACTTTTTCAAATTGAATATAAGAGATTTCAACTTGTCGTTAGAAATAGATGCCACCATCTTTCCCGCGACTTATAACCTTCAGCTATTTAAGACCCGTATGCACAGATACCTTCGACCTCCGCCCAACCCATAAAATTCTTTATTCTTCTTTTCACGATGGAGGGGCCAACCCAGGCTTTTAGGGGTTGCACCTTTTTTGGTGTAACTCCTTCTCTCATCATTATCATAAAAAAAAAAAAGATTTAAATTTTCTTTGAAAATCACAAGAGAACGGGTTCGATTCCCGAGGATAGGAGCGGGTGGTGAAAAACAACCCTTCATACATTATAATTAAATTACCTGGGACACCGAGCGATGCTCGGTAATTGTTTGATTGCGATATACATATTAATATTATTTTTAATTTTAAATTCAGTTAAAAAGGTCGATTTTTAATCGCAGCCAAAATAAAATAAAACTTAATTTATATTTTTACCAACGTTTATATCACCTAAGGCCATCATCAAGACGTATCACTGGCCACAAAGTTTTGAATGGAATTGCAATTAAAAATAATATTAATATACACCGGAGGTTCTTTCGTTGACCCTTTTAAATCCTGAAGAAGGAGGTATGATCCTTCGAATTGTCGGATTTTTTAAGAGAATGAAATTGATAAATTCTAATATATTATTTTATAGAAAAATACCTTTAATTAATAAAATTGGCAAATTCTGATATATAATAATATTTGTAATAATCTATTAGTGGAATATAAAATAAAAAAAAAAACAATTAATTTTATTAAAAGGAAATTGAATAAAAATGTAATTATAAATTTTTATTCAATAAATTTTTATTCGGGGGGTCAGATAGGCTAGCCGGTAGCGTGACAGCGAGCTAACCAGGAGACCCGGGTTCGAATCCGACTCGAGGCATCCAGCTAAAATCTGACCCCCGGGAGGTAGAGACAAATTTTAAAAAATATAACTAGTATCGTAATTAGGCTTATGGCTAGAAGGGCCGAAAAGCCAAAAAAAAAAAAAAAAAAAAAAAAAAAAATTTTTATTCAAACAACCACCTGTAAATAATTATTTCAATTAACAAAAAAACCCATCAAAAACAACTTAGCCGAAAGATGAGACCGTGACAGATCGAAATGTCAACGCAAAAACCCCCTAATCCCTGAATTTTATCCAAATCGTTAGAGCCGTTTTTTAATATAATAAGATAGTACCTGGCCACCCACCGAGCGATGCTCTGTAACTTTTTGCTTCAGTTAATAGCTATATATTAATTCCCGAAACCCCCACGCCCCCGGACCTCCACGACTTCACCCCCACCCGAAACCCCGTACCTCCCCAGACCCCCACTCCTGAAACTCAGTACCTACCCCGGACCCCCCACCACTACAACCCTCCTTCTGCACCCCCACATCTACCCCCCCTCCGCCCACGCACCCAGTTTTTGCATTTCTAGTCTTCAGTGGCACACAGATTATGTATATATAGGTATATAAATAAATACGGTATAATTATTTTTTTAGTTAAATAACAATTTTTGAGTTCATGAATTAAATTGTCAAATTAATATTTGTGGGATTTAAAACTCGATTTTTAATCAATTAAATTGCCCAACTTTTAATATATAATAATAATTATAATGATCTTATTGTGGGATATAAAATTAAAAAATCAATTATTTATTAAAAGGAAATTGAATAAAAATGTAAATAAACATTTTTATCGAGACAGCCACCTGTGAATAATTATTTCAATTAACAAAAAACCCATCAAAAACAACTTAGCCGAAGATGAGACCGTGACCGAATCGAAATGTTAACACAAAAACCCCTTAACCCGTGAATTTTATCCAAATCATTAGAGTCGTTTTTTAATATAATAAGATATAATCCATTCTAATCAAAGAAAATGTAAATCTATATCTATCGGCAACTTGAAATCTCTCCGAGATTTATATTGTGTAATCTTAATCTAAATTGCTTCCTGCAGTTAATTAGAAATTTAGTTTTCGTTTACATTAAGTAAAATAATACACTATTATCGTTACTAACTATTCTCTAGGCAATTTCCTATGAAATATAATAGCGCTCGCTCCTTTTTCCATTAATAAAAACTCTCCTCGAATAAAATGGAAATATGATTGGATGAAAATGAAGCCAATATTGAACGTGTAATAAAGTTGGCATCGCTGCTAAATAAAAGGCATTTGAAGGCAAGGGCGGAAGGGTTATCGAACAGTCCTCTATTAATTATTAAATTCCTCATTGATTTCTCCTCTCTCTTATTATAAATTTGTTCCACGATGTTTCACCCTTCATTTCCATAATTATCAAGACATTTTGCATCCATTATCGTTTATTAATATCTAATAATTATTAAAATTGTTCGTATAATATGCATAGAAGCTCAATAATTAGCCTCGTTTGAAAATAACGGGATGTGTTGTGTGAATCGCGCTTTTAATATCCAGGGTTATCGGGAGATAAGAGAGTATTAAGGTTCATTACTTTAGAATATTCTATGTTTAATAAACATACGTGGATCGAAAATGATCATTGTTATTTTTTAAATAAATTTTTGGACCCGGGTTCGAATCCGACTTGAGACATCCCGCTAAAATCTTACTCAGTGGTAGAGACAAATTAAAAAAAAAAAATAAGTAGTATCGTAAATTGGTTTATGGCTAGAAAGGCAGAAAAGCCAAAAAAAAAATAATTGATTAGTGCAGGCATTTCTCACCTCGCGGCGCCTCTGATGCCCTGGCCCTACAGTGACTCTATAGTAATGCTTCTTAAAGTAATGGTCCGCGGCCCCTAGGGGGCCATGTATTATCCGCAGGGGCCGCGAGTAGTCGCAAATGCAACAAATAAATTATTATTGTTAAATAATATAAAACTAAAGATTTGGGCATCTTTTTTACTTTACCATAAGAGTATGGTCAAGTATTGTAATCGTAGATGAAAAAAAGGGTTTTTTGCTTTTTTTTTAGAAATATCTCAAAAACGGCTGAAACTATTTTGATTAAAAAAAATTGAACAAAAACATGGCATTTCGGTCTACAAAAAAGCTCTAATAAGTGAACATCGAAAAATTATATTTTTTGAGATAATAATTGTTTTGTCAAAATGTCTGTTAGTTAGTCTGTGCGGTACCAAATTTTTGTGGACGAGCTAACTCAAAAAATAGTGTCAATATCGAAACCAAATGTCACACCTAGTTCTGGTGCATTGAGATTAAGAGCTGATTAGATTTTGGTGCATATCGACCCAAAATTAAGAGGGGGGGGGGGGGTTAAAATTTAAAATTATAATATTTTCAAACTTAAAAAACAAGAAAAATGAAATATACTATAAAATGAACATAAAATAACGAGAAAAATTATATCGCCAAAATTAGGAGGGGGGGGGGGGGGTAAAGGGCAAAAATAAAAATCTAGACCATTTGAGAAAACTCAACCATATTTTGTATACAAAATCAGTGGGCCGCCAGAACACTAAAAATGCTAAAACAAACAGCCCAAAATGAGGCAGGGTGGAGGGGCGGGATCAAAAAGTGAAAATCTAGGCTCTTAGACCACATTTAACCAAATTTTGTATACATAATCAGTGGGCTAACGAGAAACTAAAAAAGAAAAAATTAACCTCCCAAAATGAGGGGAGGGGGGGGGGTTGTAGGGTCAAAAAATGAAAATCTAGGCCCTTGTACCAAACTCAACCAGAAGTGTATGGTAAAGTCAAGTGGATGGCCACATCAGAACGTTTCAATTTATTTTTTTATTTATTTTTTAATTTGTGATTATTAAATTTAACTATTCCACTATTTTACTCAAATAACAATATTTTCATAATTTACTTATTGGTGCTTGGTTCAAATAGCGGCATCTTAACTATTAATATATCTAGTGGTGCGGCGGGGATAAGGTAAAGATATAGGAAATACGAAGTTTAGTTTCACTTACTCAGATGGAAATTGTTTCTGGAAATTACTCTAGACTGGCACGAACTCTATAGAAAGAAATTCCAGGAGCTACTCTTGCTAGCGGCTCATCTTTTTAAAATAGGACTGTATGATGAGGTATATCATGGGGTGGTATATCATGGGGATGTCTCAAACTTATGATATTTAGTTGTCCAAAGTTTAGATTTAGAGATAGATTAGAGGGTGAATTGATTGCCAACGATGTTCAAAGGCCATGGAATTTGACGCATCTTTTGTCTTTTGAGAGAGCAGAAATATACAAATCATTGATTAGGTTTATCCTAGCAAATAAGATCAAGCTATAGTACAATTGACAACTGCAGTTATTATACTTAATTTATATTTTGGCTGTGAATGTTTTATTATTTGGGACATTTTTTCATTATTTATTTATTAGTTTATTGTTCTATTTATTTATTTATTTATTATTTGTTTGTAAATTTATTGTTTTATTTATTTATTTATTATTTTCATTGTCTGTGATACTATTTGATAGTTTATAAACTCAACAAAGTAATAAATCTATTTATAAATGAAAATAATTTAAAATGTATATTTATATATAAATTTTAATCCCTTTAACGGCGGAGACATCTAGAGTTGCTCCAAAAATGTGAGAATACTTAAAATACGTATATCAATTATTCATATTGAACAGAGATCGATTTTCTCATAATTAACTTCACCATCTATTCATATCAAATATAATTTCTTAACTATAAATATATAATTTTTTCAGTGTACTTGGCGCCTGTGTACACGTCTCAAAAAGAGACATCACAGTCCTGATTACGTGGACCTGAAAAAGCGTCTGATTTAATAAAATAATCCGCCTCCCGTGCATAGTAAAATTATTCTTAACTACATCTACAAAAATGCTAACATTGCATGATTATAAATACACAAAAAAATGTTAATTCAAGCACGAGAAAGAGATAATAAACTAAAGAAACAAATCTTCATTAGCCGGGGTAATAAGCATAAAAAATAGTAAACCTGGAAATATTTAATAAGTTTCTTTGCTTCACTTTTTTTTACAGACTCAACAAAAAAATTTATTAAGTTTTTTTTTTTTTAGCTTTTCTGTAAATTTGTTTACTCGGTTATAAAAAAAAAGCAAACAAACAAAAAAAAAACAAACACAAAGGCAACAATTTTGAACCCGGGTTTTAAATTATTCGGTGTTTGTTCGCCCATCGGATGGATCTCTTTTTCGGCATCCACAACGAGGAAATTAAACACATGGCTCATTTTTTTTTTTTTTTTTTTTTTAATGCAATCGAATGCAAGAAGGGGTGCACCAGTAAAGGTTTAGCCCCTATGGATCTCGAAAGACCCTTGCATTACCGAAGAGAAGGGAAAGTTGATTAAGTGAGAGGGTGTAGACGTAGGTGTCTATGCACCCTGGTTTTGAAGGTTTGAAGATCATAGGTGCTGGGAAAGATAGAGGCTGGGAGAGAGTTCCAGTTCCTTGAAGTCATGGGGATATATGTATTCGCGAATGAAGTGGTCCGGCACTTTTCCAATTTGACCGCAAAAGAGTGTTGGGAGTCGGCAAAACGTGTGCTGCGTGCAAAGTATGCTTTGGGGGGAATTATTGACTTTATCTCATCAGAGCACCTGCCGTGATAGTATCTATAGAAAAGGGAAAGGGCAGAGACATCTCTTCGATGAGCCAACGAGTCGAGGGAGTCGGTGAGGGTAGAATCGTCAATTAGCCTGACGGCTCGTTTCTGAATTGCATCAAGGGTAGCAAGAGAATATTTTGAGGCTCCTCTCCACAGATGAGAGCAGTATTCGAGATAGGGGCGGATTTGGGCCTTGTAGATGGTGAGAAGTTGTGGGGGTTTGTAAAATCGCTTGGACCTGAATAAGAAGCCAATCTTCCTTGCTGCAGATTTCGCCACAGAGGAGATGTGTTCATTCCAAGACAGGTCAGATGCGACAGAGACGCCCAACATGGATAGGCTGTTACACATTTTCAGGGTATTCGAATCGAAGTGAATATCAGGGAAATCTCTATTTTCGCGCCTAGAAATTAGACAACATTGAGTCTTGTTTGAATTGAAGTTAACTAAATTTTGAGAGCCCCATTTATTCAGTTTGTCTAGGTCGAGAGTAATTGAGGAGGCAATATTGATTCGATTATTCGGGAGAGAGGGTTTGCCGTGTAGAGTGCTATCGTCGGCGTAACAATGAGTGGGGTTTGCCGTTTGATCAATAAGGTCGTTTATATAAATAAGGAAGAGTGTGGAGGAGATTACAGAGCCTTGGGGAACACCAGAGTTTGTAGAGAACGATTCAGATGATGTTCCATCCACCACAACTTTTATACTTCGGTTTGTCAGAAAGCTTTCTATCCATTTGCGAAGTGTTGGTGTGAATCCAAAGGCTGGCAGTTTGGCAAGAAGATTTTTGTGCCAAACCTGGTCAAAAGCTTTGGAGATATCAAGGGCTACAGCGAGGGTTTCTTTTCCGGCCTCTAGAGTATTGTTGAAGGTGTGGGTGACATAGGTTAAGATGTCGCCTGTGGAACGATTTTGTCTGAATCCATATTGCCTATCGTGAATTAATTTATTGTTTTCTAAGTGATGAAGGACGTGTTGGTTTATGACTAATTCCATTAATTTGGAAAGAACAGAGGTGATCGAGATAGGCCTGTAATTAGAGATTTGAGATGTGTCTCCTTTTTTAGGAATAGGTGTGACTCTGGCTATTTTCCAGCTTTTGGGGAATATGCCCGACTCGTAAGAGAGTTGGAATAGCTTGGATAAGATAGGGGCAAGTTCAGGGGCGCATTTTTTAATGAGAATTGGTGGGATGTTATCCGGGCCTGCGGCGGATTTGCAATTTAATTTATTAATGGCTTTTATGATTATTTGGGGCCTGAAAATTATTTTGTTCATGAGGTTGGTTTGGGGGGTATAAGTGGGCGGGTTAAGCCCTTTGTCATCTAAAGTGGAGTTAGTTGCGAAATAGGATGCTAGTGATTCGGCTTTTTCAGCGGGGGTCGTGGCTACTGAACCATTTGGGTGAAAGAGGGGCGGAAGTGAGGGGGACGCGAAATTTCTATTTATTGCCTTGTGTAACGAGAAAAAGGCCCGTTTTCCATTGGGGCAAGATGCGAGACGGTCAGCTATCCTCTGGTCGAATGATTTCTTTGCCTCAGAGATGATTTTTTTGCATGAGCTTCGCGACTTGGTAAATGCAACTCGGTCGCATTCTAGCTGTGAAAGTTGCCATTTCTGAAAATATTTGTTTTTTTCACGGACGGAATCTGCGCATTGTCTACCAAACCAAGGCTTAGAATCCTTGTTCCCTTTAATCAATTTTGAGGGAATATAGGTTTCTAAGCCTATTTGAATTGCCTCGTTAAGGGCGTCTGCGAATTCTGAAGCGTTTTTATCTCTGATGCAGAGTTCATTCCACTGGTAAGCGGCAAAAAAGTTACGCATGTCATTCCAATTAATGTTATCGTTATCGACTAGCCATATTTTTCTGGGGTTGGAGTGGGGTGACGGGGGTTTTGGTAAATTGGCGGAGGTTTTAATTTTTATCAGATTGTGGTCAGATTTACCTAAAGGGGCCGAAATTTTTGCTTCATAGGACGAAGGGTGGGAAGTGATGAAAAGATCGAGAAGATTGGATTTTTCATTGGCTTTGTCTGGGATTCTTGTGGGGCCGTTAATAATTTGTGTGAGGCCACACGCCGTTGAGAAGATTTCAGCGTCGGAGCCTGCGGGGGAATTATGGCTAGAAAATTTTAGCCAATTTTTGTTGTGGACGTTAAAGTCACCTAGGAAAGATATTTCAGAAGATGGAAATTCTTTCAGGATATTGCAATGGCACTCAAGGAGGTAGTCAAAAAATTGTTTGTATCTGGGGTCTTTGGGGGGCAAATATATTATGCAGAAGAATTTAGTTGAGTGGCCTAACGTGATTTTGATCCATATGGCATCGAATTCATTGGATTCTAGATTAGTTAAACGCCTACTAGGGATGTCCTTTCTAATATAACAGCAGACACCTCCTTTTTTTCGAAATTTTGAATGAAGTGTATAGTTTTCGAATTGGTAGTCACGACCGTTAGATTTATTCGCGTCAATTATAGTTTCGGATAGGCCTAAAAGAGCAGGTTTTTCATGTTCGAGATGTTGAAGTACGTCGTGTAAATTCGAATTGCGAGATAGACCGCGAATGTTGCAGAAATTGATTTTAATTGATGTCATTAGTAAGGAGAGTTTGAGGTGGAAATGAAAAGGGTGACAAGAAAAGTAAAGATAAGAGAGCCGGTAAACCAATTAAAACTCCGAACTTGGATATATTTTTGAATATATTCAATATCAGTGAGCTCTTAGAAATTGGACAGTGGTTTTCCACCGGGCGATTTGAAAAGGTTTAAATCTACCACTTGGATTGATTGTTAGTAAGGGGAAAATTATGAGCTATTTAATAAATTGCTAGATTAAGTCTTAAATTAATTAAAACTAGTTGATGTTGTTAGTGGGGAGAAGAATTATTTGTTATTAATTTAGATACTAGATTTTATAATAGATATATTTTAAATTATAAGATTATTGTGTATAGAGATTATTATATAATTATTATAAAACAATTAATATTTAAGGACCGTGCAATAATAAGAAAATGATATTAATAAAAAGATAATGAGAATTCGATTGAAAAAAGTTAAGGTAATATTTAAGATTTAAAATAAGATATTAGTTGAGTTTATTATAGAACAATTAATGTTTAGAAACTGTGTAATAATAGAACATATAATATTAATAAAATGAAGTTTATTTAAAAATATATATATTATGTATTTTAGAAATGAAAAAAATGAGAAAACGAATTAGAATTAAAATTAAAAGTAAGATGACTTGAAATTGAAACAGTTTAATATTGAATGTTCGGAAATAAAATATTTAAATCGGAATGTTCAGATATAATATTTGTATATCGGATGGAAAATATTTGGGCGAAACAGTTGTTGTCAAAAGCTGAATTTGGTTGTTTGTTTAGGGTAGGGTGGGGTGAATGGCCTGTCAGGGCATGTGTCTTTTTCGGAACAGAAGATAGATAGATAGATATTAAAATAAGATATTAGTTGAAATTATTAAAGAATTATTTTAGAACAATTAGTATTTAAAAACCGTGCAATAATAAATAAATAATATTATTAAAACGAAGTTTATTAAAAATATATATATACGTATATATTTAAAAATGAAAAAATGAAAGTACGAATGAAAAATTAAGAAATCGAAGTAGAAAGATCTATTTGATAATATTTTAAGAGAAAATATGTGTTGTTTGAAAGGAGGGAGATTGACGGGGGCTGATTTATGATGGGTTTCTGGAAAGTTGGGTTGACTGGCTAGGTAAAAGGGATGGTGGCTGCAAGTGCCCTTGGTAGATTTAGCTAGATGTTAATATTATATTGAAATAATATATTGATTGAATTAAATTAGAGGGGATGAAAATAAAAATAATATTTATATATCACTGGATTAAGAAAAAAATTTTGAGGGTTTTCATGCAAATTAGGAATAAAAGATTGAGTGTGAGTGTTAATATTCACGAATCGCAGAGGAGCACAAAGTGACAGATGCGTACTGTCGGACGTCCAAGGCTGGAATGAAATCATATACCATTACAGAAAAAGGAATCCTACGAGAAAAAATTTATACTATAACGAGGTTTTTAATTAAATGTCCACTTTATATAGTTCTCTTGAAGGAAAGAAAGAGGCGCTGCTTGCGTCACAAACGATATTGTCCTCTAGGGATTTCCATTTTAACATTTATAAGGATCGTTAAATTTTACGAGCAAATTTAAATAATTTTCATTCATTTATTTATTTAATATAATAAATAGTTTATTTATGTACATTTCTGATTTTTTTTGTTTTGCAAATGGAGATGGAAATTGTAAAATCAGAACAATATTATATTGTAGAAGGCGGGGTTTCGCCCCCTTGGCTCATAGGGGTGAAATAACACACTTATTTATTCTTTATATATATATTTATTTACAAAAAGAGGGGGGGGTAATACATTTTCGTGTCTAGGGGTCATCGTTAAACGTCATAATACACATCGTTAATTAATACATCGTTTTGGTTACAACCATCTTTAAAAGCAAAGCCCGTATTCAACTGTAAACTAAAAACTATAAACTAGCACATCGACAAGCATGTCGTTTCAACCATGGCTCGTTTTCAACTGACTGACTTGCAGTTGCAACTCACCCTTGGCAGCGCACACACACACACACACATGCATATGAGTGTCAGCCAACACAAGTTGTCATAATAATATTTATTACATGCTTTTAGCCTGAAGGGACAATACCCAGCTAAGAAGAAAGAGAGCGACCTCCCACCATACAAGGGCGGAAGCCAGCCACACATTTGCTAAACATGTGATCTTAAACAGAAATCAATATGATTACTAAATTTAACACTTAATTTCCTACAATATTATTAATCGAATGTTTTCTACATTTGATTCAATCGCGAATCAAATGTAGGGAATTGACATATCAATTATTCTTTGATATATTAATGAGAATAAAAATAATTTTTAAGAAAAAAATAAAACCGACTTCAAAAAATTAAATGCAACAAATAAAATACACGAAAAGGTATAAAATAATTATTATCTTATTTAGTTACAACTAAACGGCGAAATATTAACATGAAATTACTTTTTGAAGTCGGTGCCAAACATATACCTTTTATGAATCGCACTCGGCGGATCTTACTTAATACGTTTGGAGGATATGCTCGCTTATAGGTATAGTTTGTTTGGTACCGACATCAAAAAGTATTTTCATGTTAATATTTTGCCGTTTAGTTGTAACTAAATAAGAAAATAATTATTTTATACCTTTTAGTGTATTTTATTTGTTGCATTTAATTTTTTGAAGTCGGTTGTTAATTTTTTCTTAAAAATTATTTTTATTTTTCTCTTTTTAGTGATGTTATTAATAGTGATCATATCATCAGAACTTGACCAAATTAATATGACACCATCCCTAAGACACCCCCTTTCGAATGAAAAAAGAATCATCAAAATCGGTTGATAAACAAAGAAGTTAGGCCTAAACAAACCTAACAAAAAAGGTCTAATACCTATGAAAAAAAAATGGGACCAATCGGAAGGTAGACTGAACCCAATGCAATTTTTTTTAAATCGGTTCACAATTGGCGGATATATGAGGTAACATAGGCACACAAAAAAAAAATCAGTCGAATAGATAACCTCCTCCTTTTTTGAAGTCGGTTAAAAATTATAAAATTTATTTAACATCATTATTTCAAGTTAGAAATATATAAGTTCAGATATTATTTTCACTCACTATTTGACAAAATTCCCTACATTAGATTCGCGATTGAATCAAATGTAGAAAACTTTCGGTTAATTAATGGCAAGCATCTAACATACATGCTAATAGACCGAGCGCTCTGGGCTGGGAGATTAAATATATAACATCTGAGATTTCAAATTCATTTGGTGATCCATCAAAATGTCATGCGGGCTATACGCAAAATGACGTTGGATTGTAGCTAAGTGGATCACATCTTTTTTCTCTCTTGGTCCAGACTTAAGACTCCGCAGACTCCAATAGCGTAATCCGCAGTAGTCACGCGATAAATATCTTTTCAAATAAGCACGGTCAAAACAATTCTCATTGATATCTACTCTTATTAAACGAGCAAAAATTGTATATTTGTATATATATATTTATTTATTTGTTTATATATTTGTATCTTGGTTCTATTTTGAAAACGGCTTTACCGATTTTGATGAAATTCACGGGTTAGGGGTTTTCCCATTCTTAGGGTTTTAAAAAAAGGTTTCCCTTTTCCTTTTGTGCTCAGGCAGACAATGGGTCGGGTAAATCCTTTATTCTCAAAGGCCTTGAAGAACTATTGTGATTGTGGATTTTAACATATTTTGTTATCCCTAAACGTTAGAAATATTAATAAACGTTTTATAATTGTTTTTATAATGAACGTTATTTATTTAATAGAATAAAAAATAATCAAGAGCAGGTCTCAATTTTCTGAAAAAACAACACATTTTGATAGGTTTTAATTATTAACAATTGGATGAATAAAAATGAATATGGTTGAATCAAAACAGGTGCATGAGGTGGGGTGCAGTGGTGGGTGATTCGGGGGTAGGGCGAGGTTTCGGGGGTGGGGTCTAGCGGGGTGGAGGTGTGGGGGGGGGGGTACAGTGGGGGAATATTATATATTTTTTTATTTGAAACCGGCTTTCAAATAAAAATCGACCTTTTTATCAGAATTTTAAATTAATTTAAAAATAATATTAAAATAAAGCTTTCAACTGAAGGAAGAATTTACCGAGCATCGCTCGGTGCCTCCAGATTCTATATTAATATAATACAAGAGCTGCAATTTTTTTAAATCTCATATTAATCTTTTTCCTAATGAATTTTTTAAATGGATTACACCAAGCTTATGCTCTGAATGGCTGTTTCTCTTTGGTAGGTAGCTCATTCATTATACTGCCAACCCCTAATGATTGTGAGCTGAAAGAGACACCTTCCAATTCAGGCCAGCTAATGCTAATAACTAATATCAACCCTCATCAAGCATGGCTCATCAACATTATATAGGGTCGATGTTTGCAATGGACCTCAAATTAATGTCCTATTGAGAAAGAGAAGCAATAATTACCTTTAGCATATAAACCAAGTAATATATTAAAAATGTATTTTTATATATATATATATATAAAAAAGAGCCATGTTTAATTAAATAACCAGGCCATAGAGAATAGGGTGGGTCGAAAAAAATGAATTTTTTTCGAAAACACTTTAGTGCGAATAAGAAGAAAAACGGCATACAAAAAAATTAAAAATCGGTTAACATGTTCCGCTCGCGCATTGAACTTTAAACTTATGAAAAAATGTAAAAATCACGATATTTTTTGAAATTTTTTCTATTAGTTAAAATTTTTAAAATAAAAACACTCTAGTGTTTTATGCTTGTTTAAATAACCTAAATAATTGAAGGAGACAATAAAAGAGTGTGTCTTCTGATGGAATTATAAATTTTATTTATTTATAACGAGACTATAGTTTCGAGGGCTTTGCCCTCTTCATCAGTCTATTACAATGGATTCACAGGAATTAATTTATGTTCGTTTTTAAATAAAATAAACTGCAACGGATCGTTGCTAAACTTTATCCAAATTCATTTAAAATATTAATATGTTCTTGAGTAAAGTACATTAAAATATAATTTTACTAAAAACTTTATTTAACCTTTTTTGTGGTCCCCAAGGTACTTAATTGGGATATTAAATTTCATCAAAATTGGTTAAGTCATTTTCAAGATATTTAGAAAAAACTAAAAAAGTACTGAAATAAAGTACTAATGTTTGTGGACCGATATGTACCAAAAACTAATCAGCGCTTCATTTTGTTAAACTAATGGTAGGTTTTCAATTTCATTTCAATCAAGGTGTGGAAAAAATCGTGGACGAAAAAAACGTTAACACACACACACACACACACATCCATCCATCCATCCATCCCCATGCACTTCCAAAAAAATGGCACTTTTTGGCCTCTCGACGAGATTCCAGGTAATTTTTGGCAAAACCGTCACGTGCTAAAATTCAATCTCATTGAATACTTCAATTTGTGACCTTAATTGAGTCTATGGGTTCCGTAGTCTTTACCTGAGGACCCTTTGAAGTCGCGCTTGCCTCGAGAGCGATTCCAATACTTTCTCCCATGCTTCGCATTGGATAAAGTAAAAAAATACAAAATATATAATATTCGCCCACTGTACCCCCCCCCCCGGATCCCCCACCACTGTACCCCACCTCCTGCACCTGTTTTGATTCAACCATATTTTTATTCATTCAATTGTTAATAAATAAAACCTATCACAAAATGTGTCAATTTTTCAGAAAATTGAAACCTGCAAATGCGAAATATATTTTTAAATAAATTCTTGATTATTTTTTATTCTATTAAATAAATAAAGTTCTTTATAAAAACGATTATAAAACGTTTATTAATAATTCTAAACGTTTAGGTAGAACAAAAAATATGTTCAAAACCACAATCACAATATTTCTTCAAGCCCTTTGAGAACAATGAATTAACCAAACCCATTGTTTGCGTGGGTACAAAAGTAAAAGTCTAACCTTTTTTTAAAAGCCCAAGAGTGCCATTTTTCTGCTTGAGAATAATTAATTTGATTACGAAAAAACCAATCAAAAACAATTTTGTCGAAGATGAGACCGTGACAGATCGAATCGTCAACCCGAAAACCCCTAACCCGTGAATTTTATCAAAATCGGTAGAGCCGTTTTCAAAATAGAATTAAGATACAAATTAAGTTAAAAGCTATATGTTAATATTATATATAATTTAAAAAATCCGCACTTTTGCCCCACCCCGCACCCTTCACTACTGCACCCCACCTCCTTCACCCCCATATCCACCCCCGCACCCAGTTTTTGCATTTCTAGCCTTTCAGTGGCCCACAGATCATATGTATATAAGTATATAAATAAAATATTTTTTTTTAATTAAATAACAATTTATCGAGTTTTATAATAATCAATTAAATTGGCAAATTCTAATTAATAATAATATTTGCTATAAAATCTTTGTGAGATTTAAAATTGAAAAACCAATTATTTAATTAAAAAAAAATTTGAATAAAAATGTAAACAAGCTTTTTTATTAACATTTTGATTTATCAATAATTACTTTAATTAAGAAAAAGTCAATTAAGATGAATTTTGATGAGGTCCAGACCTAGCCAGATCGCTTTCTCATCCTCAAAACTTGTTGATAGAGTTGGTTTCATCAAAATCGGTAGTGCTGTTTTCAAAATAGAACAATGATACAAATATATATATATATAAATAAATATACAATTTTTGCTAGTTTAATAAGAGTAGATTTATTTTATTTTTTATTTTTTACCTTTGTAAATAAAAATACTCTTGTATTATACATTTCTGGCCTATGTGAGTGAATACCGATCTCTATTTATACGAGATTGAAAGGATTTTTGTTGAAAGATTGTGGGGCTTATTCTTTACACATGATCGATCTTTTCATTTGTCCTCCCGCCTCTTTCGGGTGTCAATAAATGGAAAATCCTCCTCTTTTTTTTATCTATCTTTCGTTGTCAAATTAAATAATATTTTATACCAGTCTCAATACTAAAATCGTTTTATTCAGGCGGTTTATTGATTTACTTTTTTTCTAAATAGATTTTTCGTTAGTCCTGAGAGTTAATGAAAAATCTGAACGATACAAAGTTTTTTTTTTTTTTTTTTTTAATCCCCAAAATATTCATACAGGGTGTTTCAAAGAACTTGTTCATCAAAAAGTTTGCCGCAATCGCTATCAACTTTCTTATTTTCTATTGAACACCTCAAATATTTTTGTATCATTAGATTAAGTGATAAAAACTAAGATGATTTTGTATATTGCACTTGATGTCAAAAATTTATAATTTCTGAGTTATTTTAGATAGTTTGTAAAATCTGCCGATTTAGCGTTCATCTTTAAAAATTAATAATAATTTAAACTATTCTTTGTAGATTTAATTTGATCAATCATAACTCTTTAATTAGACATTAAAAAATTTTACTTACTCATAAAAAATTCAACATTTATATCCAGGATGACTATAATAATCGTTCAAATCGGCCCAAATCCGGCCCTGTCTAGAATACGCCTCTCATCTGTGGAGAGGAGCCTCAAAATATTCTCTTGCTACCCTGGATGCAATTCAGAAACGAGCCGTCAGGCTAATTGACGATTCTACCCTCACCGACTCCCTCGACTCGCTGGCTCATCGAAGAAATGTCTCTGCCCTTTCCCTTTTCTATAGATACTATCACGGCAGGTGCTCTGATGAGATAAAATCAATAATTCCCCCCAAAGCATGCTTTGCACGTAGCACGCGTTTTGCCGACTCCCAACACTCTCTCGCGGTCAAATTAGAAAAGTGCCGGACCACTTCATTCGCCAATACCTAAGTATCCCCATGACTTCAAGGAACTGGAACTCTCTCCCAGCCTCCATCTTTCCCAGCACCTATAATCTTCAAACCTTCAAAACCAGGGTGCATAGACACCTACGTCTACACCCTCTCACTTAATCAACTTTCCTTTCTCTTCGGTAATGCAAGGGTCTTTCGAGATCCATAGGGGCTGCATCTTTACTGGTGCACCCCTTCTTGCATTAAAAAAAAAGATCAATCGTAACGCCAGCTTAGCAGTCAAGTAAACATATAATCCAAGTTTCTTATACGAAAAGCTTCTCAAAGAAGTTTTTTTTCTTTATAATCTTAAGTACCTGGCCACCGAGCGATGCTCGGTAACATTTTGCTTCAGTTAATAGCTATATATTAATCCCCGAAACAACCCCTCGTACCACGGATCCCCACCACTTCACCCCACCTCCTGCACCCTCCCACCCCACCACACACCATACACCCCCCACTCCGCCCCCGAAACCACGTACCTCTCCCCGGCCCCCACCACTGAACACCACCCCCTGCACCCCCAAATCTACCCTCGCCCACGGACCCAGTTTTTGCATTTCTAGCCTTCAGTGGTCCACAGATTATGTCTATATAGGTATATAAATAAATACGGTATAATTATTTTTTTTAATTAAATAACAATTTTTGAGTTCATCAATTAAATTGTCAAATTAATATTTGTGGGATTTAAAACTCGATTTTTAATCAATTAAATTGCCCAATTTTTAATATATAATAATAATTGTAATAATCTTATTGTGGGATATAAAATTAAAAAAACCAATTATTTATTAAAAGGAAATTGAATAAAAATGTAAATAAACATTTTTATCGAGACAACCACCTGTGAATAATTGTTTCAATTAACAAAAAACCCATCAAAAACAACTTAGCCGAAGATGAGACCGTGACAGATCGAATGTCCAACACAAAACCCTCCTAACCAGTGAATTTCATCCAAATCGCTAGAGCCGTTTTCGAGAACCCGACCGGATATATATATATATATATATATATATATATATATATACAAGCTTTGCTCGTTTAATATAATAAGATGTATTATTTTTGTTTTACCATATATCATCATCATCATTGAGTATACAGTCCTAAGACTGGTTTGATGCAACAATCCGTCTCCACTCGACTCTGTCCCCCGCCAGCTGTTTGACCTCTCTAAATGTCTGGCATCCCATATCCCCAATTATTTGGTTGAAATATTCTAATCTGGGTCTTCCCCTTCCCCTTTTCTTTCCCACCTCCCCTCCAAGATATCCCTAAGCAGTCCCCCATGTCTCAGTGTGTGCCCCATCATCTGACCTCTTCTCTTCTTCAGACTCTTCCACAAGGTTCTTCTTTCTCCGATTCTTCCAAGAACTTCTTCATTTGCTAATATTTAGTATAAATATAAAAATAGGCTAAGTTTGTTTGAACGAGTAATATATTGGATAACTTGCTGATGTAGCAAGCAGACAGCCAGGCGCCGACCAGTTCTAAGTGCGTTAGTTAAGAAAGAATGAGCCAGGGAGTGCGAAGAAGACAGACGCTACCCTGGGCGAGAGACGAAGAGACGCAAGAAGGAGGCGGGCCTGTCTGTGTGCCAAGTGACCAACGGATACGAGAGTGTGAGTGCGTGAGAAAGATGAAGTGGCTGTCGGTGTGTCTCCGACACGGGGATGTAAAAGTGTGGGTGACAGCGAGGACACGGGCGACCGACGGACACGCAACAACTCGAGTCTGGAACAGCAAAGCTAACGGCTGGGGGTGGGCCAGCCGGCCGCCCCTGCGAGCGGGGGCAGATGTAAACGCGTGCGAGGGACTGTGTGACCACCCCCCGGGGGCGGGGTGCAGATGTGTGCTGTGGCCGCCCCAACCCCCGGGGGCGAGGTAGAGGTGCGGCGTGTGTGTGTACGACAATGTGCTAAGGACCGGGATGCCGCCTGGCGGGCTGTAGCCGGTGTTTCGGGGACACGGCCGCCTCGCGACTGTGTGAGCCTGCGGGCTGTCTAAGACGAGAGGACGAGGCCGCCCTGCGAGCTATGTGCACCGAGAGGTTGATAGCGTTGATGGTGTTGTGTCTGACGGAAATCCAGCCTTACAACTGCGGGCTGTCTAAGAAGAGCGACGTGGCCACCTTGCGAGCTTGTGAGGCCGTGGACCATGGGTGAAGATCGACGTGGCAGGTGCATGGCGGAGAGCAGGAAGGCTGCCCTGTCAGCTGTGTGAGGGAACGGCGTCAGTTAAGGGCGCCGAGGCGCCCTGCGAGCTTGAGCCGCTAGGGTGCTGGGCAGGAGCCCTACTTGTGTGGACAGCCAATGACCGTGAAGTCGAAGCGCGTGAGTAGTTCGGCCGAAACGTTTAACTATGATATCTGATCAGATAATCTTAATATTGTGTAGTATTAAGTTGTTTATTTGTGTTTCATATTACTGCTACTTTATTCGATTGTAACCATCAAATTATTTTGCTTCATATTATGGTTATTGAATTATAATCTATTGACTTAATATGATTTCCTTCCTCTTGTACTAAGCTATTAATTATTAAATGTAAATCTTAGGTTAAAAAATAATAATGTGTATTATTTTATCCCCAGCAAGGCCCCTTTTCAGGTCACACGTGAGTCCAGCCTTACAAATTGGTGTCGAGGTGTGGGGTAAACGATTTTAAAATTTTCAAAGTGCAATTTGGGGTAAATAATTTTGAAAAGGAAATTTTGAAAATTTTGAAATCGGGCACTCGCTCGACTCAGTCGAGAGTGCCGCCCGCGAATGATTGGGAAAAAGTTTAATATATATAGAAGGGAATTTTTAAGGGCCAATTTCTGAAAAATTTGGGAAATAAGAATTTGAGAAAAATTTAAAGTGCATAAATTGGAAAACAAAAGTTTATGATATATAAGAGAGAATTCGGGCCAAATGTCGGGAAATTTTTGGAGAAGTAAAATTTCGGGAATAGATTAAGGAGAAAAAGTTTAAAAGATAATTTCGAGCATTTTTGAACAGAAGTTTGAAATAATTTTGGGAGCGCCGCTCGGGCATAAATTTAGGAAAGAATTTGGGTCAAGTAAGGTTTCGAGAAAATTTTAAGGATAACATTAGTAAACGATAAGTTTTGGAACCATTTTGATAGCTTTGAGCTATTGTGAATTTTTCTTTTTGCGAAGGAGCTAGGCCGTAAGGGCGGCAAACATGGCGTAGGGCCAGAAAGGGGGAGAGGGACAATACCCTCGAAAGCTTCAACGGATGATACAGGAATACCCAAGGTGGGGACACTGAGGTAAGCACAGAAGTGGGATTGACGATTTCATGTCAGAATTTTTAGAAGGGAATTTTTAAGGGCCAATTTCTGAAAAATTTGGGAAATAAGAATTTGAGAAAAATGTAAAGTGCATAAATTGGGAAAAGTTAATATATCTAGAAGGGAATTTTTAAGGGCTAATTTCTGAAAAATTTGGGAAATAAGAAGTTTGAAATAATTTTTGAGAGCGTCGCTCGTGCATAAATTTAGGAAAGAATTTGGGTCAAGTGAGGTTTCAAGAAAATTTGAAAGAGAAAATTTTGAAAATTTCGGGATAATTTGGGGTAGAATTTTATTTCAGAAAAGTTAAGGATTTATCTGAATTTTAAAAATCAAGGTTTGTATTACGAAATTTCAAGACAAATTTTTTTTGAAGAATTCGGGATAATCTGGGGGAGAATTTTATTTCAGAAAATGTACGAAATTTGTCTGAATGTTAAAATTCAAGGTTTGGATTACATATTCGTGAGCAAACATTTTATTTTCTAATTACTTTAGTATTGAGGCCTAAATAGAAGTTGAGGGTGTTGAGAGGATTTTTGGACAAAAATTTCTAGTATGTAAAATTTTTCAAAATATTAGTATCGGAAGCTTATAAACGTGTTTTATTAATCCTGGAGTAATTGTTGAAGCGTACGAGGTGTATCTATATAGATTTGAATATTGCAAATTTTGGGAAAACCCGGAACATCATTTTATTTTTGTTTTGCGTCTTGAGCCAGCATGGTGAATAAACTTGTATAATTTATGGGGTTAATAGGTGAGGAATTTTTAAAGAATTTTTGAATAGATTTTGGACCGGGGGTAGTTTTGACAAAACTTTGGAGCGAAAGGGGATTGTGAGTGAATTTTTGGGGTCAGGTATTTTGAATTAAGTGCTGAGATGGCAGACGAAAGGATCGCTGCTCTAGAGGCGTTGGTTGCGAGGTTCACCACGGGAGAAATAATACAAAATTTTTAGAGACTGCTTTGGGGGCGGTCAGGGACGTATAATGAGGAGAGTGTGGGTGAGAAAGGGAAAACCTGAGGCTTCCACCAATAACAAAGAAATGTGTGACAAGGGATTAGAAGGAAAGGGGAGGGTCAGTAAAGGGGAAGGACTATGCCAGGCACCCGGTGTAAGAATGATAAGGAGACCGAAAATGGAGTGTCTCGCCCTACCTGAGGTGGTTACACGGGGAACTGGCCGTTAGCGGCGCCCCGGTGACCATCTTGAGAGGGGTTTCTTCCCGAATTCGCCCTGCCGGGGGTGGTGACACGGGGAACTAGCCGTTAGCGGCGCCCCGGTGACCCCGAGCAGGGGAAGGCCTGTGCTAGGTCCTTAGGGTGAAAGTAAGAAGAGAACCGAGAGGGAGTGTCTTGGCCTACCTAGGGTGGTGATACGGGGAACTGGCCGTTAGCGGCGCCCCGGTGATCATTCGGAGGGGGAGGTTCCAATGGACAGTAAGAGGGAAAATCGGGCCCTACTGTGTGTACGGGGCCCGCCATGACCAGAACCGATAAGTCAGGGGTCCTACTGTGTGTAAGGGGCCCGCCAGGACTAGCACGGGGTCGTGGAAGGAAAGGGATAACTAGAGGGGACAATCACAAGGCAGGATAAAGGGTTGAAGGGCTGAACTAACAGAGAAGCAAACCGTGGTGAGATAGAAGGGGAAGAAAACATCAATGTCGGGTAAGAAGTAATATCACAAAGGGGAGCGGATCCCAGTAGGGAGTTACTTCCCATCAAAACTTCGGTACTGTCCAAAAATTTCAGCTTGACGTTTTATAATACGGAACCCCTTCTCCTGAAGTTCCAAGTTTATTAATTGTGTCTCTTTGCTTGATTTCCATTATATTATTCGTAATTTGGTCAATATCTGCTTTTTCTTTTTCTTCAACAGTTTTATTTTTGACAAACTGTAAGGCGTATATTTTATTTTAATTTCATGAAAAATAATGTTCCGGGTTGGATAACCGTAGCGGCAGTCGTTCTGGGGAGCCTAAGGGATGAGGAACCACCACCGCCCAGGATTGGGACGGGGAACTCGAGATCGGGGTCGACCGCCGGGCCGACCGCCGAAGAGAAAATTTTTTAATTTTGTGAAGTCAGCGTGTAAATTTTGAACTATTTTTTTGAAGAAAATCCCGAGGCCTTTTTCAAGAAAAATTTTGAGCCATGTTTTGAGAAAATTTTTGAGTCATTTTTGAGAAAAACTTTGAGACATTTGGAGTGAAAGTTTGAGACAGTTTCTGAGGGAAGCATTTTGAATTATTTTTGAGGAAAATCCCGAGACCTTTTCCAAGGAAGATTTTGAGCCATCTTTGGGAGGAATCTTTGAGTCATTTTTGAGGAAGATGTTGAGCCATTTTTTTGAGCAATTTTGAGCCCTTTTGAGAAAATTTTTGAGTCATATTTTTGGCAAGTTTTGAGCTGTCTACTGAGGGAAAACCAAGTGAGTGGGGAAATCACGAGATACCCGATCTGCAAATGGGGGTACGGAGGAGTTGGCCGTAAGCGGCGCCTCGACCACCACGGAAGCAGGGAGGGGAGGTGCTGTAACGAGGAAGGGGCATCACTGTTAGAGATGTTTCCGGAACCGTCATCCCCGGAGAAGAAAATTGGTAGCACTAGGGTGAGAAAATTGTGGAATAGTCGTTTCCTATTTTTCTTGGTGTGTAGTAGAGGACATTTGGAATTGGGGCTAACGTATCTCGGGAGGAAGACCAAGGTGGTCGGGAGGAGTAGCCTAGGAGAAAAATAATCGAAATATTTAGGTGATCACTATGTGGAATAATTTACAAGCACAGTAAATGCAAATTTTGGCTGTTTTAACGAGAAAAGTTTGAAGGGAAAATCCTTTAATTTTATGAAGGAGGGCGATGACACCGTGGGACCTGTGACAGGGGTCGCCTTAAACGAGTTGGGGCCGTGGAAGGGAAGGTATCCGTCATCAGAGGATAGTGGAATGTGTTAAGAGATGACCGATACGCTCCCTTCTACGCGGGATTGATCCCCTTTGTATTAGTGTTGTGTGCGTCACCCCCCGGGTGAGCTGTAAAAGGATGTCTATACCTAAGGGCATAGACATCTTTTTGAAAATGGGGAAGGATGTAAGGGCTGGCCGCCCTTAAAGAATATAATATTTAGTATAAATACAAAGGCCGCCCTTAATGAATCTAATATTTAGTATAAATATAAAAATAGGCTAAGTTTGTTTGAACGAGTAATATATTGGATAACTTGCTGATGTAGCAAGCAGACAGCCAGGCGCCGACCAGTTCTAAGTGCGTTAGTTAAGAAAAGAATGAGCCAGGGAGTGCGAAGAAGACAGACGCTACCCTGGGCGAGAGACGAAGAGACGCAAGAAGGAGGCGGGCCTGTCTGTGTGCCAAGTGACCAACGGATACGAGAGTGTGAGTGCGTGAGAAAGATGAAGTGGCTGTCGGTGTGTCTCCGACACGGGGATGTAAAAGTGTGGGTGACAGCGAGGACACGGGCGACCGACGGACACGCAACAACTCGAGTCTGGAACAGCAAAGCTAACGGCTGGGGGGTGGGCCAGCCGGCCGCCCCTGCGAGCGGGGGCAGATGTAAACGCGTGCGAGGGACTGTGTGACCACCCCCCGGGGGCGGGGTGCAGATGTGTGCTGTGGCCGCCCCAACCCCCGGGGGCGAGGTAGAGGTGCGGCGTGTGTGTGTACGACAATGTGCTAAGGACCGGGATGCCGCCTGGCGGGCTGTAGCCGGTGTTTCGGGGACACGGCCGCCTCGCGACTGTGTGAGCCTGCGGGCTGTCTAAGACGAGAGGACGAGGCCGCCCTGCGAGCTATGTGCACCGAGAGGTTGATAGCGTTGATGGTGTTGTGTCTGACGGAAATCCAGCCTTACAACTGCGGGCTGTCTAAGAAGAGCGACGTGGCCACCTTGCGAGCTTGTGAGGCCGTGGACCATGGGTGAAGATCGACGTGGCAGGTGCATGGCGGAGAGCAGGAAGGCTGCCCTGTCAGCTGTGTGAGGGAACGGCGTCAGTTAAGGGCGCCGAGGCGCCCTGCGAGCTTGAGCCGCTAGGGTGCTGGGCAGGAGCCCTACTTGTGTGGACAGCCAATGACCGTGAAGTCGAAGCGCGTGAGTAGTTCGGCCGAAACGTTTAACTATGATATCTGATCAGATAATCTTAATATTGTGTAGTATTAAGTTGTTTATTTGTGTTTCATATTACTGCTACTTTATTCGATTGTAACCATCAAATTATTTTGCTTCATATTATGGTTATTGAATTGTAATCTATTGACTTAATATGATTTCCTTCCTCTTGTACTAAGCTATTAATTATTAAATTTAAATCTTAGGTTAAAAAATAATAATGTGTATTATTTTATCCCCAGCAAGGCCCCTTTTCAGGTCACACGTGAGTCCAGCCTTACACCGATTTTGATGAAACAAAATCTATTAACAAGTTTTGAGGATGAGAAAACGATCTGGCTAGGTCTGGACCTCATCAAAATTCATCTTCATTGATTTTTTCTTAATTAAAGTATTAGAACATGAGACCTCTTGCATATGAGGCAGTCACTCTACCATTGGACCAAAGAACTAAGAAAAGAAACCCTTGCTTTTTACTTTTACTAAAATGAATATTTTTGAATTAGACTTTATTATAAGTGTTGAAATAATTTATAAATTATATATAACTATGTATTTAATAAATAGAATTCATTGAATAAATTTCGGCGCGGCAAATTTGAAATATGTATAATTGAATTAAGCTGAAAGAAAGAGAACAATTAATTTTAAATCCAGAAACATTAAATATATTAATAATTATTCCTTGGCCTCCCCCCCCCTCCTCTCTTCTAATTAAAATTAAATATTCAATTCTCTTTTCTCTGGGCAATTATCCTTGAAATTGTCTTCCTTAAAAAATACTTGCTTGGGGAAGGTTATCACTTCTGTCGCGCGTCCCGAGGCGTACATATTTTTTTTAATTTTATGTTTTTATTTCAGATCCTATAGGATTATTTTTTTATATTATTATTTTCCTATTTATTTTTTTATAATGTTTATTAATATGAACGAATGTGGGCAAATTGGTGTACGAGTAAACAAATATACACATAATATGTGGAGCACTAGAAAGATAGAAGTGCAAAAACTGGGTGGGGATGGATGTGGGGGGTGCAGTTGTGGGGGGGTTCGGGGGTGGGAGGGGCGGTTGGGGTGGGGTGGGGCGGAGTGGGGGTGCAGTGCTGGGGGCGAGGTGTATGGTTTCGGGAGGGGGGCTGAGGGATCAGGGGTTACCGAGCATCGCTCGGTGCCTCCAGGTACTATTATAGTAAGACTTAAAAAAGATATATATGCCGGATGAGTTTTTTTATTTTGAGACAGTCATATAACTCAAAAACAGTGCATTATATGAAAAAAGATTCAAATAAAAGTTTGTTTATATCAGGGGGTAGATTAAACTACACTATTGTTTGTCGACCTAGAATAAGCTTTCAAGGGTATTTCGAGGTACAAGTTCTGTTTTTTAAATGGAAACCTATATGTTTCTGTACATATTCTTAATCTAGGAAAAAAACTGAACAACTTTCATAAGAACTATTTTTTTTATAGGATATCAAATAAAATAAAATATTAAATCAATTAGATTTTTTATTTTAAACTTCTATTCATTCTACAAATTTTAAGATCGGGTTGATATTGGTCCTATGATAATTATTATTATTTTTTTTTCGATTTTTGTTTTGATTTTCTTTCAATAAACTAAAATACTAATTATTTATTTTAAACACCTGTTAACGATAAAAATGTAAAAAAATCAATTTAAAATAACTAAAAAAAAAAAAAAAAGAAAAATCAAAACAAAAAAGTGGATTTATTAATGGTTAATAGCTAATAAATTTTTTTCGAAATTTTCAAAAATCGAAAAAAAAAATATTAATTATCAAAGGACCACTATCAATTAGGTCTTAAAATTTGTAGAATGAATAGAAGTTTAAAATGAAAAAATATCAAAAAAATCCAAGAGTATATACAGTTTCAAAAACAAGATTAAAATTTTCAAACTCAAAAATCGAATATAAAAACACTTTATTTAATAATTTAAGGGATCGTAGGGAGTTGTTGGAGCAAGGGTGGATCCAGGAATTTTTTTATGGGGGGGGGAAGAAAGTATATAAGGTGCCCGATGTATATAAGATCTACTTTTTATCTCGAAAGTGTGTCGCGATCGAATTGTCCAAGCGGGGGGAGGGGGGGGGGGGGGGGCAGAGACGCCCCCCACACAAACACACACATAGAACTTTATTTTCAATTTTAAAATTAAAAAAAAAATGTTTTTTGTTTGTAAATTGTTATAAATTCCTTGTCGATTTGGCCGCCGTTTTTGGCCTCTGCGTGCGACGCACGTGTTGCGCTCCCGCCAGGCACGGGCCTGTATGGGGGGGTGCGATCGCCCCCTCCCACTGGATCCGCCCTTTAGTTGGACTAGACTTTAAATTAAATACAAAGTTTTTTATTTAAATAGGCCAAACGTTTTGTTGCTGGTTTGCAACTTCTTCAGTGGCTTTATTAAAGTTATCTATCTGGGGTTTTGACTAAGAGAAAAACTATTTTCAAACAGTATCCTTACAAATCACTCAATTTTATCAAATAATAACATTTAAAATGTAATAAAATTGAGTGATTTGTAAAGATACTGTTTGAAAATGTTTTTTTCTTAATCAAAAACCGAGCAACAGCAACGAAACATTTGGCCTATTTAAATAAAAAACTTTGTATTTAATTTAAAGTTATGTTCAACTCCCATGCGCGGATCTAGGGGGCGACCGCCCCTCCCCCCAAAGCATTTGTGATCAACATTTTTTATAAGTTTATTTAATTTATTTTTATAATATTAAATTTTTAAAATTGAAGAAAATAAAGTTCTATGTGTGTGTGTGCGGGGGGGGGGGGCGTCTCTGACCCCCCCCCCCCCCCGCTTGGACAATTCGTTCGCGACACACTTCCGAGATCAAAAGTAGATCTTATAATAAACCGGCGACCCCCCTAAATCAGAGGTCTGGATCGCGCCTACTCCCTACGACCCCTTTAATTATTAATCATGAACACGAATAATGAAAAAATACTTTAATTAATTTTTTTTGTATTTTTTCTAAAAAGTAGGTATGTAAAAAAAATAAATTCCAATTTTTTTTTTTGAATTTGGACCATTTTTGAAGAAGTTATGAGCGAAAAACCAAAATTCGATATCTTTTAATCCGGTGACCAAAAAATTCCACGAAGAATGAAGGAAATCAAAAATTAAAATTTATATATTCCCTATCGAGGGGTGAACCGCGATTGGAACTAGGTGTACACCGTCTTTGGAATTATTTTGGAATTCATTAGATAATCTATTGTCATCTCTTGTCTTCCACTTGGAAATGAAAGTGGAAGTGGAAGTAGGTGTGGTGTACACGATTTTAGGTCGCGGTTCACCCCTCGTTCCCTATAGTTTACGAGAAATATATATATAATTTGATATTAATCTATATTTTTATTATATACGCGTAAGAAAAAAAACAAATAATTTAATAAAACTAATGATAATATTTCTATCTCTGCCTATAAATTGTCATATTTCTTTTAAGTTTTTTTTTCACAGATCACCCCTCTCCATATAAGTATTTAATCTAATATTCAGATCCATCGTATATTCTATAGAAGCTATTTATTATTTTCCATAAGGAGAATATTTTCAATTCCATTGAAATATTGATCGTTTATGATAATCTCGTTATTATTATTATTATTATTATTATTTTAAAGAAAACCGATTTAATCAAACTTGGCAAAAGAATAAAACTTTTTCCAACTTGAAATAAATGATATATATATATATATATAGGTATATCACAATCATTTATCTAATTCAAAAAATAAAAATCGCTTTATATGGAATATTTACCGCTTTTGTTAACAAAAAAAATGAAATGATTTATTATGATTATCCTGGAATAGGTAGTTGAGAAGTTTAAAACAAAAGTAAAAGCAATAAAAAAATAAATATATATATAGACATTCACAATACATTAAAACACAGTGAAAGGCTCAAAAAACAATATGTGCCCACCTCCTTCCATGGGAGCACAAAAGAGAGAGAAAAATAAAATCTATATTTTTTTATTTAAAGAGGAGAGAGTTGAATGGATTTGAAAATTTTATTTTTTTTGAAAAATATCTGGATGGTTAAATTTATGTTATCCCACCGCTGCCACCAAAATTGTTATTATATAATATACTTAGGTTGGTAAATAATTATAATAAGATGTAATAT